>LVTN01000039.1:266746-425422 GCA_001649415.1 Musa itinerans
TCTTTTTAATCTTCTTAAACCATGAATAATAGTAGTCTTATGAAAAGATAAAAAAAAAGAAGAATAAGTGTCTAGTTCTTTTTACAAATCGACGTCACTGTGATAATCGGATCTGAGGGATAGTGTCTAGTTCTTTTTTAGATGATATCGAGAGGTACATATCGCAAATTCGATCTAATGTTATTTGATTTTAATCATGACATAAAATATATTTTACGTTTCATATATTACATCACAAATTTTATGCTTGCATGTACCACCCTAAACATCACACACTTACTCAGTTCTATTCAATGTCTACTGGAACCCCACATCTCAAAGTGCAACACAATAACAGCCTCTCATTATTGATGCGGTTATGCAAAGGAAGGACAGTAATCCATGTTGTCAAAGGATTTCAATTCGCATCTGTTCAAGTAAGCGCGTCCGTGCCAAGCTAAAGAGTTGATACAGCTTCCGTCCGTGACTTGCGCACGGTCAAGATCACGCGACGCACGATTCTCGATGCGCTTTCGTCCTGCTTACGTACGTATGTATAGTGGTAGTATTCATTAACCGAAACAATGATGTACCGTCAGCTTGCGTAAGGTATTGTGGTCCAGCCGAGACAACGACGTGTGAGGAGGGTAGCAGTTGGCATTCAACGCAGTGCTCTTTAAGAGCGCTCAAAGACAGTTGGCCGTTCGATCCCCAATCTTATGACCCCCATAACGTAAGTGGAAGACGTGGCATCTGACGAGTCATATCAAATCCTCATCTGTCCGTTTCACTCGATGGTTTCCCTCTTGGCTGTATCACATTAGACGCAATAATTGTGATACTGTTGGTTGATATGGGTAGCTTAAATCTCTTCCTAAGATGACAGTCTGAGAGGGCTGTAATGCAACGACAACACTGTCGCTGAGAGACCTCCTACACTTATATTAAGTTTGAGGGCTTCGACGTTCCCCCAACAGCTAAGCTGAGTGCACCCGACGGCGATGGCGTTCGTCCTCCACGAACGCCTCCTTCTCTTCCTCGTACTCTTCCCTTCCCTCGCCGCTCCTTCTCGCGTTCCAGCGGTGATCGTCTTCGGCGACTCGACCGTCGACGCCGGCAACAACAACTTCATCCCCACCATCGCCAGGGCCAACTTCCCGCCCTACGGCCGGGACTTCCCCGGCGGCCGCGCCACCGGTCGCTTCTGCAACGGCCGTCTCGCCACCGACTTCATCTCCGAGGCTCTCGGCCTACCGTCGATCGTGCCGGCCTATCTCGACCCGGCCTACGGTATCAGGGACTTCGCCACTGGCGTGTGCTTTGCGTCGGCGGCCACGGGGCTCGACGCCGCCACCTCCGACGTGGTCGTAAGTCCCGCTTTGCATGCATCTTTAGCTTATTGCATCTATTTCATGTACCAGAGGGAGTACAGGAATGAGAGTTGGTGTAGCTTTGGATCAGAACCCCAGTAGAGTTGTCCCCTTCCTCTCTCGGAAACGTGAAAGGTTCAAGTACGAGGCCGATGCATGTACGTTTATGAAGCAGGCAAGGAGGACAAGTGGTACTGGTGACAGCTAAAACCCTTTCTAGATAAGGAGCGAGTATCTAAGGATTCCTACTCCTTTGAAGTGCCACTCTCAGTGACCTCTTCGGTGCGCTAAAGATATATTACATGCCTATTTCTTGTAAGACATTACTATCAATTTGGGATGGCAGCTGCTTTCGTAGGTATTTGGCATGATGAGTCCAGTCACTGCCTCCAAACTCGTTCGATTAGGTTGTCGGATTTAGTTGGATGTTCTACGCTAGCTATAATGAAGTGTTTGTTAATGGTGTGATCTTCCGTTCTTGCTAATGTGCAGTCTGTCATCCCCCTACGGCAAGAGATGGAGTTCTTCAAGGAGTACCAGCAGAAACTGGAAGCGTATGTGGGGAAGACGAAGGCCAATTACATCATCAACGAGGCCGTGTACATCGTCAGCATCGGCACCAACGACTTCATCGAGAACTACTACTCGGAGGTGACGGAGCGGAGCGAGCAATTCACGGTGGAAGAGTACGAGGACTTCCTCATCCGCCACGCCACCGACTTCCTCACGGAGCTCCACCGCCTGGGGGCTCGCAAGGTGTCCTTCACCGGTCTCACCCCCTTCGGGTGCTTGCCGTCGGAAAGGACCTCCAACCTCATGAACCCGGGCGAGTGCATGGAGGAGTACAACACGGTGGCCAGGGACTTCAACGCTAAGCTGCAGGCACTCACGACGAGGCTGTGCGCGGCGTTGCCGGGGCTGAAGCTGAGACTTGCTCCTCTCTATGATCTGTTGCTCCACGTCGTACAGAACCCGTCCTCATACGGTGAGTTTGGGGAAGTCAAGCTTTAGTTTCTGCTCCTCTCTGCGACGATGATGAGGTGGGTGTGCTCAGGATTCGAGGTTGCGAGCAGAGGATGCTGCGGCACGGGGAAGATAGAGGCCAGCTATCTCTGCAACCAATGGAATCCCTTCACCTGCGAAGACGCAGACAAATACGCCTTCTGGGATTCCATCCATCCCTCCGAGAGATTGAACCGTCTGTGCGCCAACGAGACTCTGAGGACAGGCCTGGCTGAGTTCGTGTGAGCTCCTCCCTTCTCATGCACCGTTCGTCATTACCATACTGGCAGAGACATGATAGAGACATCCAACCATCGTCAATGTGTACTTCAGTGACTGATCGTGAATTCTTTGAGAAGCCTGCAATAATTAGTTCATAGAAAATGTAATTTCTCCTACTGTTTCCTCATCAAATAACTGTACTCTGCAGCCTGGGCTGTCTTATATGGTTACTACTAAATGCTTGATCAAGAAGACGACTCTTCACCAACTATAATTGTAGGCAGGCATATCCATGTATCTCTCTCTCTCTCTCTCTTTCTTCTCTTTGGCTTTCTTTGACACAGCATAACAAGGTGATCTTTATGCTTTTTTGGCTGGCGAAGTGATGAAGAAGCTTTGTTTCTTCTCTTTGGCTTTCTTTGACACACACAGCATAAAAAGGTGATCTTTATGCTTTTTTGGTCGGCGAAGTGATGAAAAAGCTCGGCAACGGGAAAGGGAGGAAAGTCCATCCGGGCCCACCGCCAGGGCGGTGCTGACCAAGGAGGAGCAGGTGGTCCTGGCGTACTTGCTCTATGGCAGCGGCGGGCGCATCCTCCTGAACTGGAATGCGGGTGCTTTGGGTGCTACAAGAGCTTCTCGGCGCGGTGGGACGCATCGCCGAACCGGCATGTCATCCACCACATCAAACGCGGAAGCGGAAAGGCGCCGACTTGGCGGCAAACGCGGCGGCGGCGGAGGAGAAGCAGAGCTTGGGAGCGGAGCGGAAGGGGCTCCTGGCATTGGGTGGAGGCAACTTGGCGGACCTTGATGGTGTTGACCAAGATGACGATGACAATGATGAAGGTGGAGGTGCTGATGCGGTTGCTGCTGCTGATGATGATGGTGTAGTGGGAGCGAAAGCTCTGTGACAAGATATATGAGCATCATCGGGGAAAGACTTTGGGGAGTGTAGAAGATGCAAAAGGAAGGATGTTTTGGAGATCAACACCGTCTCTCTACTCTCTTTGATTGGGAAGGCCACTTTCTCTCAACTTTCTTCTCGTTGCAATGGAAATTTAGGCTTCCTAAGCCTTCTGCTTCATCGACAAAGGCAAGCAGATTTGTAGAAGAAACATCACTTATGTTTGCATGATCCTCTTTGGTTGACCACACAAATCATATTTCTACCTTTTGTTTTTGAACATTAAAAAGACAAAAGGCAAAATGGTCAAAGCTTTATTTCCTCTCCTTCACTTTTGGCCTCTGCCATGGCATCCTATTCTCCTGAATTACCATTTCCTCCTCTTTATTTTCCCTTCATTCAATTCATAATGCCACAGACTATCCATAACACAATCCAGGAACAAAAAACCTAATTTAGAAGCCTATGATAAGCATCATCTATGGTAGTGTACATCTGCACAACTAAAAAATAAACTCGTGTGCACTGATCACAGGATATGGAGAAGATAAAGTTCCTTCCTACCAAAATGATGCATTTCCCTATTTGCTATTTCAGATACTATGGTGGTTTTCAGACCAAGAAAGCAGAGGAGGTTCCATCAATCAGGCATAAGCATGTCGCAGTGATGGATGAATGAAGAACAATTAAATGTATGAAACGGTAGTGTCTGTCTTATTAGGCCAAAAACCACAAGACAAACATGAACCAGTTGCCAGATTACGAGAGATATGTAACAAAATACAAGAGGATGCTAGCAGCATAAGAAGCATCAAAAGTGCAGCAGCAAGGTGCCAACTAATGGGGGATCCGACGAAAACATGCTCGGATACTGGGCCGAACCCTTTTGACTTCAAAATTGCAGGATCATTAACTGCCTGAATTGATGAAGGATATGCCAGCGAGCATCATTGTCGAAATGAAGCAGCTCAGTGTTTCCAAATAAATCTGAGCCTTCGCTAGGTAGGTGGAAAGAATCTGTTGAGATTGAAAGGAAGTGTGTAGAACTCCTCGTTCCTGTTGTCGCCTCTGAACGTTCTAAATTTCACCCACCATGGCATACCCCTATCCTTCTTAGACTTCTCGACTTCCAATGTGTTGTCCAGAAATATGCTGACAATCAATCCGACAGTGGGGGGCGACAGAAATATGGTATTTAAGAACCCATTGAACTGCAGGCAGCAAAATTTTACAATTTCAACAAAAGCAAAACGTAATGTAAATCTTTTCGGTCGAACAAATATCTTGAGGAACTATGAACCAAGTGCAAGCCTTACATACAAGTAAGGATATCTGCTTACATGCATGATAGTTTAAGCAAAATAACAAAATAATGCATTTCCGATCACAACAAAATCTAATGCATTATGAGCTCGATGGTTTGTAACAGGATCAATATAAATTCCATTAACTCTGAATGAAATATAAAGGAACATAAGGCACTCATAGTCCAAGATAATGTTTTTAACTTTTTATAATGATCTTGGTGATTTTTCGCATTATTTTGAGTTATAATAACTGTGACCAAATTCTTTGTATTTAAGACATATTCATGCTTAGGTTATTGGTTAAATTTTTAATAGGTACACTAAAAAGAGCCATAATTAATGATCAAACTATTTTTTGCACATTGCCACTTCTTTGTCAATATGAGTTTCAGTCTGATTCAGCATCCATCGTAATTTATCTTACGACTATTAGTAAATTCTTTAGAGAATCCAAAAGGCAGTTAAACATAACTAACCCATCCTGCACGTGTATTTACAGGTGCATGGCCAGAAGAAACCAGAGTATCATTGAAATATTGTGGAACAGATATTCCAAGGAAAAGTGAGAGACCAGTGATGATGAGGTTTCTCATAGAGTTCATGTTTGTAAACTGAAGGAATGATATTCCAACAGAAGCTGCAAATTTCAAAAAGATAAAATTAGAAACATTAAGAGCAAGAATAAAATGTACCCCAAAAATGAAATACATACCAACAAGGCCAAAAAGGACACAGTACAATGCTGCAAATATAGGAAATGGAATTGATGCAAAGACAGCTCCAAATTTCCCTGAAGCAACAGATCATGATACTGATTGCAAGTTAAAGAACATAACCGCCAATATAATGAATTATTAATAAAGAAATCATACCTAAGGTGGAAAAGAATATCATGAACCCAGCTGAAATCTGAACCACCCTGCGGCTGCCAACTCGAGTAAGTCCAAGAAGACCAACATTCTCCCTAAAATTTTACACAAACTAGTGTCATCATCATTGCCATTGTTATCTAAAATCAAATAATGAACATGATGCAACTCTGTGCGATATGTACAACATAGATCCCCTTCATAGACATAACACCAGACCCATGATATGGACCCTCCCAAAATCAGGAAGCAGGGGAGATACATGGTGTTCATAGATGATAGAAATATATGATTTTAATGAATATTTGGCATGTATCTACATATATCTAAGGCATTTTCCCTATTACTGCCAGCAGAACTTTGTCATGGAAATAGGAAAGCTTACACAGAGACAGTGGAGCCTGTTCCAGTTCCAAACAGGCCATCCAGCAGCACACCAATCCCCTGTGGTGAAGCATGAATGATGAAGCATTTAGCTACAAAGCTTAAACTCAAGACGATCACATTTTTCATCTATGAAGAAAAGAAGTGCTGATACAGACAAAACTCCGTTTAAGAAATAACTAAAGAACTGCCAAAAAGCTCACTGATAGGGGGTGTTTCTGGTTTCAATGGAACTTACTATTTAACATACTATGTAGCAAGGTTCATAATTTTGTATTGTACTAGCGTTTTGAGCTTTGTTCGATACGGTACTATACGGTACAGGCATACCGAGCAATATGCTAGGGTGTACTACTCGGTATATATATATATATATATATATATAAAAGAAAAGGAGGCGTATGCTGCCTCGACGACGTCGCCTCCTTTTCTTCTCATCGCGTCAGGTGTTCGGCAAGGGTGTCGAAGGCCGCAGACGCCTCCGGCCTTCGGCGAAGAAGAAACCGAGTAGTCGCCTCTCTGTTACCTTCTGGATCGGGACCGCCGAGGGAGGGCAACGCTGGATCGGAAAGCATCGAGGTTCTCCCGATTCTCCCTCTTCTCCCTCGACGTTCTTCTTCCCTCGCCGTAGCCAGGCTGATACCGCCTGGTAGCGAGCGGTATCATTCGAAATTAAAATCCTTACTATATAGCATGATTGACATCCTTGTCACAGTAAGTGCACTTATGCCTCCATATGGCAAGGACTAGTTTAGAAAAAGAACATAAACATTCAAGGACTCCTAAGAAAATAATTACCATAAGAAACGAAAGTGTGATAAACAAGCTTCTGAGCTGATATAGGAGTCTTTACATGACTCAAACACAGTTTAGCTACTCTATCTATTTTAAACTACCATGTAATGACCACAAAAATCAATCCATAATTGAAGTAAAGTTGCATAGAAAGATTGGCTGGACAACCCACTCAGTGCAATTCTAGAAAATGTCTTACTACTCTAGACAATTTCCAGTTGAAATTGGAGGCTCACATTTGACCCTTACCTTTTCATCATTCTGAACATTTGCTTTTCATTATTCTCTCTTATATGGATTGCTCTTATGAAAACATGCACTTTTTTTTTGTTGATCACACTATATCAGTCCCCCACTTGATCAACATAATATAAAACAAAACAGGCTAAACAGAACACAGAAGAAATCTGACTAGTTCCAAGCATCCTCAAGGCTCATTACTCCAAAGAATTGATTGTACTATGGCGACTAAAAAAATTATACAATCATGGAACCACTTGCTATCCATAGAATTACATGTATTAGTGGTTTATGTTAGAATGCCTGATTGCCTGATTGCAATATGCCTTGTATTATACCTCTTTTATGTTCAAAGCCACTTATCTTATACTTAATAAAAAAGGGTTGGCTAGTTCAGGTCCTTATTTATAGAGTTGCCAAAGTGTTATCCTTCAATGTAGCACACGTAAATTTGATGTTTATAATCATATTCCTCCCTCTCTTCTATAAAATTAATGGAATTTGTCAAAATTTAGGGTTACATTATGACACATCGCACTCTGAAGACCTTGGGTCCTTTCAACAATTACAAAGTGAACCATTGACTTGTAACCCCACACGTGGTATACACTTTCTAGATCAACCATTATTCGCTTAACAATTGCCATACAATTTGTCTATGGTCAAGATCAAAAGCAACCTGTAAGCTTAAAGCATATAAACATACGATGAAAATATCAACCAATATGTATAGATGAATGTAACTTCACCTATATGCGTCCATGCTTAGATGTCCGAGCAGTTATAGATTCGAGTTTGTTGTCCATTCATCTCCCAAAAATAAAGACCAAATGATTGGACAAGTACTAATGTTATAATTTAAGTCGATCTGAGACAATCAAAATGCAACAATCTCCAAAAGTTCACAACACTAGATGTTATCTAAGTAGACAAAGTTTACTAGCAGACCTGCCAGCCAATCCCTCGGCTCAATACATAAGCAGGTGGAGGAGTTGCAATAGCCAGGCGTGATGCTGCCTTATAAGCACCAGTTGACTGCAGATTTGAGCAAAAGAAATTTAAAAGCCATTATAGGAAATATAAACATTATCAACTGTTACCTCTATGACAGAAACCCATACAGCAGCCATCATGGATACTGAATGGCCAGCATCAAAAGTCGGTGCACCCCATTGCAAAGGATATGGGAATTTGAACCTGTAAGAATTAATATTAAGAAAGAGCACAAATTTCAACAGCAAAATTAAACGGGAAAAAAATGTGATTTAAGACCTTACCAAGGAGCAGATGATATTAGATTGGCCCTGTCAGTGCGGCAGCTGTCTTGAGTTTTAGTAGGTCTATGGTTATATGCACCACCTGCTGTTAGGATAAGAGAATATATCCAAATGACTGTAACACAGATGAGTACTGGAAAGCGTTCAAAGATGGGAATATCCCTGAATGGCCTGTAGTGCTTCAAATACTGCAAACCAACAAATTTCATCATTATGATCAAAATGAGAAGCCAAAAGAAGGGAGGAAACTTATTTTTGCAGAAAAACAAACTACCTGAGATAGTCCGATGAGCATCAAAAGCATTGGTATGCCTATTTCCACGCAGTTTCCTACCTAAAGAACAAAAAATAAATCATTCAAAAATGTAAGTTCTCTTATTTCTCTTTTCCAACAACGACTGCCACCCTTATCGTAGAGGATTGAACACTAAAGAGCAACTGACATACAGCAGGAAAACCTCTTTCAAATAGTCCCAAGCCAACCAATCCAATTACAGGTGCCATCCCTAGGGGACTGAAAAACCTGTAAAGATAACACAATGTAAAATGACTTATGCAAATAGCAAGATGGTGATATCTTCAAGCAAGGTTATGTAGATTACCTTGTAAAAATTCCCCAAAGCTGACTGTAACCAAGTATTATTTGCAAACTGGATGCAATAATTAGTGCTCCTTGAATAGCTCGCATGGTTTGCAAAAACCTCTGCAAGTTGAAAATTTGGCAAACTGCATCTAAGCTTAACTAGGTCATTGATGTATAAATGGTGAAGAAAGAGAACCACAGTCTCTGGAAAGCCCTTAATAGAGAACATAGGAACTCACTTCATGTTGATCAGGAATTCTCTGCAAAGATGAGTCACGTATAATATAAAGGATAGGTATCACATACGCGAAAGAACCACCCACAACCGTGGGCAAACGTGTCCCAAACAATGCTTGCAAGAGTGTGTTGATTCCAGATACAAACAATAATGTTTGTATAACACGAACCTTGTCAGCCTAGGTTGGATACAGAAAACATGTCATAAAAAGGCACCAATCAGGAAAAAATTGCATAAAAAAGGTCCATTACAATTGTATAGCTGAAATGAATTTTAACTTACATCAGTCCCACCCATCAGTGGAACAAGCAGTGAAGGAATCATCACACTGGTGCCCAGCATTAGAATGTAATTTTGAAAAGCCAACAAGATAGTTTCAACTGCAGAGAGGAAACAGGCAAAAATGCAAATAATATATACAGCAGGCATACACTGGAAAAGAAGGAACAGAAAATTTTTGCAATTCACATGCAAGCTGAATGACACATGCATTGGTTCACATTTCAACATAACAGTTCTTAAATTTATTAATGGAATAATTGTAGGCAAAGTTATCATACATGATGGTAATATAACCCTAAGATTATGGTTCATCAATCACTGTTCCTGAGGCCAAAGAAGAGTAGAAGTAAAAAACAAGAGCTTATGGTTTTCACACAAATGCCAAATGATGGTATTGGATATTTGCCTCCTCTCATCTCATTTTCAGTTGCTTCCCCTAGTGGTTTATGCACTGCAACAAGCTCTGTAGATCTTACAAGTTTCAGGTCATTATTACAGATCAAGTAGCTCCTAGCCCAAACCAAAAATAAGCTGATATTATGAAGGCAACACAGAGCAAAACAACAAACTAACAATTAGATCATCATGAATATGAGCATACAGCTTAACTCAGTACCCCCCCCACACCCCACCCTCCCTCAAAACCATAAAACAGATGGTTCAGTCTTGTGATTGACAGGACACAAGAGCTACTTAGTGACTGCTTAATGGTGAGTACATCCAGTATTCACCAGGAGAGAATATGAGAATAATCACTCAGCTTCTGGTGCATCATATTCTGGCAGCCTATGTAACACCTTCACACGGCCACAGAGTATAGAACACCAACTTTATCTATAAAGCACCGTCATAATGGCAACATTAAATACTGAGCATGCCAGAATTTTTCAGCACATATTTGCATAACAACAAATTTTCTGATCTTAGCATTCAGGTGGATAAGCTGACAAGATATACAATAATAGCAGGTGAATAAACAACTACTAAGAACATTCCAACCAACTAATATCCAAGTACGGTTAAAAGTTTAGAAGGGCAACTCAAGAATATTAGGCATGATATAGTAGCCCACACGAGGTAATGTGAAGAGTCATTATTTATGTCTCGCTGGGCTGAGGACTGTTCCAAGATTGTAAGAAGATCGTAGTATCCTTTTTCTTTGAACAAGCGGTCCTAATAGCACATGCTTTAATGTTCAATCTTAAATCCACTAACTTACTACAAGGATAATTTCAACCTAGAGATAACTGACCAAGCTTTCTGAATATCTTAGCAAAACAAAAAAGAATCAAAATACTTTCTTATCGATAAAATAAAGTTAAATAGTCGAGATATGGCCTGCCCCTCATTGGACTACTCCTTGGTAATAGTGATCGTGAATTCTCAAAATAATCATCAAGCATATAAGAGACCTAAGAAAATCTTCATCTTTTAACATTGTTACTCGAGTAAACCTGGATAAGAAGGTTGCCTAGACTTCAGATAATTGTTCATCCTGGAGCAAGTTCTGCCAAGGTTAGAGGAAAAAAATGTGGGACTGTCTAGCTTAAAAGCTGCTAGTTACTAAAATATGTAGTTTTAGACCCAAAAATGCAGCACATGTAATAAAGAAGAACCAATCATCCCTCTGATCCTTTGAAAAATATTTCAAAATTAAGAAACTTCTGTCATTTGTTAGTACACTGATATTTATTCAGTCTAAACTTACGTTTCTAGTAAAAAATTTCACAATCATATTAGTTTTATGATAGAAACAGAATCATTCGAAAATGCTAAGGACCAAGAAAAATTTATCGAATGTTTCATCCCTGATTCTCTCACCTGAGTTTTCTCTCAGATGATGGAAAGTTTTAAAACTGCAATTATTTTCAGAAGAAAGGTTTGCTTCCAGACATTTCTTGTTAAGGCATAATCTCCCATCTCTTGGAACTTTAGTTCATATAGAGAAAGATACATAGCTTACTACAGCTAAAAATGAAAAATGGCATACTTATTATATGATGCAAACAAGACAAAAAATTGTACAACTTCTCTCTACAGGAAATGGAAGCAGAGAGAGACAACAAATAAGGTCAAAATATGCATCACAAGTATGTTAATTTTGTTGCCCATATGATAGACTAAAAGCATTGGAATTCCATTATTTTCCAGAGAACATAGTTTCTTGCAATGTGTCAAGTGAATAGCCATTAAATAGCAACGCTTTGTAAAAGAAGCGAACAACAATCAATGTCTGGAAAGAAGTCCCACATTTAATGAAAGAAAAATCTAAAGGCACTCAGAAGTAGCTCTCTTATCGGGTGCCTTATTGTGAATCCAATGATTACAAAACCAGAGTTGATGCACCAACCCACAATGGTTTCTACAGGTAAGAATCACCTATGTGGTAGGTTTAATGATGACATTAGTTTACGAGAAAAATATCTTCACAGATGCAGAAAACATGATATTGCATAGGGAGAGTTTTAAGACAAAAAAATAGACTGAGTGGCTCATTGAAACCAAAATCTGAACCACCATGGATCAAGCAAAAATGCTAGCATTTTAAAACAAAAGAATCTCGTAAAAAGCCTCCAGCGTGTCTGTCTTTCAGAATGCCCTTCTTGATCAAGAAGCAAGCATAGTGGAAGCAGACCAGTAGCAGAATACACAAGTACATACGGGACAAACTTGTTCTTTCGCCATGTGAGGCAAATGAAGAAGCGGGAACGAGAACAAAATTTGAGATCCATTGAAGATTTACTTCCTGAATAATAGTGAAACTGATGCCCAAAAGGAACGACCAAACATGGGCGCCACTGGCCATCCCCACATAGAGAAAAGACAAAAACATCCGACACCACGTTCAGGAGGCCGACAACCAACCATAGATCGCACCAAGCCGATCAAAATCGCATTTTTAAGCAAGAATTGCAAAGAAAACCAACCAACACTCGTCATACTCATTAAAATATTCAAATTGACCACCTTTTCCCCTCATTCTACCGTAGGGCCCAAGAAAAATGGGTTTCCCCCTTCAACTCGTTCTCCATACCGCAAGCACCAGAAAGCAAAGCAACAAAACGGGAGTTTTATGTGCTTAACGATTCATCAAGAACATGACAACAGCCAAGACCAACCATCACTCCGAACAAGAGAGGAGAAGCAAATGGCTTGAAGTGTAAGAAAAATGAGAACCGGAAAAGAGAACAAGGGCAGCCGTTAACAGAAATCTCTTACCCCAGGGAGGATTGGAGTCGATGCAGTACTCCAAATCCTGGAGTTGCTCCATTGGAGGGTGGCTTATGTTCTCCATTCCACCACCGCCACAACTACCACCACCACCACCACCACTATCGCCAGCACCAGTAAGAGAGAGACAGAGCAAGCGAGAAGACGAAGAGACACAAGTAAGAGAGAGGGAGGGAGATGCCACAAGAGCGAGAGAGAGTGAATGCGAAGGGAGAGAGAGAGAGAGAGAGAGGAGTGAGAAGGCTCTCTGTCACGCCCAAACCCCTTTTTTCTATTTATCGATTTATTTATTTATTTGATTTCCAAAAATATATGTCAAGAAAACTTCCGGCATGACGGAACTGCCACTGCATACTTACGACAAATATCGAAACTACCACATAATTTTACCTCCTCTCCACTTTGAAGTGTTAGCGAAGTCATCTATCTTCTATCATGTTAATAAAATATTTTATTTAATTATGCTAATATAATTTTAAGATTCATTCATCCATTCCATCAACTCAATATGTTAACTCGACACCTTCTAAAATATTCAATCATCTTGACACACAAACCTCATGTATAACTATTATAGTGCTTAATAGCTTGATAAATATTTCCACGATCGAGCGATCGAAATACTACATAAGTTTATTTAAAATATAACTATCATATCAAATGGAGATCAGATTGAGATTTAAATATATTATATTAATTAGTTTGTGTTCCAATCCGTTGGAAACCCACACAACAAATTTCTTCTAGTGCGAGGAAGGTGGTGGACGACCAAAGGGCGGTTTGGTCATTTGGAATAAACGCTTTTTTTTGGCTGCCCCCACTTCCGCCCGCAGTTGGTGGGCTGGTTTTTGCCTTGTATTCCCCCTCCGACGAACCCCAAAAGACTCTCACCTCTCTCAAGGAACGAACATTTTCTTTTTGTGATGGCTGATGGCATCTAATTCTCTCACGCTTTTCTGCTCTGTCTTCCTTCACACTGCTTCTTCTTCTTCTTCTTCTTCCTTCCTTCCTAGTTGTTGTGCATGATGGATAGACTACACTCCTCCAAATCTACTCGCCAGAAGTCGTACCGGATAAGCTGCTAACTTGCTTCTCAGTCACCAGCCATCATCCCCGACGGAGTCGGAGAAAGACACCACAAGTTTGAAAACCCTTTTGACAAAAGAGATGCTGTGATTGGCATCAGCAACTGTTGTTTTGAGGGGCATGTCCAAGTTGACAGGCACTCCTCCCGATGACTCTGCATCTGAGGAACCTTTTTTGACAATTGGGTGATCATTCGACTGCGAGGGTTATAAATTAATCCTCCAGAGAATGGAACAACACTATGAAATCCACCTTTCCCTATGCCATGTGTCACCAAGACTGCTCTTCTTCTTGATGCTCGTCTGCCTTGATAATTATATTGCCAAGGCTTAGATGTCACTCGATCATAGCCACTGCGTCTCATGTACTAGAGAACAATATCTGCATGCTTATGTAGACTGTGTGGCAATAGGATTGGCCGAGTGGGGGTGTGTCTTGTTGTTCTTCCATTAGCATAAGCATCTCCTCCTGTCCATCCAAACAAGTACTTTATCTGAATCAAAAGTTCAGTCACTCGAACTTGGTTAACCCATCCCCTTTGTTGGGGTTTATAGTAAAGAAGAAACTAGGATGAGGAGTAGAGTACTATGTTGCAGATGGTTTCTTGTGGGCATTTAGGGTTTTTGCAGTTGGACGGCACATGGCACATTTAAACTGGGCAAAATAGGGGAGGAGGGGTTGGCGGTGACAGTAAGTGTAACTTTGTTGAGTTGCCAATGAATGTGAGAATCTGAATGGGCCCCTCAGGTTGGTCATCTTTAAACTCTATGTCAGCATACCATATTGTGAGAGGACTGTCCTCTCTCTCTCTCTCTCTCTCTCATGATGCCAGCTGCCATATTCCATGGCTTGTTTAATGTATTCTCGAATAGATTTTTTTCCTAGTTACATGGGAAGGATCATGAATTCCTTTTGCCAAAAACCATACTTTGAATAGAAATTTAAACTAAGCACAGGATCATCTTACTACCTATCAGCATCAACAAATCTTCTTAACACAGTAAGGCAGCAAAAACCATAGGAACCCAGCAAATGATGTATGATCAACATATTGTTAAACAAGAAATAAAATTCATTTGTTAGCATTATTAGCTTTATATATATGCAGACATATATATATATATATAACAGTGCCAAAAATGGTATTTTCAAGAATAAGACCATGCATAAATTGACCAGGTAATAAATAAATAATCAACTTACTAATGAAAGGGAATGCAGGTCAAAATCAGTGAAAAAAAAAAAACCCAAAAGAAAACTCACTTGAAGCTTACTAATTTGTGATGAGTTCTGCACACCATGTACAATATTCATTCAATCAAGGGTGACGAAAATTTTAGAGGGATCTGTGAATTGACAGAGAAAAAGGGTAATTTTTAAATTTATCATTGTTAGTACCTCATGTGGTCCAGGTTTTCTTTTTTTGTTGGGTTTAAGAAACAGAGAAGAACAAAAAAAGTAAAAGGAAATGAATGGAAGAAATAAACATACCATGGCTTCTCAATGAATCATTTGAATGCTGTGGTTGACAGGATCTCTTGTTCTTATCTAGTTACAAGGACATCTGCCAGCCAAGAGAACATGCAATTATCCCCAGGGAAAGGGCTCTTGGTTTTTCCAAGTAAAGGCCTATGCTTCCCCTTTTGATCAAATTCCTCACTTTTGTTTCAAGATCTTCTAACTAGAAATTAAGATAAGAATTACAAAACCAAATCCAAGCACAAAACACCGATCCTTATTCCTGAAGTACAACATGCTGCAAGTTTGCCTCATGTAAACATCACCCCAACTTGGGATAGCCAGTCACCTCTGATGCCCATACCTTTCAAAATAAACAAGATGGATCTGATTCATTCTTCAGATTTTTCCTTCTCCAACTTCTGTAAAAATTATCAGTTAGGTACTATGTGATCTACAGCATATCAGAAAACATACATGAGAAAAGTTCAGCAGATTGATGCAGCAATGAACATAGTTACAAGGCACGGAAAAGATAAACAGAACAGTATGGGAGGAAAGAACCCATGAATTATACTCATATTGCCTACATGCGCAATGCCGACGCACAACTTTCCAATGAAGAAACAAAACACTCACGCCATCCTAACAAATAACCAGAGTAGGGAAAAATCAAATTTTTTTACTGAACTTTATGGTATACCAAGATAACAAAGGTAAAATTTTACCAATAACAGAAATAAAATAATTTCCTATAACTGCACCATTGATATCAAAATAAGTAAACACTTCATCACTCGTTGAAAGTTTTTCTTGTTCAATGTCCAACAAAGACCAGAATTTTCAACTTGGTGGCCGCTTCACTTAGCTTATGTTAGTTCACAGATGCATATTTAGAAATCCACCCCTACTATAGATCCATAACCTTAATCTTCCAAAGTTCAAAAAATTCAATCAATAATTTGATTCCAAATCAACTAAAGTTCTTCTTTCTTATTATCTAACCAAATCCTGCCACTAATCCAATTTAAGGAATAAACATCCAAAACCGAAAAACATATTTCAATAATAGTCTTACATAAAATCCAGGCATAACATGTTATTTCTCTGAAGAAATTAGCTCCATGTGCAGGATCTAAAACAAAACGATTGAAGAAATTTCTCCAAACCTAGACTCAAAGAGCACAGGAACTTTAATACATCACAAAATGTTTAGCAATTCTGAAAGATTGGTCTCTTTGAGGGACAACCTGATGGTCAACCTAAGACTAACCACCAACTACCATAACCATAATACACATGTGAGGACTGAAATCTTAAGATTTTGCAACGAATGAGTTATTTGAAACCAAGATTTATTAGGATTTCTTAAAACCAGTTAACAGGAAAATGCAGAAGATTTAGAAAGCATCTAAAACTTTCCAACAATCCTCAAATAATTTCTTCACAAACCAAGAGTAGCATGAGTGTGATGTGGAACTGCCTTCACCAATTTGAGCCACATCAGGGGGCTCAAATTATGTAGCTATATCTCACCATTAAATCTTAATAGGGAACACATCCAAACTATTGTAGATTGCAAAAAAGGGTCCAAAATGCAAAATAAGCTCTAAGGCACTTACACTTGTATCCTAACCTAAGCAAAGAAAATAAGCACTTACACTTGTATCCTAACCTAAGCAAAGTTTTCCTTATTTATGATTGAAATGAATGATGCCTTTGTTCTTTAAACAGAGCTATATGCTGCTTTTCCCACTATTTGAATCTATCGTCCACATCACTTTAGCACCAGCCACAGTTTTAAAACTAATGACAATCATCCTTGACAATTGCAACATAAATATTAAAAAACTGATATATGCTTTATTCTCAAGCAAGAAAAGAACATCTTTCTATTTCACAAATGGTAACATTTTTTGCAAACAAAACAAGTCTCCTGATTATAGATGAAAATTGCAAGCCACAAATAAGAAACTTATGAGTTGGAGATGCCTTTGAGATAGTTTGTGGATCAATTACCAAGATCTACATGCAAAATAATCATCAAACCATATATTGATAACAAATAACGACGAAGAATCACTGACATGAATTTAGCAGTTACAGCTAGATGTTACAATATGACCAATTGTTCATTTATACCAATATGGTGGATGACTATCATATTATGTAATATGAGGCCCTGAAGAATTCTGCGGACACCATACACTTCCGATAGACCAAAAAGAATATAAAACATATTCACTTTCAAGGTATCTTATCCATCAATTCAAAAATGGAGGAATCCAAACAATCAGTCTGTAGCATGCCACTCCACCAGGTTCATAGCAGCAGTATTAAGTAGCCTTAGGCACTAAGATTTAGGGTTTTCCTGCCCCACACATTTTTGTTTCTGTTACAAAAATTTGCAGGCTTTCCTTGCCCAAACCACCTCCCCTCCCAAGGACTCCTTATTGCTCAAAGTTCCAATCTTTTCTCGTCCATCTATAATTTATGCAGAACAACTAAAAAGGCCGTGGCTCGATCTCGCCTCAGTTATCTGAACCCTAAGATCGTTCGTTCCCCAATCAGTTTCCGGACTATCGTGATCAAGTTAAACAAAGAATTCAGCAAACGGGATCGAAAGAAAAGGATAAAAGAAGAGAAAGCAGAAGAAAATGGAAGAGAAACCCATACGGCGGATTGAGCGGAGTGCCAAGAGATGCCACGGTAGAGGTTGACGGAGAAGGTTGCCCCCAGGTAGAGAGTGGCCGCGCCCAGCGCTGCCGTCAATGCCTTGTAGGCCACGTCCCCCACCGTGCTTCTCATCCCCTTCCTCTCTCACAGTCTCTTCGATCGCTGGAGTTTGCAACGCCGCCTTCGATCTCGGGACCACAAAGGGGCACCGCGCTCGATACCGGAAGTGGAGTCGGGACTCCGCTAGGTTTTGACTCCGCCGCACGGCGCAGGAAGAACGAAAATCTCCGCCGTTCACGGGTCACAGCGCGGATCTCAAAGCAGATCATCTTGTCATAACACGCACGTATATTGAGTTGACGAAAATATTACTAATGACAGTGGGGCGTAACTGCTTTGAGATTTGTGACGGAGGTCAAGAAAAGATTGACGACAATGATCTACTTCCACAAATCATATCATTTTCCATTTTAATTCCAAGATTTATGACTGAGGTAAAAGAAACTACAAAGAGATGCTTCTCCTCCATTGATAACAGTAGGACGCACACAAGCTTCACAAGAGGAGAGCAGAGAGCAAGGGAGGAAGAGAGAAGGGAACATGGGATGCTCGTTATCCGGGCTCAACGCCTTATATGACGCCGTCAGCGGGGGCGGAGACGTCTGGATCAACGAGAACCGCTTCCGGATAGTGAGGCAGCTCGGCGAGGGCGGGTTCGCCTTCGTCTTCCTCGTCAAAGAGGTAGTCGCCGACGGCCTCGCCCGCAAGAAGTCCATAAATCCCTCCCACATCTCAGGTCTCGCGCGCCCTAGATTCGCTCGGCTTGCTCTTTGCTTGTTCTCCACCAAAATCTCGACTATGAGTTGGTGCAATTGGCATTCAGATTCGTTGTATTTGCCTAGCAAAATCGTTCGTTTTGGATCTATAACGATTTGCGAAGAGCAAAAGGGCTTTTTTTTTATCGAATTTATTGATCGGGTGAAATCATAAAGGAATAATGGTTCATTTCGGATTCTAATGTTGTTTCAATAGTGCTTTTATTGACCAGTTTAATATGACTCTGTACATATCTTTAGATGATGGAACGTATGCCATGAAGAAAATCATCATTCAAACAGAAGAGCAGTTGGAGTTGGTTAGGGAGGAGATCCGTGTCTCGTCCCTCTTCAGTCACCCTAATCTGCTTCCCCTCCTCGATCATGCAATCATTCCCGTTAAGGTACTCTGAACTTTCTTGTTTAAAGTACTTGGTGTTATTATGGTTCTAGGAAAACCAATATGCTTGCTAATCATTTTAGCTAGATCTCTATATTGGCTTGGTATTAGGGACAATTTGTATTGCTTTTGTTTTGAAGCAATACTTTCTGAGTTGATAGAGTGTTCGTTGAGTCTCTACCATCTGACTGTGTGTGTGAACTCATGTACTACATATTGCAGTAACCAGAACTGTGATTATATGGAATATATCAAGACTTCATATGCTTGGTGAATTCATAATTGATTAATTTAATGCTTGTTGTAAGATCCATTTTGTATCGGTGTAATTCAGGCATGAGATAGTTGCTTGATTAGTAGTTATTGAGAATATTTATATAGGATAACACTGAATTATCATGATACATCCATCATGACAATCATTTTGCAGAGTTTGTATATTTTGTTCTGTCAATTTTTCTTACACACATGCTTGCTCAACGTATAAAGTTAAATAACAATGACTCAGACCAGAAAGCTCTACGTTTATATGAGCATTTCCGTATTCATATCATGGCCTCCATTCTGTATGTAATAAAAGCAATCTTCTTTCTTGTTTGTTGGGCCTTTGTTAAGCATGTAATACTGAATGGACTCCTTAAAGTTGTGATGATTGTTGACATCTAAGCCAAATATTTTCAGCGAAGGGACATATCTTATTAATGGCATGACTGAATCCTAGCATTATTTTAGATTGTTTACGAGAAAACACCTGTTACAAGTGCACTAAAGTTTGATATCACTGCCTGCACGGTTGTTAACTGCAGTTATTGAGAAACATTACAGTGTAAAGAAAAGATGATTAGCATTGTCGTCGTCATCCAATCTTTCTTTGCAACATGGCTTTGCTTGACTAATTGGCATACCCCATGCACAAGGCCCCCGCCGTTGCAGGGCCTGGAGAGGGTCAACAAAGGTAGCCTTTCCTTTAAATATTTAAAGAGGTTACTTTTGGGACTTGAATCTTGATCTCCCAAGTCACAAAAGAGCAACCTTACCATTGTACCAAGGCCCACCCTCTAACTGGTTTTACTTGACTATTGACTGTAAATTGACAAGTCTCCAGTGAAGGTAATTGATTCTATATGTAGTTTAACTACATCGTACATACAATCTTTAAATAATTTTTAATTAAAGAATTGACTAAGGATCATATAAGAAATGATTAGTTTGTGGTCATTATGAAGTAATCCTTTAGAAGCAAGGTTTATATGAGATTTCAAATACTGGTCAGCTTGGTACATACTGACTAGTATTTATTGATCCAATAAACGACCGTTATTGGATCATTTAGGCCAGTACAATTTAGAATTTATTTTTTATTTTTTTTCTGGTGATACGGGCATGGTGTAGGTCCATATACCGCTTGGTATACCTATATTACCCTGATCTGAACAATTGTTAAAACTAGTGTTGGATGATAATTTAAATCCTTCATCATAAGAGCATCAACATATTTAATATCAAAATTATTTACACGTGCAACATAAGAGCAAGGTAATTGTCAAAAGTTTAAGAAAAAAATTGAAAGAAATTTCTCTTACATCAAATGGCGTACGTGATGCTTACATGAGGACTCAAATCTGAGACTATCACTTGTGCAGCATTGCACTAACCAACTCGGTTGTCTCAACAGAGACATTTTGCCAAATGTTTGAACACTTGAAATTATAACTTGTTTTCGAAGCTGAAATTGTCGCATGCAATCTTATATATATTTTTCATGGCCTGGTAGGATCCTTTGTGCTACTGGTTCGGGGAGAAAATTTTACCACTTTAGATACTCTCCGGGCATTTACTTGCATCTCAAACTGTGAGATGGGATATGTCTTCAACTTGATAAGTTGTAATAGTTCACTAATTTGTGTGTAGGGGATGCAAGATGGATCACTTAAGCATGAAGCCTACTTACTGTTCCCGGTTCACCTAGATGGAACTTTACTTGACATAGCTGAAGTTATGCAATTGAAAAAGGAAAGCTTTACAACAATTACTGTTCTTCATATTTTCAGACAGGTACATTCATCTTCCTCTCTTCCTCTTGTATATTTATTCTTTGATTCTGAATTTGTCTTACTCATGGAAGCTATCTTTTTACAAGAATTGATTTCAATTGAATAATACTTGCTATTTTGATCAAATATTCTTTGCTTGGTGGACTCTAAAAGTACTTAGATGTGCTATTTTTGTTCATATTACTTCTACTATGATTTGGTCTATGGTGGGTTCAATTATTCCAGTTCCTTCTGTTGATTCAATACACAAACAAGAGCTGCTGTTTCTTCTGTATTTATGCTAGGAGTTGTGACAGTGAAAAATAGGACTTTATTGTGCTTCAGAATTATTTAACTTTGATAATAAGACGTAATGTAAGTTTTCAAATGTTAAACATCATGTTCTTATGGAGAGCCATCAAATATTAATACAAAACTGAAACAGAAACTAATGGAAATTTATTAAGTAGCTCATGAAATTATATTTTGTCCACTGCACCGGTTGCCTGTCAAAAAAACAAAGGTTTCATCATGGTGAACATGTTTCCATAAGATATAAGAGTTAGAATTAACTAATTATATTGTTAATAGTTGGAAACTATTAAAATATAATCATCAGCTTGAAAGGAAGTGGTCTCTGAAAATAACTTGTCTTAGATGTTGTGTTGCTCTGATTGAGATTCAAATTATTTTCATCCGCCAACACTACCTAACTTTTTCTAAAAGCTGCTTTTTCAACTTTTTGTATTTCTTATATATTGTGCAAAAGCATTCAGTGGTTGTTAAAGTGGATAGGTTGGCTTGCAATCTTTGGAAGTTTTTTCTAATCTTTGTGCTTTCTAATTATAATCTAGTTGCATCACTGCAACTAAATATCTAGTGTTTCCAAACCCACCTGATCCTGATACTGTGGTTGGATGAGAAAAAATGGATACTTAATGATTCTACATTAATGTAGCATTTTTTTCATCCTAATTATGTGTTAAGTGGAGAAAGATTGCCTTTGACCGAGTGTTATTCCTGTCAAATTATTGCAGTATCTACTGCATAAAATTGTAAACACTTAGTCTGTCTGAAGATACTTTAAGCTGCTAGAAGCAGTGAAGAGTGTTACTTTTGCAAATACACACAAGAGATTGATGGGAAGACATATTATTTGATTTGTCTTTGCAAAAGTACTACTTTGTATTCCAGTGGAATACTGATCTGGGTTTACATTAAACTTTATGTTTGGGACCTAAGTTTGCTGTCATTTGAACTTGTCTGCATTGTTTTCCTATTCTCCAGTTCTTCACCTGTCAGTATGTATTTTTTTAGTAATTTACCAATCTAGTCATATACAGGTACTAGACTAACATGTTGCCTTCTGTTTACATACAGGTTTGCAGTGGTCTGAAGCACATGCACAGTTTTGATCCTCCATATGCTCATAATGATGTGAAACCTGGTAATGTTCTCATTACTCACAGGAAGGGACAGCCTCCTCTGGCTATTTTAATGGATTTTGGTAGTGCACGTCCAGCAAGAAAAGAAATTCGTTCAAGGTCAGAGGCATTACAGTTGCAGGTATGAATCAATTTTAAAGAAGGATTTTGGTTGTAAATATTGTACATGTTATCATTGTTCTAATTATGATATCCTCAAAAGTTACAAATCAGCAAGATCACAACTTCACAAGACACTAGACTTATTTCAAGGTGATTCTTTTACTGGGATTTATCATTTTTGCTTGAAGAGTTAACTTGAAAGTTGAAACTGTCACTGAAATATCCAAAAAAAAAATGAAGTATTGAAAATAATACAGTTTCAAAATCACAAGTTCTTATGTTTTGATGTCATGGTAGTTCTCTGACTGAGTTTTACCCAAAATTTTGGTAATATAGCTTCAATATACTTTAGGTATTTACCAACCCCTTTTGACAGTCACATCATCTACTTCCTGCTTCTATTACATTGACTTGATTAACAGGAAAAATTCTGCTGTTCGACAAGCTGATGCAGTCTTAAAATATTTTCACTTATTTGATGTATTTCTTCATAGGAATGGGCTAGTGAGCACTGTTCTGCACCTTTTCGAGCTCCTGAATTGTGGGACTGTCCAAACCATGCTGATATTGATGAGAGGACAGATATCTGGTCTCTCGGATGTACCCTATATGCAATAATGTGAGAATTTCATGTACCTTTTTTATGTGTTTGGACTCTATGGAATTCTCTTGTTGATTATTATGTTCTGCTACTCCTTTGCTCATGTTACATACCATTTTTTTTTTATGTTGTGATTTACATGACTTATTTTGTTGTGCTTCAAACTTCAGACTTTTCCCTATACAAATTGACCGAATAATGTCATTTACTTGAGAAGATCAACAGCAAATCACAAAAATAATATTGCATTGACCAATAGGACTATCGATGTATGTGGTTGATAAGGCCAATTCGAGTCAGTTTAATTCTAGCAAAGATGACAATGATCAATGGATATGTTGCTTGAATCTAATTTTACACAGTTGAAATTATATTTTCTTCAGTTCTAGCTTTTTCTTACTTTTTACCACTTATAGAACACCTACCTTAAAGAATTACTGAATTATTAATTATATTATGGCATGTTTGAGACATTAAAAAAAAACACTAAATGTTGTCACTACAGGCATGGAAACCTTACTTGGAAGTGAACTATTATTACAAATTTTCCCTATTATGGTATTATTAATTACAATAGCTCACCTGTTATCGTCTGTTGGTTCTTGGCAGGTACGGCACATCACCTTTTGAGTACGTGCTCGGCGAATCAGGAGGGAGCTTACAGTTAGCTGTCATGAATGCACAGGTAAAATGGCCATCTGGGTTGAACCCTCCTTATCCTGAGAGTCTCCACCAGTTCGTGGTGTGGATGTTACAGCCCCAACCTGCAGCGCGGCCGCACATTGATGATATTATCATTCATGTTGACAAGCTCATAACAAAATACTCACCCTAAAATACAGCAGATTGGTTTGTGAATTAGATTTTTGTATTCTACTGTAAGCTGCATTTATGTGAAAAGCTTTGTTGTATTTATCAACAGCCTATATCTGAGGTGGTAGTTTTAAGACAAATCCTTCTTTTAGTCTTTGTGGTAATTTGTTAATGTGATTTTGGTATGCTTTTCTTTTGAGCACTCAACAAGAATGATATGAGATATGATCGCTGAATGAAGTTTCTGTTCTATTCTACTGTTTTGGCATTAACAAGCAACCCTGTATTGTTGTTCAATTACAGTGGAAACATTAGTCATCATCTTGGTGCGTAAAGTTCTTAAGATTTCCTACTCGAATAATACTACAATCATACAGTAACAATCAAACATTCAAGAGTGGAGTAGGTCGATGCTTCAACATCATTAAGCATTGAAGAAATGATGATTAAAAAAATGGGACAGTATAGCTTACATACAAAGCTAAATTGAAGATTTAAAACTAGAATTCTATTTACGAAACTTCAAATGTTTCTTCCATACTACACGCACATAATACAGTATCATCACTGCTGCCAGCATCTAAATCCTGACTGAGCTAACTCGACAACATGGCATCTCAAGCGTGCTTCGAGCAGATCACATGGTTTCGTGCCACAATGCATCTGATAAGGATGCATCAATCCCTCCTCCAGGGCCATTAGAAAACATGCAGATCCCGTACCACAGCTATCTATTTTCATTCAAAAACTTGATCCGGGACAGACGAAATATCCGAGACTAATTTCAAAAGTCAAGAAATGCATTAGGAAACTCTGGAAGTATCCCTTGACCTGGCAAAAGCATTGAACCATCAATACAAAGATGGTATCAGATACAACAGCATGAGATTCATTCATCAGCTGAATTTCTGTACAACAGTAACCATCACCATGCTTGTTTCTCATACCATTGCGAATGATTCTCTGAATTTTGCAAGTAACTTTAGAACAAAATTTTAACACTAAACCAGCTGAATAGGGAAGAAAAGAGTTCAAATTATACCTTCAAAACAGAATCAGAAGTTCAAGATGTTGCAACTCTCTAGGCAAGTAGATCAGTAAAGATGTCAGTTGGAGCCCAAAAGGAACTTGAGAACAACTTGGAGACAAATACATTAAACCTCAAGTCTGTCATCTTTGATTTAACCCCCGTTATTTGAGTGACTCATCTTAACCAGGGACTGATGGCCTGGCATTCAAAGAAACATATGACCAATTGGTATACACTTCCTAACCCATTTTTAGGCTGTTGCAAGAAAGAATAATTTAGAGCATCTATTTCCTGTTTGGTGCAAAAAAGCTTAATACATCGTTCTCGTTTGAGTGGCTCATCCATTACCCATTGCAAGATGTTCTTGCTGATCCTCTTCCTCATCCTCAATAAATGAATCCAGGTTAGGTGGACACTCTACCCACTTCATCTCAGCAACTAGTTCATCCAACCTTTCATATATCTCACTGCATCTAGGATGAGCCTTGTCTCCCACAAGAAAAGTGTGCAATTCATTCTTTATCTCTATCCAGCTGCAACCAGGTTCCTTTTTAAGCTTACTCTGCCTCATTAACCTTCTCATCTTTGACACCTCTCCCCATCTTCCAGCATCCGCATATATGTTTGATAGAAGAACACAAGAGGATGAATCCTCAGGATCCAACACCAGTAGACTATTTGCCGCAACTTCTGCCGCCTCCACATTCCCTTGAATCTTGCACACACTCAGAAGAGTTCTCCATATAACAGCATCAGCTTCAAATGGCATTTTATCAATGAGCTCCAAGGCTTCAATGATCCCTTTCGAGCGGCCTACTATATCCACCATGCAAGAATAGTGCTCTAATTGTGGCTCCAACTTGTAGTGATTGGTCATCATATGAAAGTAGGACATGCCCTCATCAAACAAACCAACATGCCCACAGGCCCGAAGAACCGCTACAAATGTTGTATGGTTTGGTCTGACCTTTTCTAGTTGCATCCTCTCAAATATTCTCAGTGCATCTAGTCCAAGTCCATGATAAGCATATCCACATATCATGGCATTCCATGATACTAAGTCACGATTAAGCATCTTTTCAAATGTCAGCAGAGAGTCATTCATGTTTCCACACTTGGCATACATGTCAACAAGGGCGCTCGATATGAAGACATCCTTGTCTAAATCTAGCTTCATTATCTGAGCATGCATTTGCTTCCCTAGTTCAATTGTAGCTAGATCTGCACAAGTATCGAGAACAGTTGCATAAGTAAAATTATCAGGCTCTAGGCCGTTATCTAGCATCTGGGAGAAGAAGCTCTGTGCTTCCTCACTTTGTTTCTGGAGTGAGAACCCTGATATTATTGCATTTGCAGATACCAATGTCTGCTTATCTATTTTGTCATGGAGTTTCTGTGCTTCTCCCATCATTCCACATTTACAGTACATGTCAACAAGAGCACTTCCAACAAAAGAATCCAGACTAAGCCCAGATTTGATCATCTTATTATGAACTTTAACTCCACAATCCAAAGATTGCAGTCCTGCACAAGCTTTGAGAACACTTCCGTAAGTGAACTCATCAGGTTCCAAGCCACAATGCAACATCTGATGAAAGTGCAACAATGTCTCTTCATATTGTCCATTCTGCTCGAATGCTGTAATAACTGCATTCCAAGATACTGAATCTCTCCAATCCATCTCCTTAAAAATATCACAAGCTTCTTCCAGAGCTTTACATTTTCCATACATATCCAAAACTGCATTTGCAACACAGACATCAGAAATAACTCCAGACTTTAGAGCCAAGCAATGAACTTGCAGACCCTGCAGATACCCTTTGACCTCTGCACAGGCACTCGGAACAGCAGATAAGCTGATCTCATCAAAGCCAACACCAGAGTGATTCATGAGTTTAAATAGCTCGATGGCTTCATGCCCTTGATCATTGCGCACAAATCCAACGATAATGGCATTCCAAGATTGCAGGGAGCGGGTTGGCAGCCATTGAAACACTCTCCTAGCATCATCCAAACTATCACCTTTTGCATACATATCCATAATGGCAGTTCCAACAATGTCATCAGAACTATAATTGTTCTTGAAAGCATGCCCATGAAACTGCCTGCCTAATCTGACAGAGGATAATGCAGCACAGGATCTGAAAACACTTGCGTAAGCTGACTGACTCTGCCCAACACCAGCTCGTTGCATCTCTTTGAACATTTCGAACCCCGTGGCATAATGTTCATTCTGAACGCAACCTGCAATCACAGCACTCCAAGAAACCCAGTTCCTCTCTGGCATTTCACTGAACAAGCAAATTGACTCGTCCAGGCTTTTGCACTTGGCATACATGTCCACAAGAGCACTCCCGGTAACCACATCAAAATGCAAACCCATCTTAACGACCGCGCCGTGAATCTGGATTCCCATGTTGAGTTCCTCCAACGCAGCGCAGGATTTGAGAATGACGGCGAACGTAGTTCGATCCGGATCGATCCCATTCCACAGCATCTGGATGAAGAGATTTATGGGCTCATACAACCCCCCATTTTGCAAGCACCCGGACATCAGCGAATTCCACGAGATCACATCTCGTTCGGGCATTCTATCGAATAGGGACTTGGCGACATCCACCGACCTATTCCGCGCGTATCCGGCGATCATGGCGTTCCAAGAGACGGTGTCCCTGTGGGGCATACGGACGAACACCTGATGAGCGTAGTCCAAGTTGGAGCATGTGATGTACATGTAGATCAAGCAGTTGGCGACGAAGGTGGTGGGGACAAAGCCGGAGACGAGCATTCGAGCATGGGCTTGGCGGCCGGTGTCGCCATCGTGGTGCTTGGAGCAATGCTGGAATATATGGTAGAAGGTCATCTTGGCGACGGGACGTGGACCGAAGGGAGTGGTGGAGAAGGAAGCAACGTAGGCGAGGCATTTGAGGAGAGACCTTGGAGAGAGCGAGGAGCGCTTGGAGAGAAGGTGGGGATGGAAGGTAACGAAGGTCATCGGCAGTGGCGTTCATGCTTTCTTCTCTTTTATGAATATCAAGATCGACTTTAGGTCTGCTCCATGGTTGCAGTCAGCCAAGTCGCGTGGGTTGACCAAATGGTTGACCAAAATCGATGTAGTAAATCAAACAAAAATATTTTCTTAAGAATTAATTAGTTTTTTAAAAAAAGTTTCGTATAGCACTTCTTATTTTTTTTAAATATGAGATTACCCTTAACATTTATCTCGTCTATCATCATCTTCATCCTGTTATGATCAACTTCATCCCACCTTGGTTACCTTCACTTTTTTTTTTCATCTTAGAGGTAATAATGGCTCATATGAAGTCTCATCGTCTTCGTAGTCATTATTTTTATCTATAAGGACCTTCTATATATACATTAACTTGCTGTCATTAAGCCTTTGTCCTTTGTATCGAATATCTCTCTCATCTCATTTTTAAGTAAGAATGGCAAAAAAAAAATAAATAAGATAATGATTGATGATGTGGGAGGGGATAAAATAGAGACATCTAAAAAGAGTAAAAAGGTGAAAGTAATGAGGAAGCTAAGGATACTATGAGCTTTACGAACGACGATAAGAAGACGAAAATCATACCTCGTCCCCTCTCATCATCTCATATTGGCTTTATATATGCGGGGTTAGGTTTTTACGTGAAAGAATTGTATATACGTAGGTCAAAGATAATTTTATCTTTTAAAAAATAAAAATGCTCTAAAATATTAAAATATAAAATATAAAAACTTAGGTTTTAAATTTTTTTTTGCCAAAACTTATATATTTATTTCTCTAAATATAAGGTTATATATATATACACTTAATATCGACTTACTTGGAGGGTTATGCACTCCATTAAAATATCCAAGTTTATATTAGAAAACCTCTAATTTATAATAATATTTTTGTATTTTTTATTACTATTACTAAAATATTAATAAATATATAACTTTTTAACGCCAGTAAGGCGCTGTGGTTCCCTTCCGACTCGGGAGGCCGTAAAAGGGGCTTTCGGAGTCGACCGATCGGAGGAGGCGATGGCGGAGGAGAAGGGGAAGCCGGGGAGAGACGAACTCGCACAGTCGTTAGAGGATCTCTTCATTAACGTCTCCACCATGATCAAGGGCGAGCTTCAGGTCCCCTACTTAGTAGTCTCTTCGATTCCTTTCCACGGCGTCACATGTGTTTGTCTGGTTACAGAATCAGCCCTGTTTTGAATCAATTTTATCCTAAATCCTCGGATTGTTGTGTGTTACATCCATAAATTTTGCTTCTTTCGGAATTTTCCTTGCGATTTAGTAGTTTGGGAATCTGCTTTACCCTGACAGAAGGATGTTCTGCGTGTTGTTGTTTTCGACTGTTGCGAATTCATATGGATAAATGTCCTAGTTTCATTTCTATTTTCCATTCATGTAAAGCATACTTTTAAAGATTACAGAAGAGAGACTGACTGCATTGAGTGCAAGATGGAGGTAACACTTCCTGGGAATAACATAGGAAACATCATATGAGATCATTTTGGTATTGGCAATAAACACAGTGTAGTGCACCAAAAATTTTGTCCACTAACTCGACAAAAGATGCTACTGGATTCGGAGGAGGAAATGACCCTTTGTAGAGTTGACTTCTGGGACAGGATTAATTTAGACACGAATAGTTTGGATATGAAGGACTTTTAAGGCTCCACTTCTTTGTAGCTATTATTAGATCTAAAGTCATGATTCAAGCATTGCATTTGTGAATGCAAAAGATCGATGAGCAAAATGCTTTTGTCAATATTGGCACTTATCTGTGCCCGTGATGGCCGGGTAGCATCAAGTGGTATGACAATCATGTTAGGTTAATTGATGCCTTTTTATGAGGGAAAAACCCCTATCTTTTCACAGCAATGCAGAATTGACCAAGAAGGTACTGCTCATGTATGTTCTTGAAATATGGTTCTAACATTAACGATATTGGAATGCCAAGTATGGAGAAATATTTCATCTTTTTTGGTTACTCATCTGGTCCGGACTGATTCCTTAACCAGTAGGCTTAGAATGGGAAATTCTTGAAGAATATCCTGATAGATAATTGTTTGGTGCTGGAGAAATAGGTTCTTTTCAAGCTATATTTCATTAGGGTATATTTCATTAGGGTATATTTCAAGAATATCCTGATAGATAATTCTTGAAGTGCCTGTAAGATGCTTACTGTATTATGATATATAAGAAACATGCAGCAGACTTTTGAAAGAAAGTAAATGTTATTATACTTTTCATTACAGTTTGCATAAGTGCTATTCTCATGTTCGTCTAGTACACATAACAGCATTTTGTTAATGATGCACTCTGAGAGGCATGCATTTGCAAAGTGAGATGACATGCTAGACATCTTGAATTTGTGCATTTCTTTTATCCACCGAAAAAGGAAAAAACTTGCACACCTGACTCATGATGAATTTGTTTTCATTTATAAATCATGTTTTCTTATGAACAATTATGTGTAGCTTCAATATAGGATAATACAGAAAGGAATCATCTAAAATTGTACGAGCATGTTCAAAGAAAATATATAGATTTTGTAGGTAGACAAAATCAGTTTCTTAAGATTAGCAATGCGAGGAAAGATAGATGGAGACCTGAAAAAGTTTAAACAATAATACTTTGAATGCTCTTAACGTAACTGGTGATGTCTTACACAAATCTCAATAACTGATCCTAAATAGTTAGGATGTAATTGTTTTCTGTCGTTGTACCATGATGATTATTTCAGTGTAGTTAACCAATATATATCTAATTACTTTACTGATAGTATGAGAATTATATGCTTACGTAGATCTATGTGCTAAGTGATGCAAGCCGAAGCCATCCCAGTACCCTATTTCTGCTTAATGCTTGCCATCTGAGTTTTTTTCTTTCTCTTTTTTTTCTCTCATTGTGATGGGGATTTTCGTGTTTCAGGGTACAAATAATCAACTCTTGCTTCTGGAGACAATGAACCAGAGAGTAGCTGAGGAATACGATGGCTACGGAGATGTGGCATCCGGTTTAAGGGTCTTTGTTGAGCAACTCAGTGAGAAAAATCATGGCTTTGAAGTGTACGTCCAGCAAATTGAGAAGATAGACCAGCAGGTTACCGAGTTTGACGCTGTTGTATCAATGCTTGATAAATATGTTTCTTTGTTGGAAAACAAACTGCAATCTGCATTACTTCATGATATAAAGAAACTACAATCTGCATTTCTTCATGACATGCCTACTTGAGACTTGGATTTGCGAATTTAAGCATTTGTTTTGTAATTTGGGTTGACTGAGTCTTGATTGACAAAGGTACACTGAGTACTATTGTTTGTGTTCATCGTTGTGCATTATTTTGGGTCCTCAGTTTTGTGCTCATCTATGCAGTGATCGAAACATAATCATGCATATAAAATCTTAGACCTCATCACATTATCATCATTCCCAACCCCTCCAGTGGTAGAAGTCACTGCTTTCGGTAGCCTGTTCTGTTTCAGAGTTCTGTGGGCAGTGAGATATGATGGTTCAAAGTTCAAACAAAGAACAAGAAACGAGCAAGCACATCACCATGGAAGCTGGTGGTGAAAGAAAGTGCAGCCCAAGCAGGCTCCAGTCCCCGATCTATTTCCTCCCAAGTCGCATCAGGACTTGTACGGACCGCTGTGGAGAACCGTGCTGCAGCTCCTGCACCAAGAAGCAATGGCGGTCCCTCTTCCTTGGTAGAACTTACCGCCACATGCCCTCCACCGAGACTTCTCTCACCCACCATCGATGACCGCCCCCGATAAAGAAGGTCGAGTTCGATGGGTGGCGCGACCTCGTGTTTCAGGCCACCTCCATCTTCCCCCTCTTTCTTCGTAGCAGCCTGTCTGATGGTGAACCCACGAACCCTGTGATCGATTTCTGATCTTGCCATCGTGGGTGCTGCAGTCGCTTGCCCACTCTCTGCACCTTCAAACTTCTTCTCCGAGCAGAAGGGACACAGCAGTGTCCATGCATGCATGGCACACATACATGAGGATCACATGGTTTGGTCAACAGACCTTTGCCGTCGAGTGACGAAATCAAGAACAACAACTTCATCGAAGGTAGCATGAGACTGGCGACTCCCAAATGGCCTTTCACTCTACAACTCACTCCAAGAAAACTTCCTGTAGATCTGCTTAGATGCATTCTAAACTTCATTAATCCTATGGGCTGCGACCAGCACAGAAAACTCCCACTCTTCACTGACACTGTAACATATATAGGGAACTTGTTTCACATATTTAAGATGATCCCTAACTGGATGTGGAGAGCATACATATCTCTAATCTCAAGGTTTCTTTCAAGATTTGATGCTTACAAATTATAATGAGAAATATCCATGCCTTGGTGCAGAAGCTTAAGACTGTCTTCCACTACTGTCGAAAGAATCTCAACACATCCAATCACGCTCGAAGGAGATCAGCAGCAAAAGCTTTAGGAACAAGGAAAGTGTTGGACCATGATCTGGATTGGTGCTCATCTTGGGACCAGGATCTTATCATGGCATAAATTAGTACACCAATATCCTTGGGTTTGTTTGGTTGGCAAAACCACTGCTGCCAAAGCTTGATTACCTGCGTCGATGCATGCATGGCGGCAGACAGACACCAAACACCTGTGTCTTCCACCCTACTCAACTCTAAAGATTCTCTGATCACAAGAACAAGCTTTGAGTCCTTCCAAGTACACCAGTAAACGAGATGAATAAAAACAAGAGGCCATCTCACAAGTGACTGCAATGGAGGTGTTGGAACCCTATCTTTGACCTATCAGTTAAGTATAATCCTTACTTATAAAGCCTAACCTGTGAATTGTTTTCTCCTCCCTTTCTGTTTGCATGACAGATATTCTGGTCTGGTAAAAGTCATGGTGCACTTGAGGTCTACAAGAGCTGCCATTGTGCTTTTGCTGTCTCTGATTGCTTTGGAGGACTATGCTGCCCTTGCTCGAAGAGGTTGATACTTATCCTTTCTGTGGTTTAGACATATATATGCCTGTAGTAGCGTTCATCTTTCGACACTCGATTCCTCCATTGCAGATATTGCAGCTTATGGCAAGAGTCATGAGGTAGACACCATTTGCACGAACCTCTCCTTGTAACGAGCATTCTTTTTCTTTATGGAGCTGCTTTATGAGTTGACAATGTTACCAGGAACTTTGTGGCGAAACCATAACTATTGTTGGTACCAGTAGAGAGAAATGGCTCAGAGGAAGAATGATGGTGGTGGAGGAGGTGAAGGCAGCAAGAAGCACAGCAAACACAGGTGCAGATCACCTCGATAGTCAATGTGGGAATGGAGGAGATGGGATCATGAGATCAGGGTGTGACTTGAAACATCGATCTCGCCCTGTTAGGGTTCACTATGCCGGTCTTGTGCCTTTCAGTTCTGATTACAGTGCACCAAGGAAACACCCTCCAAAGAACAACTGAGGCAAAGGCTTTAAGCCATTTAAATCTCTATCATCTATAGCTGTTAAGTGATAAGAGGGAGACAGTTTGTATGCTGCATGTCTGATGTTTAATGGATCTACAAATTCCATATGAGATTACTCTACATGTTCTGCGTGATTCAAAACATAGGTTTCAATCTGAGACAGCCATCATGATTGACCTTTGCAGAAAAGTAGACTTTATTCAACTTGAACACTTGTTTTTTCTCTGTGTAGGGAATGCTAAGACCTCCTCAAGTGAGTCACTTGAATCATCAATCACAGAGGTACATGTTCATGCCTTGCTGAACCTGTTTAGATTGGTGACTAGTTTGCAGAAATTTCAATGTCTCAGCAACACAAACCATTGAGTTTGTAGTTTCATTGTTCCAAAAAGAAGCTAATAACTTGTTGCCTTCTGCATGTTTCAGGAAACCAGCATCAATGTCACCCCCAACTGCAAAAATGAAGCAAGTGATTCACAGGGCAAACCCAAAGCATTCGAGGCCTCATCTGGTCATGCAAGCTTGGGTTCTTCAGCAGGATCAAAGCTTTCTGCTCCCACTTGGTCACATGATTCATTTCAGAGCACTCGGAAACAAAACCTCCGAGAGGCCACTGCTGAAATCTTCAAGATGCTGAACAGAGACTACCATAACAGGCCGCGCCGCCATCCACCAGTACACAATTAGAGCATTTGGATGTGAAATGTTAGCTATTTTTGCATGGGAAATCTTCATATCTGTCATGCTTTTAGATCATAATTTAAGCTACTGTGTTAGTCTGTAATGGCTTAGCTTACTGTTGCTTCAGTCTATTAAATGTTAAACCTTCACCGAAATCTAATTATCCTAAAATGATGGGCTCCATTTCTGCACTATAATATCAACAATGGATTTTAGGATCTGGTTGCAACATTCATTCATGCACCATCAATGCATTGTCCTTTACCTATCAATGCACAAACTAGCTGCAATCTTAGAAGAAATTTTGTACATTTTTCTGATAAATGATATAAAGTAGAGAGGAGAGATTGAGAGGTGGGATTTTATCTATAATTTTCTCAAATTAATTCTCTTTTTAAAACGTTATATGGGAACGAAGACTAGCGGATACTTCAGCATTATATGACCAACACCTTAATACCATACAATCGATACATGAACGACATCTTAAAATTAAGATTACATGTTCAACACATATATGATATCATGAGTGTATATAACCAATATATAGCCAACATTATTGAAAATAATATCACGATATACTATAATATCCACAATGGATTTTAGGATCTGGTTGCAACATTCATTCATGCACCATCAATGCATTGTCCTTTACCTATCAATGCACAAACTAGCTGCAATCTTAGAAGAAATTTTGTACATTTTTCTGATAAATGATATAAAGTGGAGAGGAGAGATTGAGAGGTGGGATTTTATCTATAATTTTCTCAAATTAATTCTCTTTTTTACACGTTATATGAGAATGGAGACTAGCAGATACTTCAGCATTACGTGACCAACACCTTAATACCATACAATCGATACATGTCAGACATCTTCAAATTACATGTTCAACACATATATAATATCATGGATGCATATAACCAATATATAGTCAACAATATTGAAAATAATATCACGATATACTATAATATCATGATCATAATTAAGCTTCAAAGCAACACACAACTGCTCCTCATAACAGTTTTAGAATTTCACTATATAATTTAAGAATTTATTTTGAATTATTCGAACCCTTGATTAACATAAGCATCAAAAAGATATTTATTAAGAGCATCTCAAATATAATTTTATAATATTCGACACTTAGGATCAGACCAATTAAGATTTAACTGAGTTAAAAAAAATGATTTTGATTGACTCTGAATCAAGTCAAAACTAACTTTAAAATTTTCTATGTATTTAATGTCATGCACTTATTTAATTTTTCATGTATATATTTTATAAAAATCATATTCAATGTACTCTTATTATTTTTATATATTTAAATATTAAAAAAAACTAAATCAAAATTATTGTTTGACAACAAAGTGTATAAAAGGATGGTGGGAATCCAGCAAGAAAAGGAAACATGCATGTTGGTACAAACGTGAGCAGGTTTACGTGGCCATATCCAGTCCCCCGGTCAGAAGAGGCATTCTATCCACAAAAGCAAGCTAGATTTTGAGATCTATCGGAGAGTTCTGAGAAACCCCACCTCACCCTCTCCAAACCGTCTGCCATGGGTACTCCCAAACAGTGATCAGAAGAGGAGGAGGAGGAGGAGGAAGAGGAAGTGGAAGAAGAAGTAATTAGAAGATTTAGATGGGGATGCTCTATGCCCATCCTCAAGGCCTTGGCTCAGTAGCAAAGGCTGCAGCAACAGTCAGCCCATTCACCTCCTTATCTGAACTCCTATCAACTTCCCAGTTAGCCTTCTGTAAGGTACTGATCTCATATAGTTGCAATTCCCTTCAAGTCGTAAAGTGCTTTCGTCCAGGCTTCTACTTGTACTTGAACGAAAGCAGATATACTTGTCAGTAATCTTTCTCTGAATTCGCCACTGCTGTCATCAAGACAGAGTTCCTTCTGCAGAGGACAACTGGATTTACGCGGTTCCTTCCGATTGGTTTCGGTTCGTGGAAGGAGACGCCGAGCAGGTAACGTTGTAATTTGAGCATGATGCACATATGTTGTTTGCGGATATGGCTTAGCGGTGGCTCTTAACTATTCATGCATCATGTGGTAGCTAAGCCAGTCTGTGTTCTGCCATTGACCGAGGAGAACGTCGAGCTGGTTTTGGATGAGGTGAGGCCGAGTTTAATGGCGGATGGAGGGAATGTGGCCCTGCATGAGATTGATGGCCTTGTCGTGGTGTTGAAGCTGCAAGGGGCATGCGGTTCATGCCCAAGCTCAACGATGACATTGAAGATGGGGATAGAGACACGGCTGAGGGATAAAATCCCAGAGATTGAAGCAGTCGAGCAGATCCTAGATACTGAGACTGGACTAGAGCTCAATGAGGAGAATGTTGAGAAGGTAACATGATCCTTCTGGCCTAATGCCTTAGAATATGGCACTCACCATTATTTTCCTGCAAGGTTGATACATTTTAACAGATTCTACTTGCTAATACGATCACCCATTCACTCCTCAATGTATAGATTATACGGTATCTATGATGCTTTCTATCTTTACTGTATTGAAAAGTTTGATGCTTCAGAATTATTTAATTGCATAGGCAAGTTAACAAGAAACATCTTTTTTACAGTATCGGTGGATATATGTGATGTTTGATTTATCAATAAACTTGTCATTTTCATCCGAGGAGATAATAATAAATGCATTTATTTGTTGAGACTCATCTACCAAACAACTCAAGAGTAACAGAGTTCCTTTTCTCTCTTTTTTTTTTTACCTACAGTTTTCCTCTCTGAATTCACAACCAAACTTAGTCTTGTTCTTAACTTCCAGTAGTGTAAATAATACACACCTCAGCATGTTCAGCTTTTAAGATATCATTATGTATGATATCTCAGTTAATCTAATTTCCGTGAGATATATAATGACCTTAATTATCCAAATAACTACTGAAAAGGGCATTGCATTAGTGGATCCTGAAACATCTGAAATGAAGATAGCAGCATTGTCACACTTCAGTAAAACAACTTGATGACTTCTGAGAACAGTCAATAATTGATGGATCGTGTGTTGCAAAGCTCATTAAGATTGCCTTCTTGATAATCTATGGATGTTCAATCCATAATACTGCTTGAACATTTTGGCTGTCATCATTGCAGATTCAATCCTTCACCAAGTATATTATCTTGAAATTATTATGCTCAACGTATTTGTCCATGACCTATTGTAACTTCAGGTTCTAGCTTTGCATGAATTGTTCAAATGGAAATATGACCTTTTAGAAACAATAAGTGGTGTAGTTAGTGATGTTGAAACCACAGTTGCACATTTTCTTACTTCGTTCAGCACACAGCTTCTTGGGCCATGATAGTACATGAGAAATTCATTGATTGGTATGTAACAGAGTACGTTGATATAGAATTTATAACTTGGGCAAGTGTGATACTAAAATTCTCTGGCATGACTTGGTAAAACCTAGGTCCAATGGACAATTTGGCTTGATGTGGTTTATCTATGGGACCTTGAGGAATATTGGCTACAATAAATTAATCAATAATGAATAAGATGATGGATATGTTCCTATTCTTAAACTTCAGTGATTTCTACCTCCACTTTGACAAATTTTGCAGTTCAATTCTCAAAAATGATTATCAAGTTTATAGTTAATATCTAGCTGTCCCTAATAGAAACCGACAATTTGACAGCAACTGGAAGTCACTCAGAACTTTTGAAGATTTTTACTGTGGCTCCAGTGAGCTAATTGTCTTCCATGATTAAAAGAATTAAGTAAAGACACCAATTACCTGATGAAAAACTGATGCAATTCCATTTGATCTTTCAGGTTCTTGCAGAGATAAGACCATATCTTGCTGGCACTGGTGGTGGCTTGCTGGAGCTTGTTCAAATTAATGACTTCGTCGTAAAAGTTCGATTAAGTGGACCTGCAGCTGGGGTAATGACAGTCCGCGTAGCTCTAACGCAGAAATTAAGAGAAAAAATAGCTTCAATTGCAGCTGTTCAGCTAATTGATTAGTCCAAACTAATAAAGCAGCCTCACTCTCTCACTTTAGAGTGATCGATCAATCACATGCTCGTAACAAGATCGAGCCTCGAATCATCGTGTCATTGAATAGTTACCCGAGAGTAAACACATGATCTGTAAGGGATACTTTTTACTCAAATCATGCAACCCTTCAATAGTGGAAGTTGTGCAAGTTTCTACATAGCAAACATTTTTCTATCTGCATGACTGAATTTTAGGGCATCTGAACCATTTTTCTGGTAAATAAACTGGTCTTTGATCACTTAACATGAAATAGCAACTTCATCCCAAGGTCCATGCCTGAAATTTTGCAATTCCGACAGATCAAGAACATGCTATAAGTGAACAGTTTTAATGTGATATCGACTGTAGTCGTAAATTAGAAGTGATTCAAAATTTGAGTTAGTTTATAGGACTAGATGAGCATATAGTAGATGAATTAGTTCATAATGGAATTCAGGTTTTAATTTGTGAATATTATATTCGTCATTATTTCTAGTTTCGATAGATACTTACATTCTTAAATATTAACATTATATATGGAAAGTGACTTCAAAGAAGAATATGCACAAAGAATGCAAGACATATATTGATGAACTCTTTAAAGCTATTTTTGCTAAGATTTTTATGCAACTTTTACTTGGATCTTTTGTTTCGGTGCAATTTAATTTCAATGAAATCAAGAAGTCAAACATTCATTGACTTTTGACTCGTAAGGTCAAACCTGTTGCACCTTCTTTTGCTTCTCAACTCATGCAGCACACGACGAGGCGTTGACTTCGTCTTCGACGAGAAGCTCCCGGCTCTCCGTTGACTTTTTTTTGCCTTTCAAGGTCAAACGCCTATGGTTGCTCTCCAATCCGAAACGTAGATCATCCCGCCGTCAAAACCACCACCTCCATCTCACTGCATCCCATTGGTAACGAGTCCAACGCAACTCAATCGAGCTCACGCCCAATCCATCAACATTGCTCCTTAAACCAATCGTAACTCAGCCCACAAGACAATCAATAGTAGTTCTTACCCACACACTTACCTCCCATGTTTTCGCTGGAGCCCATAGTATTCCCAATCAAAGGCGAGTATACAGGCGCGTACCGATAGAGAGGGTAAAGAGTACTGTCCCAAAATCTAATAAACCAAATAATACGCGTGTTTTAGTCCAAATATATATTAAAAATCAATTAAAAAAGGTGAAGAAAAAAAGAGCTGCGAGAGAGAGAGAGAGGTGAGTCAGAGACCGAAAAGACGACTGTTTCTGCTCGATCTAATCCCGACTCAGCGCGAAGTGGAGAGCGAAGGGGTGGAGGAGGAGGAGGAGGAGGAAGAAGAAGAAGAAGAGGGGGAAGCGCGAAGCAAAGAGAAGAAGCGCTCAAACAACCGAGGGAGAGAACAATCGGAGCTCCGCTCGCCGCCGGCGAAGGCGCCTCGGAGTAGAATCGAGGCGGTGGATCCGGCTGCTGCGAGTTTGCGGTGAGGCCATCTCGAATCCCCCTTCCCATCTTCTTCTGCCTGCGTTCTCGTTCCCCCCCAGGATTGGCTTCTCTTTCCTATTCGTGTTATCCGTCTTTCTCTGCTTCTCTCGCCTTGATCCGCCCGCGGAGGCAATTGAGGCCCACTTCGCTTAATTGTGGGTTCTCGGATCGCGGACCGGGGAGCAGATCGTCGCCTGCTTCTCTGGTGGGGTTCCGGGTTGCAATGAGAGCTTCCCGAGCTGGCCGCTGCTAAATGGGACTTGATTCTGGTTGTTTCTCGGATTTTAGGGTTTTCGATCTCTGTGTGAGAAAATTCCGGTTTCAGGTTTCCATCTCTGTGGGCACAGATTCCTGATCTTGTGTTGCTTGTGGGGTTCTTCTGTGGAAGATAAGATTTCTGCCTGCATTGGTGTCTCTGAGGTGCTGGGAATCGTGCATAGCTTGCTTTCTCTGTAAGAGAAGGTGCAAACGCTGATATTGGCTAAAACCCAGAGATATAATAGGAGTGGAGGAAGCTCTTATAATCGTTTGCTTTCATGGTGATTTATATGGCTACTGTTTGTTGAGAGTTGCCGCCGCCACCGATGCTGCAGCGGCAACCATCGCTGCCACCACCGATGCTGCAGCCACAGCCACCGGTGACGAAGCATTCCCGTACCCACCTTAGTGACTTAAAATCACAGATAGCAAAGCGGCTGGGCCATGAGCGAGCAAATAACTACTTCAGCTATCTGAATGGTTTACTGTCACAGAAGCTAAGCAACCGTGAGTTCAACAAGCTTTGCATTTTGACACTCGGTCATGAGAATCTTCCCTTGCACAATCAGCTGATCCGGGCGATCCTTCAAAATGCCTGTCAAGAAAAGGCTCCTCCAGTCAATTATGGCAAATTTGCACAAAGGTCAACTGTTATTATGTCAAAGACATCTCCTCAAGTAGATGATGGACTTGATTTTTCACAAGCCCGGACACAGTCAGGAAATTGGTCCAACGGGGATATCTTGCCACGGTCACCGGGCAAGTTTAAGAGTGGTATTGATAATCACAGTATCTATGACCGCCCTGGTCCTCTTAGACCAAATGGGAAGGTGGAGCTTGGTTTCCGTGAGAATGGTGTCATGAACTCATGTAATTTGAAGAGACCATTGCAGCGACAGCAGGATGGACCTTGCAAGCTGCCAACAAAGAGAACAAGGATCGAGGAACCATCACTGCATGACCAGGGCTCTGTACATGACAAGGTTCTTTCTGAAGCAGTTCTCCTAGAACATGTGGAGGATGTGGACTGTAGGGGTAGTTTAGACTCCCATAGACGTCCGCTTCGAGCTCCACTTGGAATTCCTTTCTCTTTGACGAGCATTGGCAAGGCAAGGACACTTCTCTCTTCTGGAACCGGTATCAACGATGGCTTTTGCAGGAATTATGATTGTAGCGAACTGTACCATACTGAGGTATTGAAGAAACAAATGGATAAAATGGCTCAAGCACATGGCTTAGAAGGAGTAACAATGGACTGTGCCAACTTGCTGAACAATGGGTTAGATGCTTATTTGAAGAGGTTGATTAAATCATGCGTTGATCTAGTAGGAGCAGGAACAGAGCATGTATCAACAAAATGGGCAGTTCCCAGTCTTCTGCCTTATGCAAAGCCCATTAATGGTGTTTGGGCAAGAAGTAACATCCAAATGCAAGGTAGTGTTGGACCTTTGATAGGCACACATATGTTACATCTGAAGGATTTTAGGGTAGCAATGGAGCTAAATCCACAGCAACTTGGGGGGGATTGGTCCTTGCTTCTTGAAAAAATATGCATTGACTCGTTTGAGGAATAGGAAAAAATCCGAAGAATCTGGCTTGCAGAAATCATAGCACTTGGATGGGCTTAACTTTTAAGGACTGGTCTATTTTGGACTTCAATGGGCAGATTCAAGATCCTCAGCTAAAAGATACACTTTGTGGGTTTCTTTTAGTATCCACAGAGAAGAATTCTGTAAGTTCCTGCTACGGAACACCTCAAACAATAACAAATTATAAATGTCAGCTTGTCCAAAGGAAGAAACTCTTCCTGTTTGGCCCATTACTGTAGGTTAGCATTCTTGAGGAGGCATCTCCTTCACAGTATCACCATCTGAGGTGTCAAGCTTTTATATGAGTGACATCATGGAAGACTCTAAGGAAATTCTGCAGGAAATTTTTTCTGTATCTTATACAATCATCATCTGTAAGTTTACAAGTTCCAATCAGTGTATTACCAATTGCTAAATTTTCTGCAGAGTTTGAATTATCAATTTGTTGATCTGTTTTAATTTTATATTTGATTTATAATTATTTTGTCCTACATATCTGGAACACTTTTCTGTATTTTTGAGGTTCCGATTCCTTTTATGCTTATCACTTGTGGTGATCATTTGGTGGGAGATGTCCAGTATTTATTGAACATTTGACCATTTAAGCTTCTCTTGCCTCTTTAATTGTATTTCATTCCTTGTGATCTTTCCAATTCTATGTAAATTGTGACATGTCACCAAATTGAGTTGAAATCTAAAGGTTGACAAATTCGTTTCATATTTTTGCTACTCTTATGGAATAGCAGGTAGAGTTTTTCTAACTTTCAAGCAAATTATTTTGAAGAAGATATGGTGATGGGAGCTTTTCTTGTTCTCTTTTCATTGTATTTCATTCCTTGTGATCTTTCCAAATGATGTGAATTGTGACATGGCACCAAACTAAGTTTGTAATCTAAAGTTTGACAAATCTGTTTCATGTTCTGCTACCCTCGTGGAATAATAAGTAGAGATTGAAAAACTTTCAAGCAAGTTACTATAGGGCAAGTAACTAATTTTACCTTCATAGTGATAAATTTGATGATCACAATGGAAGTTGTTTCGAAAAGCACCCGGATGGAAGCACAACAACAATAATAAGTTGTAATGTCCTGATGTCTGGGTCGGCTACATGTATCTTTTACCACGACTGAGCTATTGTCTTTTATCTCTCTTCACCCCACTAATACTAATTGTCTCACCTCAATTAATATTCACATCGATTATCTAAATATCTCCTTAAAACATATCTATATCATTTTAAATAATTATTCCTCGTTTTTTCTTTTATTGGAGTTATGTTGAACTATTTACAAATGAAAACACATCTTATTCTAAGCAATAAAAATTTAAATGTTGCCTTAATATTCTCATCTCGGCCGCACACCTTTTAAAGCTGTTGCTTTTTAGCTACTATGCACTCGAATCCATAAAGCATGGCTGATCTAACAGTTGTCTTACAAATTTTTAAATCTAGAGGACATTCATGGATGACACAAAACTCTTAATGTTCTTCTCAACTGTAACCATCCAGCTTTTACTCTATGGAGTATGGACAAAATCTTTATTAGTCTCTCTGACATTTTGAGTAATCAAGTCAAGATATATACACTTCTATAGTTTTACTTGATGGAATTTTTTGTTTTTCCATTTTAACTACATCCTCAGTTAATTTTTCTAGTACTCCTAAAATTACATCATATGTATTCAATCTTAGTCCTACTTTATTTATGCCTTTGGCTCCTTAACTCAAGGTTAAACATAATCTCATTTAGATTTTCATCAATTTAAATAACATTATCTACAAGTAACATGCACCATAAGGCCTATCAGATATATGACTAGTATGTTTATCCCTTATCAATATAAAAAATTGTAAGACTTGAACAAAAACCTTGATGCAATATGATAGGAATCACATTGGACACACTACTTGTAGTTTTAGCACTAGTGATTATATGATCATACGTATATTTTATGGTATCAATATAATCAGTAGTAAATCTCTTGGGACTCTATTATAGATGCTTTATAAGTCACTAAAAACTATATGAAAATCTTTCTTTTTCTTTGTATTCTTTTCAATTTATAGCCTTAATAAATAAATAGCCTTTATGGTTGGTCTACTAAGCACAAAACCAAATTGATTCTTGGAATTACTTATTTGGCTTCTTATTCTAATCTTCGATCATTTTTCTCCAAAGTTTTATTGTATGAAGCATTTTCGTAATTTCTCTATAATTATAACAACTTTGGACATCTCTTTTATTCTTAATTAGGATATCATCATGACCCATATTCTTACCATGTTTCTTTTACTATATTTGCACTAGTTTAGAAGCTAAGTTATGTACAATGTTCAATAGATACTTTAGAAAAAAATAATTTCTCCATTTTTAATTAATCTCGGTCTCGTTAACAAGTATATTTTTATCTTCATCCCTTATGCAACTAAATTTGTCTAAATCCCTCCTCTTTATCTAGCTTTAGCAATTCAGAAAATATCTTTTTCCTCTTTGACTTTTCAGATCGCTTAGTTACATGGGCATTTAACGTTAGATTTTTAAAAAATAAAAAGTTGTCTTTTTGGATATATTCATTTAAAAAAAATGAATATATCCAATGCGAGGTCTCGACGACCTTACATTTAAATATTTAAGTTGTTTCCATGATTTGAACCTTGTTTTTAAGACTATATGCTTTAAATATTTAAAAAATAAAAATATCCTTTGCGACCTGTCTCTCAGGTCGTAAAGGAGCAACTTTAATGTTAGATGTTTCCATGACTTGAACTCTCATCTCCTAGGTCGCTAAGGATCAACATGTTTTTCATGCTTAATTTTGGATAGCAATTGTCAACACAAAGTTCTTCGGTTTAATTGTGTTATTCTTAAGAAAATTAGTTGGAGAGAAAGATTTAAAATTTGGATATATTCATTTTAGACTTTAAAATTATCACCTTCAGTTATTCTTTAAAATTATCACCTTCAGCATATCCATGGCCAATTTAATCTTGATTGTGAAAAGTGGAAGGAAAAGTCATAGTTGCCAAGGTACACCATCAATGCACTTGCACCAATTAGTTTCTGAGATTCTATGTCTGCACTTGATATATAAGTTGTAAGTTAAATCTGATTAAGGTAATTTGAATTAAATATGGGGACAAAAAATGTCGAAAGAAGTTGGCTTTAGGTTAGTAGACAATTTCTGCACTGAGAAACTCAGTGATTGCCTCCATTCTTGAGCAAAAGATAATTGATACGCATTTTCATTCCCTTTTAAAACCACTAGAGATTTGGTTACTACATTTACTAATCTGATGAAATATATTGATATTGCATTTCTCACATTTCGATCTGATTTTGTAGGTTGATTTCTTGTTCGGAATCTTTGGGTTACTGATGTGCATGATGTTTTACAATCTTCCTTAATCATAGTGGATAAACGATATTGGCTGTACCAAAAATTTGGTGAGAAGATTCTTAAAATAAAGAAGGATGGAAGCTTCCTACTTCATCCTAAGGTTAGTGTTCAACCACTTATATGTGCATCAATCTACCCAACATACTGCAATATGTAAAAACTTTTCCTTTCATCATTCTTGATAGGTCTATCTCAGTAAGGTGGTGCAAGAATGAAAAGTGACTAAGTTACTATATTAAATATAGATATGAGGAGAACTCTTTGTTGGTTTTATGTTCTCTTCTCTCTTTCTTTGACCGTTTTTTGACCTGTAACCATCAAGTTAAGTTAGCCTTTGTTCTTTTCAGAGGTGTTCTAAAATCAAATCTTTATTTGACAGCTAACATGCTTGCTGGGATTTGATTTCTGTGTATTCCTTTTGAACACAACTTAAAAATTCTATCCATTTCTGATATTTTGTAAACAAGCTTGACATTAGAAAAGACCATTCTTACTTAAACGGCAAAAGACCAGAATGGCTGAAGGCATTTTCTCTGACAATTCCTGTATTGCCCTCTGCCACTCACATTGATATTGATGCTGCCAACAAAATAATTGGAGAGATGCATCAAATTCAGTAAACTCTCCATGACCCACTATACTAAGGGCTCCTCCCAGTGTAATTACTTCCAAACAAAGTTGCCTCTGAAATGGAAAGCATTTTGTTTATTCCTCAAAAGACATGCTAATAGATGAATTATTTAATTTGACCTCATTATCTCAAGCTGTAACAGAGTGAGTCTTCTTAGGCGGAGAGAACATATATCTAAACAATAATATTTTGGTTGCACTGCCGACAAGTATAGAACTTTCGACCACATGCTGAGTTAATAGATTGGAACTAAGCTGGGATGCCATACTCAATTTGAGTGGGATCCTAATTTTAACACCATGATTTCTGCTCCTTTGCACTGCCCAACAACTTATACGCCGGTCGAGATAAAATATGTGAAAGAGGTCTCGGAGTATCACAGAAAGAAGACTTGGTTAGTTTTGGTGGCATTTTGCCATTTCCTCTCATAGATACAACAGGATCCAAAGCATGCCCCAGCATACATGTTTTCTTCATACTGCTACAATTATCAGACTCATATTGTATATTCTTCAATTATATGTTATCTCTCTCTCTCTCTCTCTCTCTTTCTCTCTCTCTCTCTCTCTCTCTCTCTCTCTCTCTTGATAACTTTATTTGATTGAGCCAAGAAAGAATTTGCTAAACTGGACACACCGACATTTAGAAGTTGCTATATGTGCTAGTCTCTTGTGTGTTCTAAAGTTGGCCCTTTATCTCCCTTAACAGGCGCCATGTTTCTGCCCCTTCTCCATCCCCATCCACAGAAGACCAAATTCTATAACAGAAGTTACTAAGGAGCTAGTCTGTTCTGCATCAGGCAGTGACAGCGAGGAGAAAGCTTTGGGTTAGTATGTTTTTTTCTCCAGTTCAGCTGATTGAAATAAGAAAACTTATCGATTCATTTGATGCAGATGATTTGTAGAGCAAAGAAATAAAGAACCAAGGTCAGTTTGTTGGGCACCGTGCCCAAATATGACGAAGAGCAAGGGAGTGCAGACTACAGTCCAGTGACCCTTCGTTATCCTCTACCGCCCAAGAATCATCCTGAACTATAGTCTTTAGTTTCTCCAAATGCCAAAATGATGCATCCTATTTGCATGTTGATTGTTGCTTCTCACCGAAATATGTTCTGCTATGCTGTTCTCGTTTCATGTACTTATTTGGAGGCATATACATTAGGTTTTTGCTTGGAGTTTGGACACTGTTCTTTGAAGGCATATATTGTGATGTTTCTTCTAGGAAGATATTCTCATTGTGGAAGGAGACTTGGAAGTTTTGTGACCATCAAACTGGGTTGCTTCAGATAATATCAAGTTACCACCATCGACATTATGATGTGAGAAGACAGGCTGTTAGTCAGAGGAACCAAAGAAGTTGGTCTGAAATCTTTGCACATCATCAATTTATCGCATGATCTTAACTTGCAGTTTGAAGCATCAATCCGAGTCATTCAGGTACGATTACTGTCAATAACCCTCTTTAGCATGTTAGTATGCTGATACGAAATAGTACCGTATCAATCGGATCAGTGTCCAGTAGTAGTCCAAATTGTAAACCTTGTTGATTTTTCCAAAGTGCCAAGTCAAGTAAACCATGTCGTGTCAGAATCTTGTTCTTGTTCTTGTTGCTTTCATCAGTTGGCCAGTCAATGTTGACTGTTTACCATCTGCAAAGCTCATTCTCGTCCACATGCCAATTCAATTTTATTTACTGCTTCTAAGACGAGTCCCAGACCTATCAAAACTACAAGACAAGCGTATGCTCCGGAGTCTGTATGCGGTGCAGCACCGGTAGAGTTACGGTCTTGGTCATGGCGTCAACCCTCTTGTCGTCAACTTAGCCTTCTCCAATCCCCAACGATGGACGATCGGTATCCTCCTCCTCCTCCTCCTCCTCCTCCTGCTGCTTATATGTTCTGGTTTTGTTGGATTCTATCTTCACATCCCTTGTATTAACATCTCTCTCTCTCGTGTGCAGTCAGTCAGTGGTGGAACCACCGAAGCAACTGGTTCTCAGGGATCCACAGAGACTCAATCAGGTCAGAGACTTCTTTCCTTTCTTCTTTAATCTCTGTTTTGAAAGAGTATTCATGCAAGAATATTAGATCTGTAAACTTTACAACCCATTGTTGGTCCAAGCACGTGTATCAGATTCCAAGAACCACCAGGAATCATCATCTTTAGTGCAACCTCCTGTTCCACTGCTTAGAAACCGCTGCCCTCCTTTACCATGCAGAGAATCCCAAGTAATAGACAAGATATAGCACTGCTTTATGGTGAACAAAGATGACGACAGACAACACCTCGCACCACCCACCTTGCTTTCTCGATTAGCCTGCCTGCAGAGGTGGCCCAAAAGAGACTTGGATAATAACAAGTCCAGCGTATACATTGCTAAACAAATCCCTTGCAGCAGACGGAATCTCTTGTTTGGATAAAGTAGAGTGTTTATCACATGCTAGATTTATAAAATAAAATAAAAATAAACTATCATTCATAGTTCTTAATTTACGAAAGAATTTTTTTTTATCTTTATGATATTTTAATTAAAAAAATTATATCTTCATAGAAAAAGTCTTGTCCACACAACCTGATCTATTACAAAATAATAGGTTACTCTAAAAATAAATGTAAGATAAAAATACATCAATAATTATAAAAAATATATATAATTAATATTTAATACTCATGAAACATATATAAATGTTAATAATTTAATATAAAATAATAACATGCAAATTCATATATTAAAAAATAAAGTTAATTTTATGTAATAAATAAAATCACACATCAACACATCTCAATCATATAAATAATAATCAGATAACAAAGACATATATCACACCCGATGATGTACTCTCCCAACAACGGATGAAGAGATATTTTATGGTATGGATTCCTCCAACAACAATAAATGGAGAAATCGTATAACCGTCACATCTGACAGTCCGCTAATTGTCTAAGGGAATCGTCTTATTTATCTTGACAAGAATACATAGTCAATTATGATCATTTATTCATATATATCCAACAAATAATATGATACAATATTATGAGAGACTATGCTTGATGTATGAGCTACTAAGCTATATCCATTAGTGGTATCGTACTATGATAGCTCATAACTCCTTTCATAAGTTGTATTTCCAATATGGATCACTCAATATAGTCACATATACTACAATATACTATATAATAATAATCATATCAATATTATTAATTTAATCTAAAAATACGAGAAAATCAATAATTATTTTTAAATGATATCTTTAAATAAAATATTTAAATTCATCAAATCAACATGAGGTATTAATCTCTCAATAGTCTTCAATCGACTAGAACTATAATTAAAATAATTTAATTGGCTTAAACTAATCTCAATTCAGTTAGAACATAATGAAACTAATCTCAAATCCTTATATAATTGATCTGGAATCATCTTAAACTAGTCTAATTTAAATTAAATTGATTTCAATTATGTCAAGTGGGTTTGAACCGATCAAGTTGGTATGGAATCACCTAGAACCGACTTGAATTGATTAAACTTGTCTGATTTAATCAACTAACAAACTCAAACCAACGAAAGAAGAGAAAATTAGACTATATTATATAATGCTAGTCCAAATCGAATCGATCTACCTGAGTTTTGGATATGTCATGCATGTCTTAGATAATATGTTAGGTTAAGGTACAATAGACTGGATAGAGGGATGATAATGTGTCTAGTGCTAGTTGCATGGCTAGGCGGGCCTAGCTTCATGAGCCGAATTAAGCCTCACTCATGAGTTTAGATAAGTCTTACTATTGAATTGGGCCACTCTTGGCTCGCTGGTTGAGTTGTACCTAATCACATATGTTGGGTTATGCTTGACCACAATTTTAATCATGCGCAACTATATGCATTGGGTCATGCTTGGCCATATGAGCTGAGTCGTACTTGGTCATATGAGTTAGGTCATATTTTTTCATATGGGCTGAGTCATACCTAACCATATGGGTTGGATTGTAACCGAGTACATAAGTTGGGTCATGCCTAATCACATGAGTTAAATCATACCTGACTACATAGGTTAGGTCATGCCTACCCACATAGGCTGAGCTGTACCTAACCACATGGGCTGGGTCATATGTAACCATATGAGCTGAATTATATTTGACCACATGGGCTAAACCATACTTAGTCACATGTACTAGGTCATACATGGACACATTGGGTGAGCTATATCAGCCGCATGGGTTGGAACGTATTTGATCAAAGCTAAGTTATGCATAACTAAATGAGTTGAATCATACTTAACCACATAGACTAGGTTATGCCTAACCACATGGGCTGATCTGATCAATCAACTTATGTTAGACCCAATTTGACCATTATTATTAAATTAGATTTATTACTTTAAAAATATTTTTAAATTTATAAAAATAATAATTAATCTCAAATTCATTCTTTTTTTATAAATTAACTAATTTAGATTCATGATTTCAAATTTAAAGCTAATTAAATCATAAAAAATTACACATATTTTTTTAAATATAAATATATCTAATTATATGAATTAGAATTATTATTAAGTTAATTAATAATTATAACATCACAATTAAATGATCATTATTTATTAATTATAAAATTATAAATTTAAAATATTATTGTGCATCATATAAATTATAATAAATCTAATATCAAATATTTTATAATATAAATAAAAATTACTAAAAAAATAAAGGATCCTCGAGATATCCTACCATTAAAGATAAGTAATAATTTTATTTTATTTTTATCTTATTTTCATACACGAAAATAGATTTATAATATTTATTTTTTATGATTCACACATAAACTAAATTTAAATTATTTACTTTCTAAAATTCATATCATTCGTTAGGAAATAAATCAATTAATAGTTTAATTGATGAGCAAAATTCCTAACTTATTCATATGATTAAGGAAATAATTTTAATTATTTCCTAATCATACTATACAAATAAAGAAATTAATAATTTAAATAAAATAGTATATTATTTATTTTGTGATAATTAATTTATATTAAAAGAGAAAAAATCATCGGGGATTACAATGTTCCTCTGTTCTGATGAAAGCAGAATCTTCATATCAAACACCTTCTGCTTCAACACATGTACTGTTCAAATACCAGTGGAAACCACCCTGCTGCAGCTGAGAGAGAGGTGTGCAGAGAGGAGGCAGCGGCCATGGAAGCCTGCGGTGATCGGTTCGATGTCGTCGTCGTCGGCGCGGGGATCATGGGAAGCTGCGCGGCCTACGAGGCGGCCAAGCGCGGCTGCAGGGTGCTGCTCCTGGAACAGTTCGACTTCCTCCACCACCTGGGCTCCTCGCATGGCGAGTCGCGCACCATCCGCGCCACCTACCCGGAGGAGTACTACCCGCCGATGGTCCTCGAGGCGCACCGCTTGTGGGAGGCGGCGCAGTCGGAGGCGGGTTACCGGGTGCTCACCAGGACCCCGCACTTCGATATGGGCCCTGCCGGTAACAGGAGCCTCCGGTCTGTTATCGCCAGCTGCGAGCGGCAGAGCTCGGTCAACGTGCGCCTTCTCGATCGAGCCGCGGTCGACGAGATGTTCTCCGGCACGTTCCGGCTGGCCGAGGGGTGGATCGGGGTCCGAAGCGACGCCGGAGGTGTCATCAAGCCGACCAAGGCGGTGGCCATGTTTCAGGCCCTGGCCATACGACGAGGGGCTGTTCTAAAGGATCACATGGAGGTGACAGGGATCAAGAAGGACGAGGAAGACAGAGGCGTACGGGTGTCCACCGCCACCGGCGACAGCTTCCTGGGGAAGAAGTGCGTGGTCACGGTGGGACCTTGGACGAGCAAGCTGGTGAAAGCAGTCAGCGGCCATGTCTTGCCCATCCAACCTCTCCACACCACCATCTGCTACTGGAAGATCAAGGAAGGGCACGAGCACGAGATGACGCCGGAGGGAGGCTTCCCCACCTTCGCCAGCTACGGCGAAATCTACGTCTACGGGACGCCGTCGATGGAGTTTCCGGGACTGATCAAGATCGGGCTGCACGGCGGCCGCCCGTGCGACCCCGACAGGAGGGACTGGACATCGAACTCCGGCATGCCGGTGGACGCCGTCGGCTCCTGGATCGAGCAGATGCTTCCGGGCAAGGTCGAGACCGACAAGCCTGTGATCATCCAGTCATGCATGTACTCCATGACCCCCGACGAGGACTTCGTGATCGACTTCCTCGGCGGCGAGCTCGGCAAGGACGTGGTGGTGGCCGGAGGGTTTTCAGGACATGGGTTCAAGATGGGACCGGTGGTGGGGAGGATCCTGGCGGAGTTGGCCATCGAAGGGTCGGCAGATGGAGTGGATCTGAAGCACTTCAGGTTGGGGAGGTTTACAGAAGACTCTAATGGCAATGCAAAGGATTTCGACGATCAAGTGTCCTCTCATCTCCATCAATAGAGACAGAGAGAGAGGGAGCACCAGTTTCATCCACTGCTCAAGGTTCGGAAGTGCAAGGTTTTAATCAACTGTCTCCATGCTCTTGGATTCTTTACCTCTCTAGTTGTCTGCTACTTGTTGCTAACCAACTAAATTCTAGATTTTATGGCAATTTTAGCTGCAGATTCGTTGTCGATGCGGAACAAATCTAAGAACTCCATGGAAGCAGACTGGTGAACTCTGTAGCTTGGTGGTGAATTTGTTTTCCCTTCTCTTCTGCATGTTCTTGTCCTTGAATTCTAATTTGCTGCCCAAGTTTGTCTACTCATCCTGTGTGGTTCTGTTCTGGATGCACATTACATGAGCTTCTGACATTTCATTAGACACTTAAGGGGTCCTTATCTCTTCACATTAAATAGCATTTACTGCTATTTAATGCTAAACGTTCCGAGGGAAAGGCTTTTAGTACCAGTTGAAGATTTAGATGGATGCTATGCAAAGCAATAAACTGTGACAAAACATTTTGATACAACAAACAATTGCACAAATTATTACACCTTAATTCGAAATTTAAGACAATGTTATTGTTTAAATCACTGTTGTATGAACAAGGGGAGTGGAGTCCAATGCCTATATCACTTCTCTGTGATTTTTTATAGCAGACCATGAAGCATATGTAAAATCATCTTGTCATGCATTATTCACCTAAGGAATGGATCCAAAATCAATATTGTTTCCATGAACAGACACGAGAAGTAATTAGCTGAAAACACCACTCTGTAACTATCAATCATCACTCGAGACACTTGAAACCTCAAAACTTCAGACTTGTAAGTGGAGATGGTCTGACAAAGGCTCTCATTCATTGGCATGATATCAGGGATACAGGAAATAACTTTGCTGTGTCACCAGTGGTCACAGATGCCAATGAATGAGATTCTACTGACACACACACACACACACAGTTCTCTTTAGACAAATCTATCTGGCCACATGATATCAGGGATACAGGAGAGCAAAATAACTTTGCTGTGTCACCAGTGGTCACAGAGCAGGTGTTCATTTAAATTTTGCCCTAGTTAAAATATTATACATGACAAGAGGGGGCCTTTCCAATATGTTCCACAGCTGATTGGATGAAAGGACACAGCTGGGGAATTCAAATGCAACAAGTAACTGATCACTTCAGCCATCACTTTAGACTCTTAATCTATAAGAAATTTAATATTTATGCCACATCATTTAGCATCAGAGATAATGAAACTGGTTATCTAGATGTCAAAAGCAACTAAAACACTTGATAAGTTGGAAGATTATGAAGTCCATGAACATTGTGTGGACTCACCTGCGTGGCCAAATGCCATTTTACATACAGTCCATGTCATCTAACATTCAGATAATGAATTCAGACAATGGATACATACAGAGAAGAAAGTTACATCATATCAGACCTAACATTCCAAGTCTAGGAAAAAAGCCATCACTTCATAGTTTAGTCAATAAGAAAGTACAGAGTGTATCATTCAGATTCAGAAACAATGAATCAACTGGTTTCTTAGTAAAATGAAAGTAGGACAATACATAAAGACATACTTAACAATAAAGAGAGTCCATGAGCATAACAACCAGAGATAACTTGCTCGATTTGTGAAGAACAGGAGTATATGCAGTTAATTCAAATAATGGTTATAAGAGACCGATACCTGAAACAGTATCAAATTTCCGTGCTTCTATAGTCATCACATTAGAAAAATTGGTAATTACATAAGGAAGTTTTGGATGTATTGTACACCAACTTTGGACAAAATGGTATAAGATTTACTTAATTTTGCAGATGTAGAGAACTTAGAGATGTTGATTCATCTGCAAACAGTTCCTTGTTCAGTCCAGCTTGTGCTTTTCAAATTGACATTTACAGGAAGACAGTCCTACAAATGTTAGATTTCAGTCCCCAGCAGGAGAGCTCAGCTCCTAACTGGGTCTTAGCTCCTATAAAAGCAATCAAGCTCGGTTCTCCGCTTCCCTGACCAGCTCTGAACTTTTTATAATGGTTGAGTGTCACACTCATCCTACCCAAAATATAGAACTTTGGCAACTGAAGAATAGGGGATCAAACCATGTAAAAATTCTACATTGTTCAGTGACACATTTGCATCATTTTAATTCCGTTGAGCACACAACTGATTATGATGATATGTTCATCTTCACATTCCATCATCAAATAACTACATTAATGTCTCAGCCACATTTCTAAAATGCAGTTTCCAAAATGAAAACACTTGATAGTTTATCCACTGTGTTTGATGACAATTAGGACAACACAGAACTCATGGCCACAGAAAAAAGATGGTCAGATAAGATTTTGTTTGGTTTGGAGAAGCTTCATATTAAATAGATAGTGGATCGTCCCTTTGGAACCATGCCAAAAAATAATCCAAAATGGACATTAGAACGACATGGTGCGATGTGTCCACACCACGGACCTCAAGAGTTCAAGTCTTGTGGCGTGGAAGGTGATAAGGTCAGGATTGGCACTCCAGAAGAATGAAGCGGCTCATTGAGAACAGAGCTGAATTCAGCAGTAGACAGTCAGAACAGACAATAGCTCTTCAAACACAAGGACACCATGAGCTTGGAATGTGCTCAAAGAGACCAGGGTTGAATTCAATGTACTACAGCAGAAAGTTGTGACAGAGAAAGCTCCTCATTTGGAACAGAAGGGCATGAGGTTGGGATGTGATTGAAGAGGAGAGGTTAAAATTTATACTGAATAGCCTTAGAGAAGAGCAGTGGATGACTGAAATGAGACTGCTTTTCTCCTAACTGAAGGTTTAAACCCCTCCTCCTTGATGAGGACAAAGGTTATGTTGATTGGTCCCCCTTCATCTCCTCCCTTCCCCTCACTCAGGCATCATGTGGGTGGGAGGATTGTCCATTTTGTGTTCATCCATATCATGAGGCCATAACATCCCTAAATCATCCAACAAAGGGACAAGGCACACCAAGTCAAGGTATGAAGTCCAGGATTCAGTTGATGAGCTTTTAACCTGGACTCATGATGCACTTTCACCATTGCAAGGTGAGAAGCCAGTGGCTGCCAATAACCATGCACTCATCCTGGATGTACTCTTTGTTTCTTGAAATGGATTTTTTCTGCAGGGTGATTTATGCCAAAGATATTAGAAGTTTTATCAAAATGTCAACCACTTATCAAATTGTATGAGGTTCATAATTCCTGAATGAAGTTTCTTTGAAAAATCCTAATCATCAAGCAACAAACTAAATGTCAGGAAGATCACAAAGACCATTGTTTCATTTCTGGCTGCACTAAAACTTGTTCTAGTGCCACATTAAATGTCAACAAAATTTAGTTAATTATATTTAAACTGAAAGAACAGTTAAAACATAGACATCAATTTTCATCAAACCACCAGGTCATTAAGAAGACATATCAACATGACATCAGGTAATATGACAGAAGAGAATCCCAACCAAAACCGAATTCTGCATGTTTAGTTGCATCATAGCATAGGCTATAAATACTGACAAAAAAACGATTTATGTTGAACAAGCCTATTCTTCCATAGGTAAAATTGGCCATGTCAGGGATTACAATTGTATCGTTGAAGGTATATTCAGGTACATAACCAAATAGAAGAAATCATAGAATAGAAGTGTTCTGGGTTACATGATGGATGGAACAAGCAGTGGCGTGCAGAAGTTTAACTAGTATACATAAAGAATAGTATACGACACATCTCTAAACATTTGCACGAAGATAAAGCAAAAGAATTCTTAAATTTGCCTTCAATTTCAGGGAGGTGTAAAGCGAACTCCAGATGCCCACTGAAGATGGTGCAATGAAGCAAAATTCTCCAGCTCTAGTTCAGGTATAATCCATGCTTGTTTCTTCTGGTATCACATGGTCAACTAAACAAGGAAGCATCATTCCATAACCTGGGAAAGATGTAGCTAAAATTTCAATAATACCAGTATCATATAAGATCCTCAGTGACAATGATGTAGCAAAAATTTTAATAATAGCAGTATCATATAAGAACCTCAGTAACAATGAAAGAAGCAGCTTGGACAAAATCTAAATCATGATTAACAAAACCCAGCTTTGAGGTCCAAGACCCAAGACAAGTAACTGATTCAAATGTTGTTTCTTGGAATAAATTTAATACACATGAACAAAAAGTAAACCAAAATGGGGAAAGGGATGGTATCTGACCTTGCCTACAAGGAAATTAAAAGAATTAATACCAAATGCTTAGAGAAATACAGCATATTGACATGAAAATGCTGGAAACAAAATTTATTAATAGTCTCTATATGATGAAGCAAAAAGATAGCCTTGCGAGTTCATGTCTTCTTACCAGATAACCAGATCATTGCAAATCTACATCAGCTCAATAAAGACCCAGCATTCTCAACTCTGTAACATGACTAGGATCAAGCTCTGGCAAGTTCTTATTTTCATCTCGATTTTCAACCACGTACTCCTGCAATTAGACTAATTAGATGGTATCATTTTAAATCTTTGTGAACTTGAATAAAGACCAAAAGCTATTAATAGTTAAATAGTTAAAAGAAAATAAGATCCTAGGTCGGATAGTTCGCAAGGAGGCTTAATTCTGAACATGCCTTTGCGCAGATGAATGAAATGGTTCTCATAAAAGATGAAGGGGTAGGACAGAGAATGGGACTCTTATATCTTCCCATCATGCATTTAATTTTTGCAAATCCAATATACTTTAGCCTTGTGCAACTCACAAAGCTATAACCCAGTTATCTCTTTATGGGCCCAATAAAAACACTACTTTGGTTCCCAAGGGACAGAGTATAGATTCAAGCATAAACAAGCCCTACAAGAAAACAAAATCCAAATCACAAAACACACCTAAAGCTGCAGCTTGTGGTTTCAGTATGAATGGATTACATTTAGTGAAATCTACAGTGAAATAAATCATTTTAACTAGGACTACAAGACTGAGATAATCCATTTGAAGTAGAAATATGAACGGGAGTATTAAACTGAATCTATAGCACTTCCACAGCTGCAGGAAACATCTAAAATAAAACAGAAAAGGAACTAGATAGGTACCTGGAATCTAGGAAGTACACATCATTACTAACCTTTGTCAGCTCCTGCTTTGCAAGAACATGATAATGCCGCTCATTAATTCTCTGTCCACAGATTATAGCAATGAAGAAACCATATAGCAAGCCCACCAGAATAACAGCCAATACTGAATCATGAAGCAATGCATCAGCAAAACATAATGCACCTAAGTTGTTCACAAATCTCTACATCAAACAAAGAAACTAGGGACTGCATTAGACCCTCCAGAAATGTTTTCTTGAAATACAGAAATAAAAGATGACCCAGAAGAAAAATGCAAAAATAAAATATCAGTATGTTTTTCCAGGGAGATGTTAATGGATTGATCGTTGGACTGTGTTTAACAAGCCTATCCAGCTCTAAGCATGCTTGATCAACTGTTGAGAATGTTTTGGTTCTTAATTTAAATAAAATGAATTTTTCTCTATATATTATCATATCTAGAGGATTAATCTAGTTGCATCAGATTAAAACACAACTGAAACATAGATGCTCTACAACTCAATAGACATTAGCTTCAAAGCGAAACTCCCATATCATAACGGTGGCATATGTTGGGGAAGTTGCACCATGTTTCAAGAGAAGTGATTAGATAATGTGATCAGTGGGTTGCTATTGGACCAATTACGGATCGCAATGAGTCTCCAACACAATGGAAGGAAAAGGCACCAGGATCATAAAAAGCATGACGGCTTGCAATTATTTGAGAACCTCATATTTCCCACAGGTCTGTTATGCATTTAGTGGGCCCCACAAAAGTCCTTAAGGATATGACCATGTAAGATTATGATACCAATAATCTTGAATAAAGATATAACAGAATAATAAATTCATTTGCATATATAACCGATGAACTTGAGTGGTTTAAAAATGTTAACAATGGCTTAAAATTTAAATGTTTGTGTCATATTGGCAGGATCCACTGTAAAGTTACTAGCCCGTAGGTTGGTGTGGACGTTCACTCCTAATCTAAGCTTGTTTGATAATTCCACTGTAATGTTACTAGCTAGTGGTTTAACAATGATAATTCTGTACTACCTCTTTGAGAATTAACATTATGCTACTAGCTAGTAGCTGGTAAAACAATTCCTTATCAGATCATCCGTGCAACTTCCTTAGAATCAAAGCTCAATAGCCAACACCCAGATGAGTTAATTCAGAAAACACCTTGGCGTCCATTACAGCATAAGAGCCTAAATCAGAACTTGTCAATAGATACAGATTCAAGTGGGCCAAGGTTTTTGTGTCCACCACTAACACAATGACGACTTCCATGACATTAAAATTGAAATCTGCACAATGACTGTACAAGAGTTATCATGAAGCCAAGAAATTAAACAGAGTTGGCAAACGGGAACTTACTGGCCATTGTATAGAATCCATAAGGATGTTCTTCATAACCAAACATTTCTCTCAGTTCTTCACCATAGAATCTGTAGACCAGCATACCCAAGAAAGCCACAACCTGTCAAATGCATTTCAAGAAAATTCATGAAACAAAAAACATGATAAAACTTAAGCAATTTCTTAAAGAGTGTGCAAATGATTTATACTTGTATGGAAAGTCCACGCCATTTATATAGTTATGCTTCAGCTTCTAAAGTTAACATATAGTGATGATCACAGAAGAAAGATAATAACCAAAGGGAAAACTATGATGCATCACGATAAATTAACTAGTTTTTTGTGCTAGTGCAAGAGTAACCTTTCTATAAAAAGCTAGCTTTATATTGGAATCTGAACTCAGAAGATATTTAAACCAAAATCTGAAATATCTTAAAAACCATTTAGACCCTATTTGATTCTTACTAGAACTGCATCACCTAAAAGCCATTTGCAAAGCTTTATTTTCTGACTGCAGGCAATAGGAATGGACATTATCCACAAGCTACAACAGTCTACAAATAAGAGTTCTATTTCAACAGACTAAAAAATCACATTGCAACTCTTGTAGTTCTTAAATAAATTCATCTAGCACATGTGGCATTTGCACTGTTGAACCAAAACAAGATCAAAATGACCAAAATAAAGAAAGGACATGCTGTTCTTTGCTTGGTTAGAAAGAACGAATCCTGTTTCTTTCTATGGCACTAGAAATTGTAAGCATTGTTTTACATGGACTAATCATGTTGAGAGTACTCAAGTTGATCTAGTAGTATGTGCTCAAGGCTGAGGCACACATGACTTAAGTAGAAATTTCAGCTACTACTTGAAAAGTCAATTCTACAACCAAATTTAATTCTACTTTAGGAACTAACAGATCAAAATCATCATCTTGGTCCCCCAAGATTGCGGACAAGAAAACTCATGATTCTTCATATTTCTTAAAGGTTAAGAACCAACAATGTGTGTTCTTTTATGAAAACTTTACAGCGGGGGCTGGAATGTTATGAAGTCTTATTCATGCAGATTAAAATGTTCTACTTATCATTTTAATTCATGTATATTAAGAAGGCTTCTAATAATAATGGTGATAGTTGCCAGTACCTGGGGTGAAAGACAGCTGACATTTCCAGCAGGGGTAAAATGGATATGGTAAAATAGATAACTATTCAAGAAGTTTAAATTAGATAACTATCAATAGGGCTAAAATGGATCAGATGCAGAAGAGATGTTAGAAAGACCATGGTTTGAAATTTCGTACCATACCAGTGTATCGAGCTTTGCTCGGTACAGCACGGTACATTGTACCGAGCGATATGCCTAAAAATATATATATATATATATATATATAATTCTTTTTCGAAGGCCGTAGTCGTCTCCAGCCTTCGACAAAGAACACGGCGATTAAGGAGACCGCCTCTTACGCTGCTCTAGCCACCACCTCCGCTGATCCCCGCACCTCTAGATCCTCCTCTTTACGACTCTCCTCGTCGTTACCTCCTGGATTGGGATCGTCGAGGGAGGGCAGCGCTGGATCCGAATCGAGAAAGGGCGTGGAAACAAGTTCAAGCCGAGGTTCTCCCGATTCTCCCTCTTCTTCTCCCTCTTCTTCAAACGCCCTCTCCTCTTCTTCCTTCTTCGACGCTTCTCCCTCAACCTCGCCACAGCCAAGCCGCTATATCGAGCAGACTACCCGCTACCGGTTCACGGGCGGTACAATTCAAAATCGCAAACCTTGGGAAAGACCATATCGATATATATTTTTAATCAGTGGAAAGATCAGATATTGATATTGAAAGAGCACTAAAATATGTAACCATATATGAAATAGAATAGATGATAATCAGATGCCTGATGACAGACACAAATTTAGATCAGATTTAAGGTGGATATATATGCAAATTACATAAATTGGACATATGACAAACAAACAATTAAAGCACTTATTGAAAACAATAAACTACATTCGTGAGGAAAAAAATATAAAAAACAAATGTGAAAAGAAAAGGGAAAAAAGAGGATACAATAGATCAAAAAGAATCAAATATGAAATAACACATTTAAATACTTAAGATATATCCAGTATTTGGATATCAGAATTCAATGGAACTAGCCACATAACCTTATCCATATTTAAATAATTTTGGATAGCAATGTTTAGAGAAAAATATAGCAGCAAGCAGACATTGTATAATCATATGCCATTCCTAGATCCAAAATGCAACTTTCTAGCAGATGGTAAGAACAATCGAGACTAAAGACAGTAAAAGATATGTAAGTTCTAAAAGACATTCAATTTCGTCGGGCAAATCTATTGAAAGAAAAAAAGATGTACATTTTACCAATTGCACAATAACAAATATAAGGACATGGTCCCTAGCTACAAGGAGCTGAAACTTCAATCTTAGCCACCAGCGATCCGGAGGCACATTTGCTCGCAATAAGAAAACTGCCCTGCACTCTGTACAGTGTGCAAACGCAAAGCCCTCCTGTTAGAAGAAAGCAGATAGGTGATAAACTTGCCTTTGTCAAAGAGGAAAGAATATGAAAACAACCAACAAGGTGAAAATAAAGTATTGCACAGTTTTTCCCATAGAAAAATAATTTACCCGACAGTAATTGATCATTCGGTAAACTGAATATGGCTAAAATTTAAGTGAAAATTTGATATCAACTTATATAGTTGTACCTTAGTTGATCTCCAGTTATCAAGACAGGACCGATGCACATACTTCTGTGTACCCCTGCAATAGCAAGGTGCAATCAAGTCGTCACCTGTAGGAAAATCTAAGATATCGTCAATAAAAAAATGAATTAATACTATTATGCAGCATAACACAATCAATTTAACATATTTTTATATCGATGCTACTATATCCCAGATTTGTATCAGTAATTCTGTGAAATTTACATGCTCCATAACAATATAACTTCCTTGTGAATCTTAATGTACCGATTATGATTAGTAGAGACCTCCGATATCAAGACAAATTCGGCATTGTGGAGGATCTTGATTGATCAGATTGCGACGCTCATCGTCAATATCATCATCAACATTTTGATCACAATCGCTGAGCACAGGTCTAATTTCACTTGAAGATGTCAACTCCTGGGAACTGCCTGCAGCAGTTGGCTTTGGAAGAATGGGCTCAGTATCTGATATTTCTTGACAATCATTAGATACCAACTGCATTGTGAAGATCCAATCATAACCATACATCAACAAATAGGTTAATTTGGTGCACCATTGCAGAAGATGGCAAAAACCTGCACAATAGTAAGAAAAAAGGTAACTCAAATACCTCATCAGGAAGAAATATTGATGCAGTAAAAGACCAAGACTTCATCACAGGCAAGCATCTGACCAGCATGACATATCAAGAGAGCAATGATTGTTGAGAAAGGTCCAAGCTGTAAAAAGTAAAGGAACCCTAGGAACAGTAGCCTCCAATGACATGCATCAAAAATGAACATCACAACTGCACCCTAGTGCAATATAATGTCTTAAATGATAAAAACAATTACGCCTGCATAATATCAACGGGGCAAATTTGTTTGACAGCATAATCTGAGGTCATAGAACAAATTTGATGGAAAAAAAAGGATGAGATATTACAGCACATGGAAAATTTCTTGCGCATTGGTCAATCATAGAATTTCATCTTCACAGTAGAAGTCATATTAGGTTATATTCAAGTCCATTCTGATCATCATCAATACCAGCACTGCAGTATAAACTTACTTTTTTAATGAGGTCTCCCAGGGTAGTTCATGATCTTTACAGTTTACACGATATACTGAACAGAATTCAACAAAGATAATTATTTCTGTAATAATGACAATTGCTACAAGGGGGTGCCGTATTGTATGTATAACTTTTATTAGTCTGTTAGATATGACAAAAAATTTAGACATGATTCCATTAGAGATTGCAAACTTGCGAGTTGTTTTGACAAACCGTTTTACACGAAGAAAATTTAGGAAACAAAACATTGTTATTTTGTGCATAGGACTATTAAATCCAAGAATTTACATGGAGCCACGAAGAAACAAAATACAGACTTCAAGATTTTCTGTTTCAAGGAACAACCTGATTAGCATTTTGTTGGCCTGGTCTACTATATCCAATTGAAACTGCTTCTGTTATGTGCAGATCAATATTTTATGTTTCCTTAAAACAACTTCAACAGCAGATCAAATAAATTACACATTAATGTCAATACCAAATGTTTTACCTGTAACAATGCTATGCCTGGTCCCTGATTCCAATAACAAGAATATCAACAAGTCTTTTGTCTTACAACCTAGAATTTTGTTTTACCCGAACAAAGGGTCTATGTATTTTTAGGTTTTAATTACATGCCATCAACAGAGAATGAATGTGTAGAACATGGAAAAAAGAAGGTGAAAATAACTGCTAACATATACATACGACAGTTGAAAGTAGGATGCAGAAATGAAGCTAGCATGTACTTTCCCAAAGTGCAATTAGTTGCTGACTAGAGATTGGAGCAACCCAATTTGCATTCTGGATAGTACCCAAAACCTTGCATATCTATCACCCGAATTTCTGGAAGAAACTTAGAACTGGAGATGTTCTCGCAGTATTTGTAATTTACAAAAACTTTGTACAGTTGAAAGAGAAGAATAACCAGCATACCATTTTTTTTTTAATTTTCAAGTTGTAAGAAATCATGATGGATCATATAAGCATAGGAGCATAAGCTGTCTGATTACATCAAAATATATCCCAGATTAAAAATATCGAACTTTATAATGATTTTTACTACTTTACTTACCAGAACAGTGCATGACCCAAACTTTTAATTCTTTCTACATGATACAGACTAGCACAAAATCACCATTGCATGTTCACTATGTAGAATGTAGAATGAACAAAAACCTTTATGAATTCGTCTATTTAAGTACTAAAGTCATTGCTGTATCCAGTGAGAAGAAGCATCATATGGTAATCAATTGATAGTCTAAGAATAAATCTTCTGAAGGATTAATACGTAAGAATGATCAATTGACAGTCTTAAGAATAAATTTTACGATGGAAAAATACATAAGACAAATTTATAAGCTAGACTGTTTTAATGAGAGGCTCTATAGATTATAGAAAAGATAATCTCTTGTTTTTCCCCCTGTAACAATCTACAGGATTTGTCTAACCCTCACAAACTGCTTACTGTGACCAAAATCAAGGCGACATGCCACCGTCATATGCTTGATCACCATATGGATTCAGGAAACTTTTTCAGAAGCTTACCTTCTCTCGGTCAGGAATCCCATTAAAATGAATACTATACTTCTAGATCAAGAAAGAAAAGAATCTTCTCGGAATATAAACTCTAGTTTCAATTGCTGAGGTATGTGACAGACAGATCGCTAAAGATCAATTCAGAAAGTAACAAAATTCAAGAAATGATAATATTAAACTCTTAAAATACAAATGTCAATGTGGAAATTAAACAATTTACTTCTGAACGTTCTTAGAGTAGATCAGCTTAAACTATGCAACTTTTGATCATCTGCTCGAATGCTCATGCTCAGTATATATAACTCATCAAAGCAGTCTCACATGCAAAAAAGAGACAGTTGGAAATTAAAACTAGGTAAAGCAGTGTCTACTTTTACAATTTGACCCGTTAAATGACACGATGTTTAGCAATCCAAATGCATTAAAAAACATTCTTCCACAGTTATAAATTAAAGCTAGGTACATGGTGTCTGATTTTACTGGTTGATCTGCCGAAACATACAATGCTCAGATTCCGTATGAGTTTAAAGTTATTTTCCTGCTATCCATAGGAGCACGATACAACCATCAGAATAACAAAACATTCTAGCATGAAGACACTCTCTTTGCCAAAGTGGTTTCTTGTCACCTATATACTGACATGGCCATTGGTCAGCCACCACAAAAGAATCCCAACTACGCGTCCAAGTGCCAAAACAAGTAAGCAGGGAATGCAGATAACAAACTATGTAGACAGCCCAAGCTTTACTCAAATGTACCGATAGCAACGTAATAAGACTCAGATGGCAAACTACGCGATGGATTACGAAAACGAAACTACAAACAGACAAATCAATTCGTCCGAGACTGAATCAATCACCCTCCACATCGGAAAGAAATAGAGACGCAATCACAACGATTAAACATTCGGAGATCCGACCCAACCCACCACCATAACACGCAAATCGAACGAGGCGAGTCCTCAGCGCCAATCAGTACCACAACACACATCCAGGATCAGGAAAACAACAAGTACAGCGAGTTACCTCCCGGAGGAACGATCGGGAGGTGTTATCGGATCCAGCTCCGAGAGGGAAGGGATCCGATAGATTAAGCAAAATACCACAGGATGGATCAATTGGTTCTAGGTTTAGGGTTTCTTTAACCAGGGCGCGGGGCAAGCGAAGAGGACGCGAAGAGGAGGAAGAGAGACGGAAGCAGAGAGAGAGAGAGAGAGAGAGAGGGGTAGGGGAATGAGGAGACCAGTGTACCGGTTGTTACGGGGATACACAAACAAAATATGATGGAAAATACGGCCCCAACGTACTACCCCGATAAATTTTACCTCGTGCATTGCCCTCTCACAGGACCTCAACGGTGGCGCCCACACAAAGCGGAGCCCACACGTGAGCGTCGTCTCAGAGAGGGCAAACGTTTCCGGGCAGGAAACTTGGGGACGCTATAGGCTTCGAAACGCAAAATACTTGTTACACTTCTAACGAGCACTCTACATTCACCTTTTGTTTAACTGCATAGAGCAGTGGGTCGACAGATAGGCCCCACATAATGCTCCTCATCCCTGATGGTAGGAAAAGTGAGCGCGTAACCGACAGAGTCGTAAAAATATTGTTTTTCTTCGGCACAAGAACTCGTTCACGTACCAGATCATGAATCGAGGCAAAGTCCGGGGCCAGCGTGGGACCTGCTCCTGTTGCTGACTCAAAACTCGTTAGGTACATGAGAGAGACAAGTCGTAAATGAGGCAGCAAAAGTCAAGCTTAAATTAGACTGCAATTTAACTGAGTTGATTTTCCTAAAAATTCCTCCAATATTACCCTTTTTTTTCAATTCAAGGCTTCGATGTTATTTTATTATAAATATAATTTCATAATTAATTTTGGGTGAATTCATTAAAAAAAGTATTTTTAATTTTTTTTAATACATTCATACTTTAAAATTTTTCAAAAAAATATTTTTTAAGTAAAAATTCTATTTGTTCGTCCTGCCTTAATTCCATCTGTTGATGCACAATAACCTATAACGATAATACTCATCCCAAGTTAGTAAAATATAACCAATCCTCTTACGAGAATTGTAAACTGAGAGGATCGATTTCGTATATGACGAAAGGAGATGATCACGCATGAACTATTAGTATAGATGAGTGACCAACTCTCACATCAAAGTTGCTAAGTGGAGGGGGGTTACGAGCAACCACGGGTTCTCACATAAGGATTGCTGAGTGATGGTGGAACGATAGAGGCAACGATGAATTCAATGAAAAAAGTGATAAAATGATATTTTTCCACGATCAAGGAGATTATTTTAAAAAAATTTAAAGTAGATATGCTCTGCGAATTTTTTTTTAAAGTAATTCACCCATTAAATTTTGTTTGTTAAGTTTATGCTTTTTTTTCTCTTTGATAGAAGGATAACCGTGTTTGGTTGAAACATTCATATAAGGTATTGATTTTGATGTATAATTTATTTACCATAGGTTTATATCAACTCAAACTTGATTAAGAATGGGCTCAGTCAAAGTCAAACTCTAGTGGATTATAATTTTGCTACAAATTTAAGCTTTAAAAAATGTTCTGAAAAATATTTTAAACCATACGGTTATTGAGAAGACATGACAAGTTGTAACGTCCGAGATTAGTAATATGAATTCTTTTCAATTGTCGAACTTTGTACGAGGCAAAATTGGGGTCAAATTAAGAGTATTTGGTTTAATCTTTGTAGATCTTCATCTGTCTCTTTTGTACCATAAATTATACTCAATTTATATTATTTAATTTCAATATCCATAAACCTTTTTTGATGATTTAAATAATCTTTTTTATGATATTTTAGTTCTAATTCTGATTTTTTATGATATTTTAAATGATAATGTCTTATTTTATCTTTTATTGAAGTTATGAATTTTATATTATTAGTAATCAATCTAATTTTATGAAATTGATTCGACTTATCTATTTTGGTCTAAGGATTATACAATACTCCTTATCTCATTCAGTCTGACAGCACCGTATTAACCGAGGGAGCATTCTCCTTAAATAAGATATTAATATATACTTATTCAAAAAATAATATATGTTTTTTTATCTTAATTGTTTTTTAATTTGTTAATTTTTACCATAATAAATATTGCCCAAAAACACTTTTGCGATAATCTTATATAAATTTCTGTTCAATTTAAGGAGTCCGCATTTATCATGCCTTCATATTCTGTACTAATAATTCTGCTTTTAGTTATAAACCCTGTCTCAGTAATATCTCATTATTGAACAATAAATTACTCAAAACTTTTAAGTATAGACACGTTGTTATCCTAATATTCCTGAAAATATATTTCGTTTAATATTAGTTTATATTAATTATAATCTTTAATTTCTAAGGTATATGACCATAACTTTAATTTTTTCCACAAAAAATATATATATTACTTAAAAAAATAATACATCATCTGTTCTGTTTTTAAGAGCATAAACGTTCCATTATTTTTTATATGTAAAGCTAAATAATCCATATAATATTAGATAAGTAATTAAAGAAGTTCATCTCCGTCCAAAAGACACGTGGACGGTGCCCACGAATTTGGTAGTCGGACTTCGAGCGGAAGCGGATCGGGTTCCTGCGAACCCGTACCCGATCCAACCGTGGGGGCTTGGTTCAATAAAATCCTCTTACTATAGAGAACGAGAAAAGCCCAAAAAACCCGGATCGAGTACAAAGCGGCGGAGGCGGAGCTTCCGAGCTTCGCATCACCTCGATTTCATCGACCCACCTTTGCCTCTTCCCCAGCTGGCGTTATAACGCTCGCCTCCCTCTCTCCGATCGCATCTCTTTCTCTTCCTCGAATCCTCACCCGGCCCTCAGTCTCTTCTTCAGGTTATTCTCTCGCCGGATCCGCTTGTTCGTCCGAGCTCTTGGCGGATTTGGGCTGATCTATATTTCTTCTTCCTTTTTGTTTACTTCTAGTGTCTAATGTGGTTGGGTATCCTTAGTTGTGTTTACTGATGATGATTCCAGGGTTTCCTGACGATCATGGACCTCACTGTCGTCTTCAAGCCTGCGTTGTCGCCTCCCGTAAGTCATTGCCAAGTTCGTCTTCGTTGATTTGGTCCCTTTTTCTCTTTCCTTTTGCTTTTCTGGTCGTGCACATGATGATTGAAGTGAAAACGAGTTGATAGTTGAGATTGGGGATTTTTATCCAGATAATTGTGAAAGGTTCACAGTAGTATTTGTTCTAACAAAAGGTGTGCTTTTACTTAATAGTTTAATCCGCTTCATTTTTTAGTTTACAACGTCTTTAAGATTTATTAGTGGGGTGGTTTAGTAGTCATTTGCCAAAATGTTGTGGCAAATCCAAAACATCAAACTCATACGATTAGTGGTTAAAGGTTGTGTTTTGATCTATTATCCAAAACAATATATTGTTTCTTGAAGAGTAATTGCATGTTTTTGAGCTGGTTCGAGCTTCATTATTTAGTAATTGCATGTTTTATTATTTAACAGTAATAAAAGCTTCGCTAATTAGAACAATATATTGTTGTAGCGAATTTTATAAATACTTCATATAGGTGTATGAGAATTGTTGTAGTTTAATACTTCATATTGTTGTAGCATTAAAGGGAGTACAAGGATTAGTGATTTCACATACCAGTGTGCAAGGGACTTTCTGATTTGAATTTTATTAAAAAAAAATTCAGTTGGTTAATGATCCAAGCCCATAATTGGTGTATGAGAATGGATTCTTCAACGTGAAAGAAAGCTTTTATTGCTGTTATTTCTGAAGGCTTCTTCGTGGTTACTTCTGAAGCCCATAATTGGTGTAGTAACGATCCAAGTTCATGATATTTCTATCTGTAGGGGTTGTTTCCCAGACATGCTGGAGGAATAAAAAGCTCACAATGTAGCTTTAGTGTGGGGTATTCTCCAGTCTTCCATAAAGTGTGTTCTTCCAGGCAAATGACTGCTCATACAAACAGGAGATTAAAATATAATGGAGGGGCTCTTAATGCAACTTGCCAGGGTGGGAAGATTCTTGTGGCAAATAGAGGAGAAATTGCAGTCAGGGTGATCCGAACTGCACATGAAATGGGAATACCATGTGTTGCTGTGCACTCTACAATAGATCGGGATGCTCTTCACGTGCGGCTCGCAGATGAGGCAGTATGCATTGGTGAAGCACCAAGCAGTCAATCGTAAGTGTTGCTTTTTCTTGTCATTGTTAGTTAATATACAACTCCTGAAAAACAAAAAAAATAGTACTTCCTAATTCCTATAACCATAACTAGTGTAATCTGCTATAGTTTTTCTCCTCTTGAAATCTATCGTTGCTCATTTAATGCATAGAGAAAGATCTTCGGGCAGCTATATATTTATGTGTTCTTATATGTTAGACAGGTACTTGTTCATTCCAAATGTTTTATCTGCTGCTGTCAGTCATCGATGTACCATGTTACATCCTGGTTATGGATTCCTAGCTGAGAATGCTGGTTTTGTCGACATATGCAGAGAGCATAGGATCAACTTTATTGGCCCAAATGTAAGCAATTTTTGTTCTGACAGCTGGCATTACGAATTAAGATTTAGAACTTTAATCACCAAAACTAATATGAAGTATCTATTTTCTTGGCTTCTTTACATTTCAAAAAGCCATCAAGATTTATTTTCTTTTATCTAATATTGGATGTTCCAACAATACTACAAGCTTAAGAGTATTAATTTTGCTTGTTGACATGATTTGATGGTTTTGTCACCCTTGATATCCTTGAATCCTATGCCAGTGCTATGCAGTCATGGGTTGATATGAACATTGTCTGTATTTCCACTGAATGTTTCATGAAACTTTTGTTTTCGTCATTGCTTACAAGGAACTTCTCAAATGTTCACTTCTGGTTATGGTTCTTGGTCAAATAAAATAAGAAACAAGTTTTGCTTAATCACATGATTTGGTGTTAGATTAGTCTTTTGTGATGCTTCATTGTAAAGTCCAACTAAAGTGCATCTAACAAAGTATAACTAAATCCAACTGTTTATCATTTCAATCAAAAGGTAATCAATCATATAAGTAATCCTTCAGGATGCTATTCAGAAAACAGTGTCATGCAGGGAACTTTATGTTTGTCAACCCTGTCACTTTCTTGATTTGAAAACAAAAAATTATTCACCTAACCTAATGGATGTAGAACTCATCCTCTAGATTATTTATCACACGTATGCTTCATTGTTGAACAAGTCATACTTTTGCTACTATATGTCATGGGCCTATAAGAATGACCTGCTTTTAATTCTTTGCTAGCCTGACAGCATCCGAGTAATGGGCGATAAATCTACAGCTAGGGAAACAATGAAGAAAGCAGGTGTCCCTACCGTACCTGGAAGCGATGGACTCTTGCAGGTAGAAGAAAGACTTTCTTGCACATCAGTTCTCATCTCATGACATGAATTATTACTAAAGTATGATTTACTAGCATTATTGTGTTTGATTCAGTGCTCCAATTTCTAATAGTTTGTTATTTATATTTTATAGTCAACAGAGGAGGCTGTGAAGCTTGCTCATGAAATTGGCTTTCCTGTCATGATCAAGGTACAATTTCTTTTTCTGAGATACACTGTCAATACCATTCTCTTGTCACTATTATCTCAGGGTACACTTACTTTATATTACTGTCAAGAAAGATCCACATTCTTTTATGTGGTCATGTTATTTCAGATTTATGCTGTTTAACAAAAAATTATAGAAAAAGACACCACATAAAGATAATTTCTTCATATCATGGGTTTAAAGTCAATTTCACGCTGCATCATTTGTTGTGGACATTGACTTGTCTCTTGTTTCATGTTACTTTCCAAGAAACTGATTTCATGAGCTTATTATGACCACAATTAGTCCTAGTACTTTGGACTGGAAGAGTGCTTGGCTTTTGAAAGGAATTCAACATTACCATGAACCATGTGCAAATCTTGAAGAAGGATACCTATGGGTTATCAGTGCTCAGATTCTTCCAATAAAATGTCTGGATAATTTTCCTTTAGCACAATTGATGCAGATCTGTGGTGAAACAGATGTAAATGCATGCCCAGGATGCCTTAGTTTTCCAGGTCAACGACAAGAATTGTCCTTAGTCTTTGACACAGTAATTTATATTTATGTTTATGTTGTTCATCTTAAAAGCTAGTGAACAGAGTCTGCAACAAAATATTATTATCTTCACCTCAATATTTTGATGTGTATAAGCTGATTTTATGAGCTTATGATTTCCAGAACTTGCCAAAGACTTGGGAATTTTAATTGTCGTGATCTTTCGGAAGGACTGAAGTAGGATAAGTTATCAACTGTTACGGTTTTCTAGTGAAAGTCTAAGAAGAGGTCTGATAAACGGAATGCTCTGCTTGTCCATGACACTGTGTATTAATAGTTAATATTATTGAGAAAGAATATCGACTTTTCTTTTTTGTTTATTTTGATTTTAATATACTGTCACGGACTTAGCTGGTTTTGTCTAAGTCATGTGGCACCCTTGTATGTCCGTCCACAAAGAGTCAGCCTCCTTGAAATCTCTTATGGTCCTTTAAGGACCTGCAAAAGAGAAGATGGGTTAGAGGAAATATTAAAATCGGAATTCTACAAGTAGTCATTTCAGCAAACACTTGATTGACAATGCAAATTATAATCATAGACTTTGCAAGCTCTGAACGGTCGCACGACAAAGGGTCCAACATGGTCCGCTGTTGCCAAAAGTGTCCACAAGTGCCAACATGACACTACTGTGGAACAAGATAGCGAACAAGTTCTAGACATTACTCCAAAGGCTCATCCAACCATATGTCACTTGAGTGGCTCCTGGGTGCTGTGCTGGCTAACGCTCCGTACCACTTCGTGGAGCTAGAAAACCCCCAAAATGGCTGCTTGGATACTTTGTTTCTGGACAGTTTTGCCTTTGCGCAATGACTGCACACAACTTGCATTTACAAGCTTGAAACAACCACAAAAGCCAACTAAAATGGGGTTGCCAAGCCTACTGCAAGCCCTTTATATGCTATGCAAAGCATAAACAAAATCGAAAGATACAGATATACAAGCATCACATCGAACACTGTTTATAGTTTTGTTCGTGATATTCTTTCTCACTTATTCCTTCGACGTTCGCATCAAAGCTTTTGCAGACGCTGCATCTCCTTGCCTTTTTTGGTTCTTAACTGCTCTCCGCTATTGTTGTTGAGTAGTTGAACTTTGATCCGCCATGCTGCTTCTACTCGCTAATGATTCTCGACTCTGATGTGGGGTTGGTCAAGTCGTATTGATCTTTGTTGGTTCTTGTGGATTCTTCAGATAAAGGAAAATATCTTGTTATGTGAGTCTCTTAAACGTCTCGCATTGCTTAAATTAGGTGGATGCCAATTGGAGCTTTAATGAGCATTGTCTCGCAGACTATGAAATTTTCGAGGTCTTTCCTTTATAAAATTTGCCCATCGATTTCTTTTGTACTTAGTTGTCGTCTTCAAGTATGTTCGCATCACTTTCACTTTTGATTGACATTCTATTGGGAAATGATGTGGACAGTCTATTCTCGGTTACACCGATCACCATTGGTGAGGATTTGACAATTGTTGTCTTCCATTAAGTTTCTTCGAGGTATCTTTAAATATATGCAAAGCTCCTTTGTTGGATAAATAAGAGAACTGGGGTACTCGGTTTCGCTTATTCTCTTAAGAGTTGAGAAAGCAAAGGTTCCTAGCCTTACTAGCCTTCGCCTACTCTTTGCTCACACTTCCGAAGCACCCAAAGTATTGACACTTCTTGCGTTGAGTTAGCTATTGCGATTCGCCTTCTTATTATCATCGAACTTTTGGAATGTAAGAAGTTTTGTTTGAAAAGATCAAAATTTTGCCCCTACTTAGAGCAAGTGTCTAATGGTTTTGGTTGCCTTTAGGATTTTACCATCTTTTCCATCATCACTGTCTCCTACTTCTCTGAGTAGAAAAGGTATAACACCACGTATTGTCTACTTTGTTTCTTGGTCGAGCACTCCAGCATCGACTCAAAGTTCCCTATTTTCAACTGTTTTATGAGAAACCCGTCAACACTAGTCTTACAAAGTTCCTTGGCCTCTGCCCTTCGCCTATGTCTCGTTTCTTGGAATTTGCCTCTGTATTCTCAACATTCTCGACCCATTTTACGACCAAGCACTCTTCCTCCATGAGAGCAAGGGATCGATGACTCCACGGAAGTCCCGCCTCTGTAGTACTAGGGCTCTGTTATGCCTATGACCCTACTATCAGTAGCTTCACATATGCGTTCCTTTTTTCACGATCGATAGATCTGCCTCTATGGCATTGTGACACTTCTTCGAGTCTACCTCCATTCTAATCGACGCTTGGTTTTGGGTAGCTCAGTTCCTATAGACTCGTCGTCGCTTCCTCATCCCTTTTGACCATCTGCTTCAACACCTATGTGTTCTTCGAGTAGTTCCTTTTGGTCGATGGAAAGACAAACTGTAACTCCCATGCATTCACTATCATGTTGCAGGGGCTCACGCCAATTTTATTTTCCTTTACGTCCTTGCTAGCAACGTTCGTTTACTTGACCTTTTCCTTGGACTTTCTAAGCTCCCTTAAGCGAAAATGAGCTCTAAAACAGTCCAATCTCCAACATGATAGCGAAAATAAGCTATCATTGTTCACTATCATGTTGCAGGGGCTTATACCTCTGTTTGATCAAGCCACCCCATGGGATTCGTTGGTACTTGCACTCAAAATTTTTCCTTGGTGGCACATAACCCTTATATACCGATGACCAAGGCTTTCATCTGATATAAAATTCAGTGCACATATGAAAGACTTGCCGGCATTCACTCCTTAAATCCAATGCCCTTCTTGTCGTCATGTTGTTCATCGAAGTGGAGCTCCCAGTAGTTCCCGATCATACCTCCATATGATCAAGTCCCTCACGGGACTTCTTCCGTATGTCGCATTGCCTCGAATTGTTCCACCATAATCCACTGCACTATGTCGCCTCCTAGTGACATCTTCATTGCATTATGATTTTGTGGGATGAACTTGGACTGCGATCTCTTCATGTGTGGCCTTTGCCAGCACATTGTAGGGCCTCTACTACCTCTGATTTTATTTGATCCTTTGGCAATTGATCTTTGTCCACCCACTCTCGGGTCACACTCGGACGAAGCACAACTCTAGGACAGTCCGTCGCCTAGCAGCTCTCGAAGTCCATCGACTTCGCTAAAATTGGTGTGTCATTGTCTGGATCCTAGGTCCTTGTCCCCAGTATAATCTCCATTGTGCATCACTTCCTTTGTAGCAACTTGAATGGCAGCACTGTCGTATTCATCAAGAGTACTTACCTTCGCGTCTTTTTGCCTCGTGCCAAGGCCTTTTGATCCCAACTTCACTTCTGCAAGTTGAGTCGCTTTAGTTCCTCTGTTAAATGCTTCGTAGAGATAAGGTGCATGTGCCTCGAAGCTCTCTTTGACTTTGGCACCATGCAGGATGAGTTCGTTCCATCAAAACGAGGGACCCATGGAACAACATGATCTCGCTCTTGCCTCTGCTTCTGTTAAGGCAACAACTTTGTTTTTTTCAACTTTCCTAAGGTTACTTCTGGTCAAGATGCTCATATTAGATGTGTTTGATTGATTATCTAAATTGATTTTTGGGCTCATTCTTTACATCTCATGAATCTCATTTGGTATTTTAGTTCTCAGTTCTAGTGTCTAGAGTTAATTTTTATATTATCTTGAATTAACTTCGCTTTTGGAACATTTGATTTATGCTTCATTTGTTTCTCTCACCTTCCTTTAGGCAACTGCTGGTGGTGGGGGACGTGGAATGCGTCTAGCAAAAGAACCTGGAGAGTTTGTGAAGTTGCTACAGGTATGCTATATGCCCAATTTGTACCACTGAATGCTATGCCTTATTTATCTCTAATTTTAGGTCACTATTTTGGCCTTTTGTGGTGTTAAGTTAATTTGAATTCATTTAGTCTGAGTAGGTTTGAATTTATTTTATTCTGAGTCAATTTGTTCAACTCCTATCATGTTTGATTTGGATTGTTTTTGGGCTTGTTTATGTTGGTGTCTGTTGAATAATAGCATTGTTGATTGGTGAGACTAGAGTCCTGATGGAGGAATAAGCTACTGTTTGTGGATTCTTAAAATAGTACAGCAATGGATATATATAGTAACATATCTTTCTGGAATTTGGTTGGGAAGGAAGTTGGAGCAACGATTACCTTATGCAGATATTTCATATTTCAGACCATCAGATGGGCTTTTTCACCTTGCTGGAGCATTCTGTCAAAAAGTCCTATTAGGACTCAAAACATGGTTGGATTTGGAGGAATTGAATTTCAATTTATGAAAATGGGTTGACCAGAATTTTGTTAGATAACATAGGGTCCAATCTCTGCTCTTTTTATAGCTGAACATCATTAGATAACTGCAGAAGATATGATAATACTCTGACAAGATCATTGTTTTCTTTTCTACCTTAAAAGTTAAAACAACCAGAAAACCATGTGGAAAATATGACACAAGTCTTCTATACAGGGACACTCTTTACTAGGAATTATTAACTCAGGAGGTTCTGGAATAAAGGACGCAGTTGTTCTTAAGTCAAGGCTAAACGGAACCACTATAAAATGGTTCCTTCTGTAAAAGGCTAAAAGACACTGAGTACAGTATAATCCATGTCATGGATTATGGTTCATGATTATATCCACTTGGAGACTATAAAATGTAGTTCCAATGCCATGGGAATTTGTTTGCTGCGTAACTATTCTGTTTGAATGATTGTTGGTCTTGGTACATGGACATTATTCTAGTTGCACTCTAAGCAGTACTGTTCTCTTATATACAGCAAGCTAAGAGTGAGGCAGCAGCAGCATTTGGAAATGATGGGGTTTATTTGGAAAAGTATATCCAGAATCCAAGGCATATCGAGTTTCAGGTAAAATTTCATGTTTATGGTATAAATACTAAGATGCTGGCACTGATTAATTGTAGAAGAAATTTCATTGGTTCTGTATGTTTAAACTAAACTTGCTAAACTCCATGCAGTCATTTACTAGACATCACATTTTAGCTTGTTAATTATGTTTTAGAGAATAACTAGATTTGAACTCTCTTGATTAATGCATTTCTGGGCACCAAGTTGAATCTGAAGTCTATTATGGCAAGAACTAAGGTCTGGAATTTGGTAAGAACTAATGAAATTTTATGTAGTTATTATATGGTGATAAATAGATTAATGGCTAGTGAATATGAAAGATGAGAAAATGACACTAATACTTTCAACAGTTCATTAATATTTACACACTATAATGCAGATAATAAAGAAAATACTTGTCTAATTCTTCAAGTTTGTAACTAAATTTCTAACTATCTTGATTTCACTAGATATTATTTTTCATTATTCAATCTCTAGGATAACATTATCATAATACCTCATTTAGGTAGCTATCACCATCTTTAGTTGTTTTGAAATCAGTTACCTTTTCTTTCTCAAAACTTCCTTGTATTGATTTTCCATGACTTATAAGGGTGAGCTTGAGAATATATGTCTGTGTGTATGTACCGACGGACACACACACACATTTATACACACACACACACACACACACACACACACACACACACACACACATATATATATATCATGATGTCTTATAGAAAGTTCATTCAGATCTTAGTCAACTGTAATTACCATTGCTTTATGTGTCTTTATAGGTTCTTGCAGACAAATATGGTAATGTTGTCCATTTTGGAGAGCGTGATTGCAGCATTCAGGTATTTAAATATATATTCTTCAACTCAGTTTAACAGTTAATCTCTATGTTGCTCAACTTCTGCATGGTCGAGTTAACTAACTGAATCAAGTCTGTCTTTTATATGAAGATGTGTTTTTTAACTAACTTGAAAGAACATATAATCATATACCAAGAATTGAACTGAGTAGCAATCATGTTCACTATTTTATTTCAATTCTTTGTCACTGTTAATTAACATCATTTTGTTGTAATTCGATATTTTGTAATACTTCTGTGAACTTCAATTACTGTATCTGGGAAGGTAAGCAACCATATTACTAGGTGCAGTTTGTACTAATCATTTCACCATTTTGGTTTTTCCTTTCACACTAAGTCGGACATTATGCTTTCAATTTATTATGTTATTGAGATTCCTGCTATCCTCTTGTGCCCTTGAAAGTTTCTACAGAATACTGAACATCTTGTAAAATCTGTTCATTAGTTTCCCTGTATGTGTTCCAATTATAAAAACGTGAGATGTAGAATTTTATTTTAGGGCGAAAGGACCAAAAGGATGAAGGATATTGCTGAATGCTGTCTTTTTTTACCCAGTTGGATTTTTTCCTTTCATATTCAGTGTACGGTTTTATGCCATTTCTTATTTGTCTCATAGATGAATAACATCTAATCCAATTTTAGTGTTATTACCTGAGATCGCAATCTTTTTGTTCCAGAAAAAGGGGCAGCCAGCATGAGGCTTTTGCTAACACATAGTTAGGAAAGGGTCAATATATGCAACATTTGCAAGCAGAGAGGCTAATTCAACAAGTTGAACCGTTGTCACCTGCTTTGCAAACTTTTTGCTAATCGATCAAAATAATATCTCACAAAAGCTTTTAAAGCTGTCTTCGATCTCTGAAACCTGGTGACTAAATACTAACAAAGAAAACTAATGGAAGAAGAAAATATCAAGTTAAATATTTGATGGGTGCCTGCATGAATTCTGGAACAGTAATTGACATCTCAATTGGTAATATCTGTTGACTTTGTCCGCCATTTGATTGAAATTGCTCTGAATTGTCCCAAAATAAAAGGTTTTTGTATCATTGGAAGAATAAATAGCCAACTAAAAACAGTTCCTGAGGATTATTTTATAACTAAAATGATTTGACAGAGGAGAAATCAAAAGCTTCTCGAGGAAGCTCCATCACCTGCTTTGTCCTCAGAACTACGGAAAGCTATGGGTGATGCTGCTGTAGCAGCTGCTGCATCTATAGGTTACATTGGTGTTGGAACTGTTGAATTTCTATTGGATGAAAGAGGTTCTTTCTACTTCATGGAGATGAACACCAGGATTCAGGTATTGATGGTTTCTATTGCTCATGCCAGTCTAGAATTTTGACGGTTTCCTTATACCTTTTTTATTTTTGATGAAAACCAGGTAGAACATCCTGTCACAGAAATGATTTCTTCAACTGACTTGATTGAGGAACAAATTCGAGTGGCTCTCGGAGAGAGGCTGACCTACAAACAGGTGAACATTATATCTACAATTCATTTTTAATAATTGATTTGGAGTCAGCTCATAACCTATTATAACATTGGTAATCCACAGGAAGATATTGTTCTTAGAGGGCATTCAATCGAGTGCCGCATTAATGCAGAAGATGCCTTCAAAGGTTTTCGTCCTGGGCCTGGTATTCTCCATTCTCTGTTTTTACTGGTTGGTTTGTAAATTTAAGACAAGATTGGGAAGAGTTTTTATTTTAACTCTTCTGCAAATATTTTTCCTCATCTTCTCCACTAACAAAATTCTGTGCCTTTATTCGGCCTTTTCTTTTATGGACTTGAGCTGTGGACTTTTATAAATTTCATCTTCTATTCACTCATTAGAACCTGTATTTGCATATGGACTGGCATAGATTTGAGTGTTCTATTCGTAAATGCTTGTTTTTAATTTCTCTTGCAAAAACTGCAGGGAGAATCACTTCATACTTGCCATCTGGAGGTCCATTTGTGAGAATGGATAGTCACATTTACCCAGGCTATGTGGTTCCTCCAAGCTATGATTCCCTACTTGGAAAGGTGCATTTGTTGATTTATTCTTCACTAATTAGTTAAGGCACAGATGATTTTATGACATTAATGTTCTGTTATGGGGTTTTAGCTAACCAGTCTTTCTGATATGCTGATAAGATAATATTGGATTGTTTAGCTAACTTGATTACATAACTTTATGATTTAGCTTATTGTTTGGGCACCAACAAGGGAGAAGGCAATAGAAAGAATGAAAAGGGCGCTGAATGACACTATTATCACAGGTTTGTAAGCCAATAATGCACTGAGTTAGAGAATCTAGGATATCATTTTTATGTCTCTTTTATCATATTTTAATGAAGCAAGAGTTCTTATAATTCATGACGATTGTTGGGAGCTACTATTAACTTCTTTTCTTCTGTGACTTAAATTCCATGCTTTTCAAACATTTTATTAACATAAGAAGTTTGAGATCCTTTAAGATGATAACTGTTCTTCCCTTGTTATCTACATTAATGTTTAGCATTTACTTTCATTTATTGACAATAATCAACTCTTATCTGTGTTATTATTGTTTGTGACTGTAAAATATATAATGGAAGAGGTAACAACGTTGTGTTTAAGCAGTGTTTCATATTAGATGCATTGTTAGAACTGCATTATAAATGTGAGAATTCCAGATAACATGGTTCCCAAAATAACCACCAGTGTGGAAACTTTCTTATGCTTTTATATGAGACATGGAAGCCCGGTTCATTTGTTTGTCATATGGCATACTTATTTCCAAATTTCTTTTAGCAACTGATTATTAGTATCTTTTCTGAAACAGGAGTTCCTACCACTATCGAGTACCATAAGTTAATTCTGAATGTTGAGGTACCAAAATTTCAAATTGTGTGCAGAAGCCCTTTTCTTTTGTTCAATAAACTCTGAAGAAATTCTTGGTCAATACTAATTTCTACCCAGAAAATTATGCTGGGAAACTCTTGATTTTTTAACTTCTCTCATCTAATTTGCATGCTTATTGAAACACAGGACTTCAGAAATGGAAAGGTGGACACGGCTTTTATACCTAAGCATGAGAACGAGTTGGCTGCAGTGAGTATCGACCCATTTTAATCTAATCTTTGAGTTTTACACATTTTTGAAGAGGATTAAACCATTTCCGTTCAATGCAGCCCCAGAAAATGATCCTGTCTACCGCAGCTGCACTGAGCAACTAAATTGATCTGTGTAATGGTTTCGGCATCAGAATAACCAAGTGATTATTTTGTCTCTTTGCTTAGAATTTACCATGCTTTCTGGCATATGAGGCGTTTTATTTTAAGTAACTTGCAGATTTGGGTTACAGTCACCATATCAGATGTAGAATTATCTTTTATTTAAAGTGAAAAGAAGGAAAGAAACAGATGTGCATTGGCAGGACATTACTTTTGAACATAGGGAGTGTTTGTTTTCTGGGACTCATTTTGATTTGTTAAACATTGAGGTTCTTTCTTATATTTTAATCATGTCCTTAGAACTGGAAACTTTTAGTTCATGCCAAATTCCCCATTTGATATGTTCCAACTTGAGCATCGCCATATCTCGTTCCTTAGATTCGCCCCCCTTGGATCATTGTGTTGACGAGTGTCATAATACACTGCTCTTATCGTCCACACCTTTGATTACGACCTCAATCTGACGTCATTAGTATTCATGTTTATATCTGAATTCATCCACTAGTACGTCTTTTATACATGTATTTGTGCATAAGAATATTTAAATATATCTTAAAATGTTAATTAAAGTTGAATTATCATTTTTTTAATACGTGGCATCCTTTTTTTTCTTATTTTCCTCTGATTTATATAATCCACTTTTTTTTGTAATATTAATTTTGGCCATTTGTAAATGATATATCTATCGTGTAGTATTCACATCCATATTGATCTTAAATATGATCTGATCCGAATCCTTCTACTTTATTAGGTCGCTTGAACTTAGTACATTATCCGTTCCAACGCCTACGTCGTACTAAGCTTAGGTTAGCTCTACATCTCAGCGCGGACCGGTAGTGTTGCACCAAGCTGAACCGGGTTCACCATAGTCCATTTGAACCGGTCCGCCAAGGAGAGACTATATAGGCATGCGTTCATGCACCGCGTCATGAGAAAACCCTAACCTTAAACGCCTGCCATACGGCGCCGCCAAGATGCCACCCAAGTTCGATCCGAGCCAGGTCGTCGACGTCTACGTTCGCGTGACCGGCGGCGAGGTGGGCGCTGCCAGCTCGCTCGCGCCAAAGATCGGGCCTCTAGGGCTCTCCCCGAAGAAGATTGGCGAGGACATCGCCAAGGAGACGGCCAAGGAGTGGAAGGGCCTCCGTGTCACCGTCAAGCTCACCGTGCAGAACCGGCAGGCCAAGGTCACCGTCGTCCCCTCCGCTGCCGCCCTCGTCATCAAGGCCCTCAAGGAGCCCGAGCGCGACCGCAAGAAGACCAAGAACATCAAGCACAACGGCAATATCTCCCTCGACGACGTCGTCGAGATCGCCAGGGTCATGCGGCCTAGGTCCATGGCCAAGGACCTCTCCGGCGCCGTCAAGGAGATCCTCGGCACCTGCGTCTCCGTCGGCTGCACCGTCGACGGGAAGGACCCCAAGGACCTCCAGCAGGAAATCTCCGACGGCGACGTCGAGGTGCCGCTCGAGTGAGACCAGGTTCCCTTTGCATCCCCCTATTGTATTGCTTCAAGTTGTTCCCTTTGTTACTGTTTCCTTTTTATCTCGAATCGCACAAAATGCCTTATTTTTCCTAGCAAATTATGTGCTTCTTTTTGTTGTTTTAGTTCATGTTTGGAGGTAAATCTATGGATTAATACGAGTTTAATTGCTAGTGTTCCCTTTATCGTGGTAGTGGAGTCCTAAAACAAGATCCATGTTTGATACCTTGTGGTATAGATGGTAATCCTAGAGGGTTAACCAGCACTACATTACTCTTGGATCATAAGCTAACTTGTTCTTGTTCCTTGCTCTAACCTATGCTGATGTCAAGCTAAAGATCCAAAATACCAAGCCATGATTTGATGAAAAGGAAAGTGTCATGTTGACCTAAAATTGAATCTTATATGAAGTGTTTAGGTTGGGCCGTATGACAAAAAATGTGGTGTATATCTCTTATTCATGTGTTCTTGTGGTAGTAGAATCCTGAAACAAGTTCCATGTTTGAAACCTTGTGCTAGATTACTCTTGGATCATAAGCTAACATGTTCTGGTTCCTTGCTCTGAGCCATACCCATAGCCATGATTTGATTAATAGGAAAGTTTCATGCCGACCTAAAATTGAATCTTATATGAAGTGTTTAGATTAGGCTGTAGGACAAAAAATGTGGTGCATATCTGATTGCCACCAATTTCCAATCTCCACACAGATGAAGAAAACAGTTTGACCGATCTCTCAACATCTGTTAGACTCATTTTTTGGAAGGGTAGGGAAACCTTCCTCAATCAATTCCTGAAGAAATGTTCACCCCTTCCACGTCAAATTATTTAGTGTCCTCTCTCTCTCTCTCTCTATCTATCTCTATCTGTGAGCAAATTATCAATTCACTCCCTTTCCTCTATCTCTACTTTTTTATGATGTGAATAACTACTAACTCACATCTTCTTAACATTTCCATTGCAACAAACAATGGAATTTGTGATGCATCTGTTGTCTTTCCTTAAGGTGGACTTTGGAGAAGATCAATATATACAGTCTTATTTAAATGTAGGGAGGTCATTTTTTTTGACTTGAACATCCGTCTCTTAGGTCGCAAAAGAACAGACAATTTTGCCTAAATTATGTTGAACAAATACTTGGTCAATTGTGTCTCACATTTTATTTTATTTGTACATGAAGCCACCTAAAAAGAATGCTAAATTTCAGTTATGCCTATTGCATGTATTGACCCTAAGGTTTGATCTATCTATGATATAGCACCACAGCATAATCAATCTTCACATTCAGATTGAACAAATGAATCACTCAATCATTAACCAATAAAAAATCAAACATGTTGGGCTCCAATTAATGTCACAATCAGCTTCAGACTGCACCCTCAACAATAGATGACTTGGATCTCTTGGGAAAATTTATGCAGTGAACGATTGAGTTCATTTTGGTTCTCTGCCTGGGGGCCACTGTAATCTTCATGATGTCGGTGCCCATCATCATCGCCTTTAAATTGTCCGACAGCTTCTCCTTGCTCTTCCACTGCAGCGCCATCCACAGTTTCCTTGCCAACAGCTTCTTTTTGCTCTTCCACTCCAAAGCCACCCATATCTTCCTTGCCAACCTCACTTTTTCCATGTCCAACAGCTTCTCTTTGCTCTTCCATTCCAAAGCCACCCACATCTTCCTTGCCAACCTCACTTTTTCCATGTCCAACAGCTTCTCTTTGCTCTTCCACTCCAAAGCCACCCACATCTTCCTTGCCAACCTCACTTTTTCCATGTCCAACAGCTTCTCCTTTCTCCTCTTCAACTGCAGAGCCATCCGCATCTTCCTGGCCAACCTGAGGAAGGGCCACATCACCTTTTCTATGTCCAACAGCTTCTCTTTGCTCCTCCACTGCAGAGCCAACCTCAGGAGGGGCCATAGCAGCTTCAGGGCTGTGAGGCAGGATGGTTTCCTCCTTCCTGAGCATGGCTTGGAGGACGTCAACCACCTCGCTCATGACAGGCCTCATCTTGGGGTTCTGGTTCAGGCAATCGTATGCCAATCTGGCCACCTTCTCCACATCCTTGTTTGAGTACTGACCTTCTAGTCTCGGGTCGATGATCTTTAGCAACTTGCTGTTGCGGACAAGCAGTGGACGGGCCCACTTGACTAGATCATGTTGTCGGCTTCGCTTGCTGGGGTCCATCGCCTTTCGTCCGATGAGCATCTCCAGCAGCACAACTCCGAAGCCATAAACATCACTTTTCGAAGTCAGATGGCCTGTTGAATAATGCTACAAAAGTCACTTCAAAATATATATCTGTTTCCTTTACTATGGGGAATCCATCAAACTTCAAATGACTAAACATATAAAAAAAAGTTCATGACCACATGCATCTGAAAGCAAGGTTTAAAATAGATCAACCAAGACGACTGAACTGAATGGTAAATTTACTCCTTGATCCGAACAATACTGATCCTTCCTTACCAATTACTTAGGTATGGACAAAGAACCTGGATCTTAATTCCATGATAAGAAGACTAGTGTTTCTTTTTTTTGTTCCTTTTTCTTTAATATGGCTACAACAGATAGTGCACAGGGTTTGAGTTATGCACATTTTACTGACAGTTTGAAGTATTAAACCAGAGTAGTCTTCACAAAGTGGGAGAATAACCGGGTGTATAATATGTCAGCACAAGCAACTAGATTTCACTTTCCAAGTCTTACGATATTAAACTATGTTGGTTGTAGTGGTTCATATGATATTTCTTCCTGCTAATTCATTTGAGCCTCTTAACAATGAGTATAATGATTAATGTTCAAACTGAATGGCTTTTAAGATAAAGAAAATCTAAGATCTACAGAATGAGAGCCTCTATAATCTGACACGGTATGAAAGGTAGGGATGGAGTAAAAACCAACTGATCATCTTCGTGTAAGTGTTTTGACAGATTCACTTATAGAGGAGCCAAATCGTGTGTTTGATTATCCTTGAGGACCTCTAAACAAAATGATTCTGTTAAGAACAATTTTTAGGCATCATAAGAAAACTCACTTAGAACATACCAGTCAATATATACTCCGGAGCTGTATAACCATAAGTACCCATGACCCTGGTGGAAACATGTGTTTGCTCTCCCATGGGTCCCTCCTTTGCAAGGCCGAAGTCTGATAGCTTTCCATTATACTCCTGCATTATTAATACGGCACATTGTTCAAGACTATCTCATCAGTCATTCACTCAAACCGATAATGTTGTATTTTTACTAATTAGATGGGGAAAAAAAACTATAATAGGTTGCTGTAAATCATTCTAGCCCATAATTATTTATTTCTCTATTCAATTAAAATTCCCAACAAGAATGAAAATTGTATTTAGAGAAGATACGTATGTTTAGAGGAAATTGTATTTAGAGAAGATACGTATGTTTAGAGGGTGATGAAAGAAGAGACCGAACCCCATCAATCAGGATGTTTGATGCCTTAAAATCACGATAGATGATGGGTCTTTCAGCTCCATGAAGAAAAGCAAGCCCTTTTGCAGTATCCAGAGCAATTTTCATCCGAGTCAACCATGGCAAGGTAGCACATGACCCTGATATCAAAGTAATATAAGATCATACAACAATTTGACATGACCCTGATATCAAAGTAATATAAGATCATACAACAATTTGTTAGGATCAAGAGCATTAAGAGGGGGGGGGGGGTGAATTAGTGTAGCGGAAAACTTTTGTCGGTTCAACAAGACTTCGTACGAAAATCGTTTCGGAAAGATCTTCAACTTGAGAACAAACGAAAGTATAGTTGATGTAAAGCAACATCTAACTCTATAAATGTTCACCAAATAATATATCAAGTCGTAGATACTAATAGTTAAACATATCAAGGATTTGCAATCATCAAAGCAAGTGGTAGGATTTGCAATCATCAAAGCAAGTGGTAGGATTTGCAATCATCAAAGCAAGTGGTAGGATTTGCAATCATCAAAGCAAGTGGTAGGATTTGCAATCATCAAAGCAAGTGGTAGGATTTGCAATCATCAAAGCAAGTGGTAGGATTTGCAATCATCAAAGCAAGTGGTAGGATTTGCAATCATCAAAGCAAGTGGTAGGATTTGCAATCATCAAAGCAAGTGGTATTGATCTTGGCGATGTTCAAGCTGATCTTGTCTTTGTTCAAAGCGATACATCCGAATCCCTATGTCTTCGATAGATGATAAAGGAGTTTGCACAAATGAATGTGATTTCTCAAAGGGACCAGTTGGAGGAGATTGATTACCCCTAAAGATTGGTGTTTCTGGTTCTGGTTCAGGTTGAGGGGGATCGGTTCTTCTAGGCATTCTAACCCACATATCATTTTTAAATATACATCTCATTCGACGAAGTTGATTTTTATTTATGATGCTAAATCTATCTAGCTTTATAACTTCTTTGTCAGGTGGTATTGCAATATCGTAGGCATTAAGTATTCTAGTGATTATGTCACCATATGGAAGCATCATGTCTTTCTTAGATATTTCTATCATATTTTGTTGAAGAAAGTAACCAAAATAGTTGTTATATCCTTTCATGATCCAATACATGGTTCCTAGTTTCATTTGACTAACTTCATCATGATAATATTGTTTAGGGAGAATGATACTAATTAGAATGTGATGAAGTATTTTGGTGTTTAATGGTAATAGATGTTCACAGCTTTTAGGAAGTATCATTAAGTTGGGATTATCGAAAATTGTTCCTAAGGCATCAACATACGTGGTCTTAACTATTTCATCACCCCATTGTTCTCTAAAATAACAACCTTTATCTTTTACAGGGATGTTTATGATGTCGCAAAGGGATTTATCCGTAATGGATATATGGTGTCCTAAAAGATAGGTAGACACTCTTTCTTCATCTACATATAGATTGTTATAAAATAACCTAACAAGTCTAGGGTAGATGAGTTCACTTCTTTGTATGATTGGAAGAAGATCTAGAATTTAGAAATGTTCATAAGGAAAAGTATGTTTATTTAGATGAACTAAGTGATTTAGAGTCAATTCAATGGTTTGCAAATCTAGATCTTCTTCCAATCCTACAAATAAGTGAACCCATATACCATAGATTTGTTAAGTTGTTTTATAACAATCTACATGTAGATGAAGAAGAAAGTGTGTCTACCTATCTTTTATGACACCATATATCCATTACGGATAAATCCCTTTGCGACATCATAGGCATCCCGGAAAAAGATAGAGGTTGTTATTTTAGAGGACAATGGGATGATGAAATAGTTGGGATCACATATGTTGATGTCTTAGGAATAATTTTCGGTAATCCCAACTTAATGTTACTTCCTAAAAGCTGTGAACATCTATTACAATTAAACATCAAAATATTTCATCACATTCTAATTAGTATTAGTCTCCCTAAACAATATCATCATGATGAAATTAGTCAAATGAAACTAGGAACCATGTACTGGATCATGAAAGGATATAACAAATGTTTTGGTTATCTTCTCCAACAAAATATGATAGAAATATCTAAGAAAAATATGATACTTCTATATGATGGCATAATCACTAGAATACTTAATGCCTACGATATTGCAATACCACCCGACGAAGAGGTTATAAAGCTAGATAGATTTAGCATCATAAATAAAAATCTGTTTCGTCGAATGAGATGTATATTTAGAAATGGTATGTGGGTTAGAATGCCTAGAAGAATCGATCCCCCTGAACCAGAACCAGAAACACCAATCTTTAGGGGTAATCATTCTCCTCCAACTAGTCCCTTTGAGGAATCACATTCATTTGTGCAAGCTCCTTCATCATCTATCGAAGACATAGGGATTCGGATGCATCGCTTTGACCAAAGACAAGATCGGCTTGAACATCGCCAAGATCAAATCCTATCTGAGCTCCAGCAGATTCATCGATAATTTGACTCTTTGTTTAGGCATTTTAATTTTCCATCACCTGAATGAGCATATGTATGTATTTAGAAAATGTGGACACAATTCCTTCTTGTCATGTTGTAAAACTATGTTGTTGTAAACTCTTTATGCTACTCACCTTGATCACAATACCACTTGCTTTGATGATTGCAAATCTTTGATATGTTCAACTATTAGTATCTACGACTTGATATATTATTTGGTGAGCATTTACAGAGTTAGATGTTGATTGAACTTCGTTTTCGGATTTTCCTTATTCTTTGATCACTTAAATTCGGTGCTAAAATTTGACATGATTGAAAGCTTCAATAACATGTTTACTTTGAAGTTGAAAATTTTGTGCCTTAGTGCTAAAAGTTTCCATGATGAAGCATGTTATACTCTCATTGTGATTTGAGAATGTTCATTAATACATCGGATTCTTAATCTTTGAGTTCTACAAAATACTAATAATTTTGCCTCATAAGTGTGATTAAAAAAAATATTATATATATATGTGTGAATGCATGAACTTATTGAATTTGTTTTTCCGAACTTTCTTGATTCTATGATCAATCACTTAATGCTGAAAATCTTATGATACGAATTTTACGTATATGCTTCAATAACATGTTGGAAATTGTGTGTTTTGGATGCAAAAATTTTCATGATGATGAGCATATTTTACCTTCATGATTGTGTTTGAAAAGCTATGACAAAACTTTGTCCGAATGCATGAATATATTAAATTTCATTTTCGGACTTTCTTGATCCTAACAATACATAATTTTGTATTTTTCTTCCGGACTTAATATATTTCTTGAATGAAGCTTTCATGAGCCTATGTAATATCAAGTTTGTTTTATATCAATAATTTTTGACATATGGAATTAGTTAACAAATGCATCTCTCATGGATTTACCTTGTGAAAAATAATTTTTAATTGAAAACTGGATTTGATGAAATGATTCTTTCATATGAATTCCTTCTTTATGAAGGAAGATTTCTTTTTGAGATGAACACTTGTAAGGATTTATTTCACATATCTTGATTCTTGTAAAAATGAATTATGATTTAATCTCTTATCGTTTTTAGCTTCATTCAAGTTAGTTCACAATGGATTTCCTCCTTCATGCAAAACGTTAATGGCAAATAAAAAAGGAATATGTAATGAAAGCTATCTCCATCTCATGTTTGCTTGAAAAATTTATATGAATGATATCTTACCACTTATTGTTGAAAAATGACATGGATCTTTTTATGACATGAATCTTTACCACACTTGTTACTATGCTTGAAATACGCTTGACTTGTTCTTCTTTTTGTTGATGACAAAGGGGAAAAAATATGTGATAAATTGATGATAAAATTGCTATGATTGCTATACACTTGAAATGTTTGTATTAATGATAAGATATCTAGAGCTCAAATTGTAATTTTACAATGTTGATATCTTGCCATGTGATGAATTGCTATGATTGTCATATTTGCATCATGTTAAGATATCAAGAGCTTACATCGTAATTTTACAAATTGATATCTTACCATGTGATGAATTACTACGATCGATATCCTTCATATTTGAAATATAAGACTTGAAAATGGATGTCAAGCCTTGACATTATTTTTAGATAGATATATCATGATAGGAATCATGATGGGGGTATTGATAAGTTTAAATGAACTTAACTTATCAATATGTCTCTTGAATTCAAAGGCTTTGAATTCAAGAATGACTTATCTCAAGTATGACATATAGATAGGGGGAGTTAAAGTTAACTCCATCATCAATTGATTGTCATTATCAAAATTCGAGATTCAACACAATTAACTATACCAATAGGCCAGAATGTTCATTAGATATCTTTTCGATTTAGATCATTCTTCATAGCCTTAAATAGCTTTGAAAAAGAGTAGTTGTGCTGCAGACCCTAATTCATGAAAGCAGAAGACTTGTCTCCCGACTGATACTCTAGAAATGTACTAATAACAAGTTTCTTGAAAAGAAATATCTGCACTTGATTACTATTCCAAATGATGGAATATGGCACATAATGTGTTGAAAAAAGAAAAACAAAACAATGAACATTAACTTTTTTGTGATGAACAAACTTTTCTAGCAAGACTGACCTATTAAGGATAAATATTAGTCATGTAGGTATGTATATAGTGCAAGATTTGGCTAATTCAGGCAGTCCCTACAACAGTTGAATTCTTACCATAAAACAAGCATATTGAAAGCAAAGATACACCATCTTCTAATTTATCAAAATCAAACAGTGACTTCAAACACAGAGAACGAAATCAACTTAACAATAAAGAGTCAACATCATACTTCTGAAAACGTGCTTTTCTAAGCTCCCATAGGCCATGTACTCGTAAACTAGCAGCCTATGTTCATCCTCACAGCAGTAGCCAATAAGCTTCACGAGGTTTGGATGGCTCAACTGCCCCAGATAGTTCACTTCTGCCTGGCAAACAAACAAGAAGCCCAGCAAGTATCTGTGAGCCTCTCGGATAGACTGTTTTGCAAGATTGAAATCATGATCCTACCAAGAGAATTTTACTAGACATCACATACATAATAAGACAGTAACTCCACACTGTTAATTAGAAGTCAAAGACACGAAGGTTACCAGCCATTCCTTGTGCCCTTGGAATCCCCGTGGATTAAGCTCTTTAACAGCAACTAGAGTGTCCTCAAGACCAAATCTGACATTGTCATCTATAGCACCTTTATAGACGAGGCCAAACCCTCCCTGACCAAGTATTTTATCTGGACGAAAGTTATCAGTAGCCAGCCTCAATTCACCATATGTAAACGTGAGGAGATTGCTATAGCCAGCGATCTCTTGAAGGTCTATAGCATCTCGTATCGGAGGCTGCCTCGCAGCATCGCCGGTGCCATTTGCGAACGTCTCTTCCCCTACAAAAGATGGTGCCGAAGAATCATTACCAATTCGAACCGAGGAAGACTTGTGTGAGTATTATTGCAACAAAATATCAATCATGGCAACATCTAAAATACACCAAAATAAGGTCTTGAGAGTAGTTCAAGAAACAGATAGGAATCGGAGCTTTCCCATCGCTGGTCATGATTGGGTTTAATTTGCTTCCACTAAATCATGTCAACACTATGCAATCAAGTATAATAGAGATGCAGCCAAATCCACCGACGCTAGGGTTCTATTCAACAGATGCATTAATGCATCACGATTTGCGACCACCAATACATCGGTGACGAATAATGACGAAAACGAATCGAATTATCTCTTCAATTATTTCTTCAGATGTGTTGGGAGAAATCACCTGACACCGGAAGGGGGCCTCTCAACGAAACGCAGTTCCCCATGAAGGAGACGGAGAGAGGACGTCAGCGCCGTCCGTCCATTTCTCCCCTCTCCCCACTCCCCCCCCTGATCTGATGGACCGAAGAGGGACCTGGCGGCGGAGGCGGGCCCGATGTGCCCCCCGGAGGGGCTTCGAGCCCTTCGAATCGCCGGGCGCAAGAGCGAAGGGAAGCGAAGACAGGCGAGCGAGGCACTTCGGCGTCTTTTTATCTCCACCGAGATGGCAGATCCTAAACGTACACGCGCGTGTACGTTTCGTGACCCTACCCGCCCTTCGTCGCCACAACACCGGCTTGATTCGGTCAAAAGCATTGTGATTCCCGAACTGGGGCCTACCGTGCTTGGTTTCTCACCGGTACGCGCGCGTGCGACTTACTCGTCCGGTGTTGTTTAACCTTTTATCTGAGGTGGCGGAAGATTAGGCGACGGAAACGGTAAAAGGCGGTCACCAGACTCCTCAACCTACCTGTCGCTCGATTGGAGGTAGAAATGGGGCCCACTTAAGGTGCCTTCCAACCATGGCTAGAAACGCCGGAGACGTTTAGTGCCCTGCAAAAGAACTTAAGATAAAGTCGATCCAATTCAAAAAACCTTTTTTCTACGGATATATGTATATATACATATTGCTGTTGCTTTGTACAATTTAGTAGAAACAGAGGAGAGGAAGAGCAGTTGTGACGACAGCATGGAGAGGTTGCATGAAGGATAAACAATGGATTCAGTGCAAGTTGGGAGGTCTCAACTTAGCTTGATTCTGTTCCATGCTTCATAAGCTTCTTAAGGATGCATGGCACGGCCAGCTGAGTGCCGATGGTGGTGGAGCGGCGGCCTCGCGAAAGGCAAATGATGCCACCGAGAAGCAGAAGTCCATTTGCTAGAATCCACCTCTTGGGAGATCTCGATGGCTTCTTCTGTGGTATGTTCGCTCTACTGCGTCTGCCGGAGACACTGCTTGATCTCTTTGGAACTTCTTCCACGCTTGTCTCAGCATTTGCCTCCAACTCCGGTGGGATCTGAGTGAGGACAAAGTCCAGTTTAGAGTCAATAGAAATTAGCATACAGAAATTATTTGTAGATGCATAACATATGGCAAAATTTGGCATGAGTCAATAGAGAAACAAAAGTCACAATGCATTTCGGGATTGCAGAATGACAAAGATTTGATCACAACAAACTATGAACTCTACCATTCAAAACAAACTTGCATATGGATGACTAAATCATGCAGAAAACTATATCCATTATGCTTGCTAAGTGGCCAACCTTAATGGTTAGAATGTGAGTTATTTTCCCTTTGTCCCCCTCGATACCATAGAAACAGCAAACGGTGCAGAGTTGTAATAGTAATGCTGACCTTTTTGATAAGTAGATGAAGAGTAGAGACTGGTGTCAAGTGAATTGGACTGCAGGAGGAATATTCACGCAGTGCATTGTTCATCTTAGACACATAGCTCCATACTCCCTTGGCAAATCCCAGTTTTACCATCTCAATATTGATGCCGGCATCTTCCTGATGAACCAATGTCATCTCGCATGCATCTCTACCGGGTACTGTGACAGAAAGCTTCACCTAATTAGCACCGGATAAAGGACTGAGACGAGAGAGTAAAACATAAAAAGATGAGTAACAGTAGACAAGAAGCTACACTGATTCAGAACTCATGTTCCTCGAGCTTTTCTATAATTGCTACAATCAGGATTGTTCATACTGGTTTATTTTTGTCAACTGTGGGAACAAATCAACTAATGAGTCATCTGAATGCTGACATCCAAAATCAAATTCATGGCAGAATTTATATCTTGGGGTTTTGGATTGGTTTATAAGAGTACCAGATGTTATACACATGCTGAAGAATTCAATATCAGTTAGGCAGATCACAAACATACAACTGACTCGAGTTAAGTATTCTGGCCTATTCAGTACAAAAGCTCAAAATTATGACACGAAAGAGAAGTTCTTGACATTGGAAATTATCTTTTAGCTAAACTATGTTGGCAAGGGTTTCCATTGCAGGTCAATCAAGGTTAGTGGCTGTTTTGTGAGATAAGTATAATTAAACTGGCCTTATTATGGATTAGAACTTGATAATAAAGAAGAATATGTATTAATGTTTTTGGTACCATAAACCTAGTCAATCCATGCCTTCAAGAAGCACACAATATAAAAAAGAAATATAAAAAGCTTATTTCTCAATGATATTAAAGTCACAAATTTGATAACGAAAATCTGCTTGCCTTTTCTTATGCGCCAACCTGATCTTAAAAAACCAACACGAACATATTTATTTTGTCTTACAGGCATAGGATGCTCACAATCCTACAAAAACAGTTCCAAATGATTTTAGAGAAAACAGACCTTGGAGCAACATTATCAAATATGAGAAAAGGCAAATCTCAAAAGACTTCAAGACATACGACAACAAGCTTTAGTATCATCTGGATCGAATACTTTCCCCAATTATTGGGTAGAATATTTCCCACCATTTTGAGGGCAATGCCTTGCATTGACTGAGCATAATCTTCAAAGACGTTTTCACATGCCCTCTTAACTAAAACTGTTCGTGCAAAAATTTCTGACTTATTTTTTGCATTAGACATTTCGTGATGATCGATATTACGCATTTGAAAAACTAATCTCCAATAACTTAGGAAACACTGCTGTAGAATAAGCCAGAAAACATTCTCTATGACTGCAGTTGACAGTATCAGCAGACAGTATAACAAATAGAAACATTGACAACAACGTCATAACAGGTCCTAATTACTAGTAAATTGGTACCAAGATAGAGAGAAGAAGAGAACTAGAATTGCTAAGCCAATGCTTTAAAGGTAATTTATCAAATTGTTTAGGTAGTCTATTCCGAGTAGATTATGATCAAGTCTTCATTGTAAGTAATACAGGGTCAAGTGAATTGTTAAGACATACTTCCAAGTTTGGATGATTTACGAATATTTTTTCTGGGACAAAAGTTTAACTTGATTACTATAATTCTAGATACATTAAGATCCAAACAAAGGTACTGATGTCTGCTTGAGTATCACTAAACAGATGGCACTATGGCTAAATATAATGGTGCCTTTTGTTGCCTGAGAAAAAAAATTTCTTGCAGCAACAATGCTCCTCTCCTCATTTTTTTTTTTTCTCCCTTCTATTGTTTTTATTCATCCATTTCTATTGTACTTTATTTTCTGTAATAATATAGTCTACTATCAGGTGTATGAAAGACATCCAAGATCCAGGCACAGAGTTCATGTATCATAATCAGATGATGACAGCAAGCAATATGGTGCATCTTGAGTTATTCTCATGTTTCAGTTATTATATTAGATATCTGGGTTTCTTTCATTAAGGTAAAGTCTGTCATCAAGCTAATGCATAACATAAAATGTGTTGGTGCGACGCAACCCCATTACTAATACTAGCTGGTGTTCTTTAGACAAGTTATGCTGCATGAACTCCAGATAATATCAGGGGGTAAAGCATGCAGGAATCGAAGTGATACATGATTCAAGGCACTAATTGAGCAAATGTAGCCACAAACTGAACATGCAATTATGTATATGGGCTTGGTGGCTGAAAAAGATTTTTCGACTTACCTTGGTAAAGCAATAAAAGGTTTTATCTTTTCCTTCCCACAGGCGCCATGCCAATATATATTCTTTTGGTGTCAGGAGAGGGAACTTTTTAATACAACGTCCAATTTCTGTCCCACTATTTTCATCTACCTGCAGCAGCTCGTGGTGAATCACAATGTTGTCCCACTTTTTTCTGTACTGATTGTCCATGTAGAAATCTCTTAATAGCTCTGCAGAACATTTCTCGAATGTTGTAACGCTGTAGAACTTCAATGGGCCATCCTGCAAACCATGCATATTTTTGAGTCAGCCTGAAACACTGCCCACAATTTGCTTTAGTAGAAGGTTTGCTTGCTCTATAGTATTTTTCTTCAGCTTGCATGAGTTTAAAGAGTTATCCTAATATAATAACTAATTCCTGAAGTTCAAATTAGAGGCAACTATGAAAGAATTCTGATGTATATGACCAACAGAAAGCACAAAACCACCTCTGGCTGCATTCAGTGCACCGGCTAAGATGGTGTAATTTTCAACTGAAAGAACATTGAGATAATGCTAGATGGCAAGAGTTTTAGTAGTGATCTATTCATTAGCATTGAGACAATGCTAGATTGCAATTATGAATATCATATCATCTCTTGGAGTTAAATGAGCCTAAATTTCTGACTGGGATTTAAGAACAATTAAGAGGAAAGCTCCATTGAATAATTAAACAGTAAGCATACTTATCTGACTGATGTTTCAGGCAGCAGATGTAGCTAGTTCACATATTAACAGCTCCAACAAGCCATTGTTCCTTCTTCTTTTGTCAATCGCTTTTAACAATAATGCTATCATGAAGTCGAGAACGATTGACAAGGTGAATAGGCATGCATTTATGGGAAAGTTTCCCTCCTAATACATTGGAAGCTCTAAAGAGATACCATAAGAAGAATCAATTTAGTCCATTTATATGAGTGGCTGGTTCAAAGGACTGAGTTCATGAATGGTCAAACACATGAAAACACCAGATGATTAATCGATCAGTCATTTCTAGAAGCTACAAAGATTCGCCTGCATAAGATCGGAATTGAAACAGATGAAAGGTGCATACTTTTGGACGGAAGAACTTTGCTTTATAGGACACAAGATTACTCCTTTTATCAATCAGATCTTCCCATCTCTCGTTCCGATTGGGTTTCCCCTTCAAACTAATCATCAAGTCTCTCAGATCAGCATCGGTGATGAGGTTGGATACCCTGCAGCAAGAGCCACGACAACCTCATCTGACTAAAATCGACAAAGAGGGATCGAAAGCATAAGGGGTTTAAGGGCAAACCTTGCGGAAGAACCTCCTCTAAAATACGCTCCGGAGATCGCCACGGGGCGGCGGCAGTAGAAGAAGAGCCGCAGGAGCTGCCACGACACGAGGAGCATCACCACCGCCGTCGCCCAGCCGCCGCCGGCGCTTTCCCGCCAGAGCTCGTCCAAAGCGAGCAATGTTCCCGCTGAATTCGAAGCAAGGATTCGGAGTCTGTCCATCTTGTTGTTGGCGGAGAGATCAGAGGAAGAATGAAGGGTGGAGGCGGGGCGAGAGAGAGTAGATTTGGATTCTTTGCTTGGGAGTTGGAGGGAAGAAAGGGGGTTGAGTTTTGGTTTTTTTACACATTAGCCCTTAAACGCTTTTTTATTACGTATTAATTCCTCGGATCTCTATGTTTGTATCTACAGGGGTTAGGTTGACTGAAATAATACGCGACCATTTAAAGGTTTCTTTTCTTGGATAAAATTAATTACATGATAATCAACACCAGAACTTTCAATTCCCCGAAATTATATCCAATTTAGATGTATTTTTGAAATATATTAACTTTACATGCAAATTGTCAGATTCGAGATCCATAGGATTCGATAAGAACACCTTATCATGATCTCTATATTCTATCAGGCCAACATAGATTATTACAAAAAAAATAGGACAATGTATTTTTAAGAAAATAAAAAAGTCTACATTTCTTCGTACATTAATTAACATTTACAACATGCTTTTCTTTTGATTAACATTTCGATTTAAAATAACGTGGACCAAAGATGTTCAATATTTCTTTAGAATTCATATGCATCATCCAGGCATATCTGTCTAGCATTTTCCTTTTTGTCTTTTCCGATACCCAACGGCAAACTCTCAGAAGAGTATTTCCACATACAAAATCAACAATCGATGACATATAGTCAGCCCCTCAGTTGGAGAATAAGAAATCCTGCATGCTAAAAGATGGTTTCCACATCAATCCAACTCTACATGGAAGATATGGATGAGATTTCATTCGTACGGAAAGTGAGAAGCAAGATGACCATGGTACATGTAGCTGCAATGAGAAGTTTCACTTATAAGCTGCTCCGTGGCAGCGTAGTGTGAGGTTCCAAATGCTCAGCCATGTGTTTGTTGTCATAATATTGTTGAACCATGAAGCTACTGAAGGTCCTCGACACAACATACTTCTTCTCATAAGTATCGTCTTTTCCTGTTGGAATCCAGATCTTGGTATATAGATGCGATGACTCATCATAGGATCAGATGCAAGGCTGATAGCCGTCTACTTTGCACCACTAGAGGATTCCATCTTGTTTGTAGGGACGGGAACAGAGGCGTCGGTTGCTGACTCATCCCGTCGCCATTGGAGGTGAGATTTTGTGTAATGTCTTTGGACAGGAACCTTCTTGTACAATTCAGGATACCGTGGCTGTGGAAGCTTCATAGAGGGCGGAGTCGGTGTCAAGGATCCTGGAGACATATCTGCCTTTGGCATTACCTGATAAAGACAACATGCAACAAGAATCACATGATGATCCATTAGCTATGCCTTTGATCTTTTGTCATTGCCATAGCAGATGTAGGTAAATCAATGTTATCACATGAATACAATCGTATTACTACAGCACAAAACTGTAGATGATAATTTGAAGTGAAGCTTTACTGAGGGCAAAGCTTTAGCATCCACCTGATAGAATTAACCTAGAAACTGCCAGGTTATAGGGGTGCATATAAAAGTTTTCTCCTCTAAAACTTCAACATACTTAACAAATATGAATGAATTATTATTGATTGCTCAGTGCAAATTTTCCTGTTTTGTAATGGTCAGTCTGTACATGTGATGTCCGCTGAAGTCTCACAAAAACTCAAGCTCAGAACGATCTATAATGAAGGTCAAATTCACAATACCAAGCAGAGTAAAAGAAAAATATCAGTCAAGTCAAAGCCTTTAAACATTATTTTTCCATCTATCCTCAACATTAAAATTCAACACAAAACTTCTGTATTTCAGTGACCACAATATTTGAAACATTGCATCTTGTAATATCTGCCACCAAAATTCCATCCAAAAAAATTGCAGGCATGTGACTCTCTCGCAAAGTTTACTGGTAGAGCAATGTTTTCAAAAGCGCTAGGTGCCAAAAGACACCAAGGTCTCAAAACGCCCAATGTGCTAGGCGCTCGCCTCAGCACCCGCCCGAGTGAAGTGAGACACTCCAAAATATTAAAATTTTTAAAATATATATTACGATTGATAAATATGATCATAAAAATAAAAATGACACAATATGATTTCTAACTGGTGCTAAATAGAGTAATCGACGATTGTGGAGGAAGGAGAGGGCGACGGACGAAGCTACCAATGAAGGCAACGACGAACATAGGGTTTCACTTCGAGTTTGTCTCACTGGGTCAGCCCCGACGCCGGGGGGGGCTCGCGATTTGTGTTAAGGTACATTGGTTCGATTAAACCAACTTGCTCGTTCAATCGAACCAGGCTCAAATCCTTACCCAATTTCACTCGGGTGCTCACTCGATACACTCGACGCCTGAGCACATGCGAGTGCCCAAGCGACGCTTCATCGAAACGCCTTGCCCAGAGGTATTGCGAGGCGCTTGGGCCTCATCAACATGGCCTTATCTACCAACTTCATATATCAAGTTATGGAAGAGCCAAATGGAATATATTTTTTATTATGATGTAACATTAAGTCTCACTATATACCTTATACTATTTTTAGGCACAAACAATCTTCAAACAACCATAAATTCATGTATAATGAAATTTCACCATACCGTCAGTGTCCGAGAAAAGAAAGAGGTCCCGCTCAATGACATTGCCTTATCAACTGACCATTTGTTGGCAAAGATGATATATGCTTCCCTGGAAGACAAATATTAGGTAGGATGATCAACTTATTTCAGCATATAAAAGATGATCGATAGCATGTGTATATCTCTAAGAACAAGAACAAAGAAAATGAATAACAAAGTTACCCTTTTGGTTGACCAGTTGTCATGTCAGTTAGCATAGTCACTTTAGCAATTGATCCACACTTCATAAAATGTGATAATAATGCTTCTCTTGATGCCGCAAAATGTACCTGAGTCACAGCACTAAAAGCATCAGACATCTACTGTCCTTGTAGAGATATAGTGGCAAATAGCTCATCAAGCTTATTACTAACACCATGACCTTATTAACAAGAAAGAATAAACATTAATAGCAATGTCAACTTGCAAACAGTAAAATATAATTGATGTAAACACTTAGAAAAGCATGATTTTTAAGAAAACTGAAAGAAAGACAACCAAAAATAAAAGAAACCCCACATGCAAAAAGTTGTGTGTATATTTTGGTTTAACCTTTTCCTTTCATCCTATCATTTATCTGAGAATCTTAAAACAACTTCTATCCAGGATCTAATATCCTAATTCTAGGAAGTATAGCATACATGACAATAATCAGACCAATGAATGTACTGAAAACTAGATCATGCATGCAGATATTTTTTTTAGGCATGCAGATTTTAACTTGTTAGAAACTTAGAATATTGTACAAATTGAGATACTCTCCATAAATCCATTAAAAAATAAATGAGAAATCCTATGGCGGCAAGCACAATTAGGTATCAGGAACTCTAAAGATCTACTGCATCCACATGCATTCCAGGCTTGCAGCTACACTTGGAGTGCTAATTAAAGTCTAAGTCCAATTACATCTTTTGGTAAAAGTGCTGAGCAATCTGATATATTTTGTCCACCAAATTTCATGTTGACCACTATGTGTTTGCATATGCCAAAATGAAACTAACATATTAAGAAATAAAGCTAGAAATGTAAACTCTGCTTGTTTTGCTGCGAGTACATTTGTGACAAAAACGGTCCTTGATTCAGCATCTTCCTTCAAGCTGTTCTGCAGACCTGCGAGAAGGAGATTAATTTGCAACAAACAGTTCAGAATGTGACACTTCAAACTCAAACACTGATCAGAATACCATCCTAAGCCTATAAGAAATTCAGATCAACATAACTAGAATGTTCTCAAACACTGATCAGGATACCATTGTACACCTATACGATGTAAGAAGCAACATAGGAAGGTAATCCATTCTCAATAACCACTTAACAGAATGAGGGCTATTAAAGATTACAATGACTGATCAGATTAACATGTTATGCCTATTAAGATAATATGAGAAACTAGAAAAAAAGATAATATAAGCAACAGCAACAACCAAAAGAAAAAAGAATAATATATACACCACTGGAAAATAATCAAATGTCACTGGCACAACTGACATGGAAAATCTACAACACTGAACAAAAACAATCGATAGAATAAACATGTTTTCCCAAAACCATCACAAAGATATAAATCCATCACTTGAAATATTTATCACATGTAATAGATATATTCTACAATATAACCATATGTTGAGCACTCGTGTGCGAACCAAAATCTTAAGAAACACAAATGGAAATTTGCAAACAAGGACATCTAGATATGCCTATGCATAACAACACTGAAGTACTACTGCAACTACGAACATAGTTTTATGCAATATTGCACCCATAAGAAACAGTGTACAAATTGGTAGAAGATCAACAAAGTCATTGGACTAAATTCTGGCACTTGACTTTTTATGAGACACATGCCAGGAATAAGCATGTCAAAACCAAGAAAAAGTTGCACAAGTTGACAGAATAGAAGGCTAAAAGTCAAACATGTATCAGCAATATACTCTGACCATCTGACAATGACATGCAATACCTGAAGTACATAACTAGCTATAGTGATATGAATAATGCATGACTTATTATGAAATTAAAATTAAATGTGACGAGCAAAATCATGCATTAGGAACTTTAACAGCTCGAGCAATAGAGAATAAATTGTCACTACAGCTTCTTGGCTGATTAAAAACAGAAGCTGAATGAAGACAAAAAGCTGGCTGATGCCTTCAGCTTCACAATCTATAAAATATAGATGCAACAAACCATATAATTGAAATGATTCCAGAAAAATCTTCCATAGAGACATATTTCGAAAAGCAAAGTATCAAAAACAATGGCATTACATGACCTGATGGTGGAACAGGTTTTGAGTTATTCAAATTTGCCTGCTTTGAACGGAGCATATGCATATCCTTCTCTACTTGATGTAGTTTTAATTTTAAATCAAGCATTTCCTGCATACAAAATTAAACAAGAATAAAAATGTCAATCGTTAGAAAATTCCATAAACTCGGCATGCCTTGTGTGATATCTTACATTTTGCATGGGCCTAGTTCCACTGTTTTCACTTTCATATTTAATGGACTTGGATTTATATAATGCTGAACTACCACTTGGAACTGCATTCTGCATTGCAGTTGTTGATGAAGTGTTCTCCTTCAACAGAGATTGAACTACTTTATCAGCAGGTGCTTTATGCTCACTCAAAGATCTCAATGAAGAGAGTGCTGGTTCTGGAAACATTCCGGTAGTCCTTTTTGCATTAGTTGCTAACTCATTTGACCTAGGCAAACATTGATGTTTAACAGGCAAGGACCCTTTTGTCCTGTGAAATGTGTCTTTATCTTGCAGAAAATTTTCCTCGCTGCCAGAAAGAGATGCTGAAGTGTTGCCACAAGTAGTACCATTATAATGTCTCTTCCTTTTTGATCTAACTAATTGATCAAGTGAGCCCTGGGTAGCGTGCTCCTTTATATCATATCCCCCTGGATGATTGTTGGATATTATTTTTCCATGACCTTTATCAAGTACAGCAACCTTTTCGGTCTCGTCACTGATTAGTCTTGCATATGGCTTAACCAACATTGGCCTTGGATCTTGAAGTTCTTCTACATTATTGTTTATGCTTTCTTTTTTGACAATATGATGTTTTTCCACTCCCAATATAGACTCACCGTCTTTGCATGGTTTGCCTAGCCTATCCCAAACGTTACCACGAGGCCGAGCAATTTGAGCCTCTTCAACAACCACATTATTTGCAGAAAACCTCCTTGGAACATCACTTCTAATGGATAGATATTTAGGTTTAATATCCTCTGCAAGAATAAAAGATGCTGCTGATTATAAGATGCATATAGAAGCACTGCAAGATGTTAGACATTTATTTGTCTCTGTTAACAACCGCCTAGATATGCTTGAAATTTAATTTTGAAGCATTACTCAACAGTTGATAAGGAGTTTAGCAATTTCCTATTGGATTAAATAAAGAAGAACATTGTCATAATATATAAAGCAAACAAGCAAGAATTGCCTTCGATTTTCCAGAAGAAAGACAAGGAAGAAAGAATACTTGCCCCTAATAATTGGTTGTGAATTCTTCGCAACTTGTTCTGTCTCTGGCACATGCAAAGGTTGACAAGGCAATGCACTTGAATTGCTTTCAGCTATCTGTTCTACCATATGAATGGTGAAGTTAGATACTGCAGCCCCTTTAGAAATTAACATGATATCTAAGACAAAAGGCTTAGCCAATCAACCTTCTGCTGCTGACTTTCACCTTGTATGTGTTGCTCACCACCAGAAAAAGTTTTAGGAGAGAACATCAAGCTAGCTTTCATATATAATTTTAATCCACTTTGATTTTTGTTGGTTAAACCCACCTTGTCATAAGCTGCACATGCTTGTTCCTGTGGTACATCTGTATGCACATCAACAGAAGGGCTATAACTGGGACACCAATCTTTACACCTCTCTGAATCTTCAATTTCGTTTGTGGAACTGAAGTTTCTGTTGTAGCTTGATGGATCACAAATACTACCCATAGACTGAAATATAGATCACATACATGAAATGAATAATTGGAATGTTCTAGGCTAATTGAATTTAAATGAAATCTCCAAATAAGAAAAAACAAGTCTAGGATAGTCTAAATAATCTCATTAATGGATCTAGGCAGCAGGTAATAACTCAGGAGATGAACCTAACACCAAATTATTTCATTAGTCTTCAAAAAGACATGCCATCGAAGTTTCATATTATCTAAAACAAGTATTTCAACTTAGAGGAGAAAAATAAACATTTCACTTCATTGAAAGCAATATTGCACTATCCATATAAGCAAATTCATTGACACCACATAGATAATGATAATGCATATGAATTTATAATTATCTTTGTTCAGACAAATATATACCTATAAATTGCAGCCAACAATATGTTCAATACTTGTGTGTATATTTACATATATGGAACATGTGTGATTGTAGATTTACATATATTGCAGTCCTAGCAAGCATATAGTTAGAATCCTGTGGCTTGATTACACCTATGCAGGTAGCACAGAAGCCTAAGTTAACTGCATAAAACAACAAAGGCCTGAACTTCAAAAGGCCTATTATTTTGTATTTTTCAACAAGCATGATTACTGATCACCTTGGTTTTTATGTCCAAAGAGTCGAGTTGCGGCTTTGAAACATTTATTTGATCAGATAGATAATCCCAAAGCCTGCAAAAACCCATAATCAACATCGATAAGCAACAACAAGCACATAACATAACAACATACTAGTAGACAAACAATATAAAATTTGAAATACCATGCTACAAACTTTTCACTCTCATTGCCAAGAAATGCCTCCAGGTCATCTCGTGCTTGATTCTGATGTTTCCCATTGCAAACAAGAACTATGATGTACTCCTGGATAGTCAAACAGGACAAAAACTAAATGTGATTGATTCCCACCATACTGTGACACTGAACTTCAACAATGAAATTTAACCAAAAAAATAACAAATTAAATGACACGATTGTAGCGCGGTTTAACTAAATTGAAGACACCAATATACAGTACTTCCATTTAAACAATGCCATGTTGAACCGCACCTCATAGCCGTCTGCAGCAATCAATACATTATAACAAAATACAAGGAGAGGCTAAATATGTTTTCTCCCTCATCCTAAAGAAAAAACGTTGGGTCTGTTGAACACTTTCTGAATGCAGTAATAACAAGATAAGCACGATGTATGCACCATGTTCCAGAAATCTATTATCGCACTCCGTGACGCCAATCTAATCATCAAGAAAGCTACGATTTGCATCGTGGTGCTAACTGAAAGGTCACAGTCCAGAGACCTTTCTTCACACGGCCCGCATAATCCAAACCCAACATTAGAACACAAAATGGAAGAAGGACGAAACTCCCACGCCGCCATCAATGGATCAAACAAAAACCCTACCCTTGCAATTTGGGTTCGCAACTAAGGGCATCGCTGGATGCACCACATCAACGACATCAAAATAGACTGGATAAGATGGGAGGTTGTGAAATCTTGTACCGTGAGGACATCATCGGAGTAGGTACCGAGGAACTCGAGGAGCTTCCTGGACACGGCGTCCCGGAGCGCGGACGCCTCCGGAGACCTACGATCCATCTTGAACGATCTCGGTTCGGACGAGAATACGTTCGCCTCCGCCCTCGCGGTCGCGGCCGCAGTCCCGGCGGGGGTATCGCCAGGGTTTCGCTCCGCCATTTCACTGCCCCCACCTCATTCTCTCGTCGCTTTTAACCTTCGTTTCTTGGATTTGGGTGCGTAGAGAAGTGGATTAATTGCATCGGTAGTGGTGGTAATTGGGACGAGCAATACTTCTTTTACCGTTTTCGTTTTACCAACAAATGCAACCATCCTAATGATTGTTATTGTAGTGGGACCCACAAGAAATCCCCGGCAGAGCCATATTCCGGTCCTTGCGAGGTAGATCGTTGGGTCCGGCTGAGGGACTTGTCTCGTGCTATTATTACCCCGAAAAAACGGCTATTATCATATTTAATCTCCATAATTTTAAATATAATATATAAATACTAATTTTCCAAGAAAAAGATCCAAACAATACCTCTAATTCGAAAATATTTAAAATATCTCTCATCATTTTTTTATTTTTTTTATTAATTTTAATATATTATAGTATTTTTATTTAACTCATTTTATAATATTTCTTATTTTTTTATTGAGCTCATTTAAATATTTTTATTATTTTTTTTAACATATTTATAATATGTTTATTAAAAATATTGACATCATATTTGTATTTTCTTAGTTGTTATTGCTCTTAGGCTATTATGAAATCATATTTTTAGACTTGTAGCTTGGTTGAAGTTAGGAGTCCATTCAGATCATTTACGATATTTTAATATTTTTTTATAATATTTTTACTATGATGATCAAGAACTATAATAAATTATTTTTTATTCATTTATTAGTCTCATGTTATTTAGATATCCAAAACACGTTTAGTCATAGTTGTATCCAAAACTTATTTCCCTCTTAATTTCTTATGTTATTTAAATGTCACAAATCCGTTGTAGTCTAGTTGGTTAGGATACTCGGCTCTCACCCGAGAGACCCGGGTTCGAGTCCCGGCAACGGAATTCTCATTTATGGTTTCATATTTCTTTGACTCTTTTATTTGTTTATTTTTGGTTTGTTATTTCTTTTCGTGCAACATTCAACTTTTTTTGTTTCAGTTTTTTCTTTAACTTTTCATTTATCTGTGTTTTGTTTTCTGCTTTTTTTTTTGTAATGAACATTTTTTTATTGTCCTCGATTATTTTTAAAAGTATTTTTTTTATTTTTTCTAATTTATCTGATCGTGATATGTTAGGAAACAAAAATCGATGATATCTAAGTTAGCTTGATGTAATTTGGATCCATATATATAATATATATATATATGAAGTGTATGTCTTCAAAACTGTCGTATACATGCCACTTGTGCAATCATATGTTCAGTAATCATTACTTTGAGAATACTTCTCCTCTTACAATGCAATGACTTGTTTTTATTGTTTTAGTTTCTTTTACTTTGAGAATAACTCTTTTTATAATTTTTTTATATTTTTATTATGCTTATTTAAATAATTTATTAATATTTTTATTTAAAATATATTGACATCATATTTGTATTTTCTTAATTGTCATTGAAGGCTATTATGAAATTATATTTTTAGACTTGTAACTTGGTTGATGTCAGGAGTCCATTCATATCATTTACGATATATTAATATAATTTTTATAATATTTTTATTATGATGATAAGAACTATAATAAATTATTTTTTTATTCATATTTGAGTGATATTATTCTTAAACTATTATATATACTTATTTGAATCCTAACATAATATATAAAAAAGGTTTCTAGTACGTTTTAATTCAATCCAACTCATTTATAATAATTTTAAATAGGTTTTACACTAATATTTTTATTATGATGGTCAAAATACTATAACGAGGAAGAAACTTTTTGATGGATAATTTGAATATTTTTTTAGCCAGGAGAGCTATTTGAGAAAAATAAAAATTATTATTTGATATATATAATAATAAATAAATAAAATAAAATAAATAATAATAAGCTATTAGTATACTACTCCTACTCCTTTATCCTATAAAATTAAAATTAAAATAAGTACTTATTAATACCCAGAGGTAGCTTGAATTAAAAATATATAGAAATATAAATATAGCACAAATATTTCACATATTAAAAGTCAAGAAGAAAATATATGAATATCAAATCGGCTTTTGACATCTGTTCTGCATAATCACTATCTACTAATTAACATCAATTTTTTCTAATCAAATATTAGAGACTACCATAGAAGGATTCAGATATACTACTTTACAAATATATTTCCATAATACCAATATACTGCTATTCGACGTACTATTTGCATTTTGCAGTCATCTCTTAGCTTCGAGACTGTGGAACACTGCTACGCCTCTTCCCAGCCAAACAAGACTTTGCTTTGTGCTTTCGATCATCAAACCTTTATTTACTGGTTATTAGATAATGATGCTGCAGTCTCAGACAACACTCATGCTGTTGTTCATTGCAAAAGAGTAAGCCTGGCTATTATTATTCTTATGGTATTGAGATATCCCCAAAAAACGTATATAAAATTCATATATACATTTTATGTAATTAATTGACAACGATCCGTTGTAGTCTAGTTGGTTAGGATACTCGGCTCTCACCCGAGAGACCCGGGTTCGAGTCCCGGCAACGGAATTCTCTTTTATTGTTTCATATTTCTTTGACTCTTTTATTTGTTTATTTTTGGTTTGTTATTTCTTTTCGTGCAACATCCAACTTTTTTTGTTACAGTTTTTTCTTTAACTTTTCATTTATATGTATTTTGTTTTCTGCAATGAACTTTTTTTTTTATTTTAACCCCGTTTATTTTTTAAAATATATTTCATTATTTTTATTGTCCTTTATCTATTCGTGGTATGTTATGGGAAAAAAAAAATGATGATGTTTAAATTAGCCCCACATGATTTGGATCCGTATGTACTATGAAATGTATGTCTTCGAACTATTGTATATACGACCACTTGTATGACCACATGTCCAGCAATCACTAGTTGAGAATATTTCTCCTCTCATAGTGCAACGACTTAGTTTTTCTTGTTTTAGTTTCTTTTACTTCTTCGTTTGTCTTTGATTTTGTTTTCTGCTTTATGTTTTTGTAATGCACAATTGTATTTGCTTTTGTTTTTGTTTTCTACCCTAATCTGTTAACTGGCCAGAGATTGTATCTATGGATGGCATAGATGAGTTAAGATCACAGAGACTACATTGAGTGTATGAAAGAAAGCAATGTTGAATGTGTTTCGACTACTGAAACAAATACAATTAAAATAGTCGCTGATCCGAAATCTTCAGAGATAGTGGAGACTGCAAGTGCCATCTCCTGAGATGCAGCTGAGGAAGCTTATGGCACCAACTGGTCCTCAAGTCCACCACCACCTGCTGATGACCTGAGTACAGCTTTACTGGCAAAATCATCAACCTTAAGATAAATTTGCACTCATGGAGGTCAGCTTTGTATCAAATGTGGATCTCAAACCATTGGTATGTAGCTCTGAATCAGACATCAGAAATCGTCCAAAGTTATCTTACTCTGCTTTGGTTTTATTGACAACATATTTTCCAATCACTTGTACAGAAAAGAAAAGGCAGCATGCAGAGCGAGATTGTTTCCGCAGCACCGCCACATGGCTCCTTGGTGATCTCATTCTATCTTGAAACTTATTCTCATGGTCACCATCTTGTTTAGTCTTTTGCATCTCAAGAGGTACTCATTGATCTCCATGAAGCAGGGAGTGTGTGGCTGCAAATTGGAGACTGCATTTGATAGAATAAAAATGTCAAAGTAGTGTCCAAATCACTTGAAGAAATACAGACAACACCAGAAGAGCTCTGTGATCTCTCACTCGCAGCAGATTCCATGACATCCCAGAATCTGCCACAATCATGATCTCAAACCTGCAAGTTCCTGTACTTGGATCTTTCTCTGTGATCGTTGCCAAGTTCGAAAAATCACAAGCTACAGCATCCTGATCGTTCTTCTGGTAGAAACTATTGAATGCATACGAAATGTTGCCTTGTGCATCCAAGTTACCACATGAAGTGTTGTAGCCCAGGCTGGTGCAGTCGGCATTGGCACAGGCATAGCTTACACTTGGAGCGATCCTGGAATCATCAAGGTTGACCGAAGGCTTGAGGACGCACCATTTCTTGTCAAGATATTGAACATTCAGAGCTCGAACCAGTCCTCCGGTCTTCGTTGTCCCAAGATTCAGTTGATACTTTGGTAACCCATCATAAGTGAAAATTCCCCAGTGCCGTTCAAAATTTCCTGGCTGGATGCTCTTTTCATCTTCATCGATCAAACTGAAAAGGTATGCATCTATTGGTCCTGGTCTCATTGGCGTTCCCTGCCCCAACAGGATGTGGTTCATGAATCCCTGATTGAATCGTTGAGCATACTGAGGGTTTGCATTCATATCTCCATCTGTTGGCCAGCCGATCTCTCCAACAATGACAGGGAGATTTCCGTATCCATTTTTCTTCAGGGCACAGATGAGAGTATCATAGTTTGCATCAAACATATTGGTGTAACTAGTTGTGCCATCGATGACAGGGGAAGAATTTCCCTCGAAGAAAGCATAATCCACTGGGAAGTTTGGATCACTGTAGAGGCTGATAAAAGGGTAAATGTTGACGGTGAAGGGGGCAGCATTGTCGCTGAGGAACTTAACAATAGCAAGCATGAGCTCACGGATGTCAGAACGGAAGTCCCCATCAGATGGTCGGCCACTTGATGACTCGTAAACATCGGCATTAAGAGGGATAGTAACTTTGACCTGGCTGTTCAGACCAGCTTTGGTTAGAGCTCCTTGAACATTTTGGAGGGCTGGAAAGGTGGTCTGCAGAAAGCTCCCGTTGTATGTTTGCAAGAAAGGTTCATTTCCAACTGCAACATACCTTTTGAAAGAGCAAATTTCAGATAAGAGAATCGTTACTAATATTTAGGATAAAAAAATATTTTGAAGGTTTGCTAATATCCATTTCAAAATATTGAATCGATATATTACATGCTAAAACATATGGAGTTTAAGCTTCCAAATGAAACTGAGAGTTGAGAAATGTCAATCTAAGCAGCAGTACTCTCGATCTTATCTAAAACAGTAATACAAACATTTGCAAAATTATTTTGAAGGTTTACTAATCTCCATTTCAAAATATTGAATCAATATATTACATGCTAAAACATACGGAGTTTAAGCTTCCAAGTGAAACTGAGAGTTGAGAAATCTTGATCTTATCTAAAACAGTAATACAAACATTTGTAGATGCTTTGCATGTACAGACTACAAAGCAAATTGAGGAAAATTGAAGTCTGCATGTTCTTCAGCAACCTAATTGTGCAGTTCCATACATATTTTTCAGCCATGGACTCGGAAAAGAAGTTGATATTAGCACTATTGGTTTACTCTTTTGTAGATCGTTGCTCTTTGAAACCTAAACCACTATAAACATGAAAAATATGCTTAATATGTGATGCAGATTAATATTTGCAAGACATCTTCATTTGATTGAAGCACACAAGAGGAACTAGCTAATTGGATAGCACCATTGATCCAGTTAAATGAACATTGGTGTATGCTTTTACCCGATAAAGAGACGAGAAAAGGAAAGGTGGTTCATGACAAGAACATGGATGCTCCAGAAGAGGAAGAAAAAAAGGTTTTACCACACTTACGGAACTGAAGCAAATTATGAGATCCGGAAAGGTACCTACAATTCATTTTATTGAAACCTAAGCTTCAGAGATGAAATTCTAGCAGTCCACAGCAACCTTTCTCCTAGCTGCAGAAAACACTCAGATCTAGAGGAAATACAATACAGACCGAGGACTAAAACCAAGTGAATTTGTGCTCAGAATGGAGATGTCAAGGTGATATGCCTTTCAAACTGCACATCAGCTCTCAATCAGGTTTGTTCTGTTTAACATACTAAAACCCTAATCTCAATGCCTGTCTCAATTATGTATGTTCAGAGATAAATTTTCTTTTAGCAGTCCACAATAAATAATGGCTTTCTGTTGATATTCATTTTGCCTAGCTGCAGGAAACACTCTCAGATCTAGAGGAAATACAATACTGCTGAGGACTAAAACTAAGTGATTTAAACTCAGAATGGAGATCTCAAGGTGGTTTGCCCTTCAAACTGCAGATCAGCTCTCAATTAGGCATGTTCTGCTTCAAATACTAAAACCCTAATCTCAATACCCCTCTTTTTATACAGGAAAGCATGGGAACCGGAAAGCTGATCATTTTTCCCTTTTTTGAGCATCCACAAGAGTAGAAAAAGAAACCACACAGACTAAGCATGATAGAACAGAATCTAAGGAAGAAAAGGCACCTGATGTTCACACCATCATTGATGTATTCCGAGACATTCTTAGATACCCAGTTCTGTGCTGCCTTCGTACTGGCGGCCAGCACCGCAAGCATGTCATTAGGGATGCCAACCATCACCTCCAAACCACTCTTTTTCAATGCATTCAAAATCCCCTCATCAGCATCAAACAACTTCACCTTCTGAAAGCCATTGTTCTTGAGCATCTGAACCACTGTGTTTGGTGGAATAGGGTGGCTTGTCTGCGTCCCCCAGTTAGCTCCAATCCCACCCACACAAACCACAAAACAAAGCCAACAAATCATCCTAAAACCCACTGAAAACCACCCCATATTCCCCATAAATCCAGCTCTCAGATTTCTATACCACACATGAAATATAAAACCATTTTCAGAACAGCAAACAAGCTCTATCTTAGTACAAAAATCAAGTAAAAAAGACAGTAGCTTTTCAAGATGCAAAGAGGGAAAGAAAACCATACATGGAGCTACACCAGGGACTGAGGTAGTTTGAAAGAGCTCATGGTTGTCTTAAAGATCTATTTCACAGCAATAGACAGAAACAGGGATGGGATGAAGCCATGCGACACAGAAGAAGCTGCAGGGAAATAGAAAAAGGTGAGCGAATTTTCGAAAAAGCCCTTCAGTTTGGGAATCTTCCGCTCCCAATTTTAAAAATTTCGGTAGAATATTTCTAAGTAAAAAAAATCATTTTATCTTTATCTCCATCGAAACCCCCATGTCGATTATAGTCATCCTCGTTAGACCTAAGAGCATCCCACGAGTGGAGAAGGGTGATTTGTGAGGCTAGGCTACATGCAGAGGCATAGGCACGACTAACAAGATCAACCCACACACGGAAGCATAAATAATCGGGGGAGAAAGGAGACAGACGATAAGACCACCCTATTTACGAAGATATAAGCAATCATGGATTGACAATTTATGAGGCGAAGGAGGGTGATCAAAGAAACAGAGGACGATGATCGACAAGATAGGATGGTCATTAAAAAAATAATAATTTTGTTTAAATTAAAATGCTTTACGATAAATTTCAAAACTTATTAAAAAAATTCGTCCAAGAAAGATTCTTTTACTGTACACACACCATTCTAAAAGCACCTACCTCACTCCTGCTGACACTGGCTCTGAATATAAAAACAAGAGCAAACAGAAGCAGCTGAAAGGGGATTTCAGATAACATTAAAGCATGTTCAAAAGACCAAACAGGCCTTAAACTCACAGCTAAACAGCACAGCATGCTGTCTCAGACCAGCAGCCACTACAATGATGAAAGAACAATCGATACAGAATCTTCTTTTGGTGGGTAATTATCATCTTTAAAGTTTATATAATGACAAAAAGTTGAACTTTGTTTCTGTGGCTTATATTTTAGAGTGCTGCTGATAACCTACAGTGTATTCTATATCTTCCCACTGGGTGTTAGATATAACAAGATAATTCTTTTGAAGTTAAGGTGCTTGAAAATGTATATTTTTTCCACTCTATTTTGAAGGAAAAGGTGAGGGCTCAAATCAGTACTGCCACATTTAGTTATCATTATTGAGGTAATTAGGACTCAAGCCCATCATTGACTTGAATAATGCAAGTCTTAGTGGAGTTCAGACAGTTTTTTTTTCCTTTTTTAAACAAAATTTCAGCACATATCCCTGAATTCAGTAGTTTTTTTAATTCTTTCCTTGAATTTAAGTTTATAAATCAATTTTCCTAGAAAATATCCTTATTTTTTATATTTCTAAAAAAGGTATCATTTTTTTATTTTTCTCAAACAATATTCTTAATTAAAAAAAAATAATCTAAAATATCCCTTAAAAGGTTTTCTCATCAAATTTTTTCTGTTCTTTTCTTTTACAAGTTTTCAACCATTACAATATTTTTATTTGGCTCGTTTATAGTATTTTATTAATATATTAAAAATACTATAAATGTCATTGAAAAATATTGTAAGTGACATAATATCGTACCTCTTTGATTATCATTGCTCATACATTATTACAATATCATATTTTAAAATTTATAATTTATTTAGTTGAAGCTAAAAGTTTATTTTGATCATTTATAATATTTTTATGTAAATTTTATGATTTTTTTATGATGATCAAAATACTATAATAGACCAAAACACTATAACAAGTGTGAAAATTTTTAAGAAATAATTTAAATATTTTTTAAATCAAGGATACCATTTGAGAAAAAAAATAAAAAAAATAGTACATATTGAAGAAAAAAATCCAAAAATATGAATGTTTTATAGAAAAATCATCATTGTAATTAATCTCCATTGGCTCAATCAACCTGAGAACACTATGTATAGCTTTGCGTCGCTAATGACAGCTTTAGAATCTCATTCCATAGCCAATATCTTCAAAATTATACGGTCTGTCTTTACAAAATTGAAAATATGTTAACCTTATTTTAGGTTTTAATTAGGTAAGATTTTTGCATTCCTATTAATCTAACACTCAAAAGTGATTGGTTCGTTGGGCTATAATGTATATCTTCAATCACGAACACGGCATCGGCGAAGCACGCATCTTAAAGTTGGCGACGAACCACTCGGGGTCTCCACCCGGGAACTCGGCACGAATCTTGACACACCCTTCCCCCATCGCTCGGTGCGGTCGGGTTCCACAGATGGCACCGAGCATCTATGCCCCTTGGGGACACGCATCACAGCCAATCAACCTCGCCCTCTCCGGGTCTAATGGGTCCCATTTGTGTATGGATTTGTGGGGCGTCTAATATTTATTCCCCCGCAAACGTTTAATTAATGAGCTAATTTGCCTGATCATATTTGGACCCGCCAAGGGGAAGATGGCGACCTGGAGTGTTAACGGGTTAAATCCATCTAGAAAATAAACCCGAATCCAATAAAAAAGGAGCCAACCGTCATGATACGCCGAGTCAGCATCAAATCTTATGCGGACGATCGAGTTTTGCGGGTCTACGCTCGATAAATCCAATAACCCTATAGTTTTTAAGCTTGTTGATCCCAACCCGAAAAATTGAATCGGATCCGAATCGTGATCTCAATTTCCCACATGCGTCAAAGAATAATAACACGTTAAAGAATTGCCTCCACCACTCGTCGTCTCCCCTCTTTTAGCCCCTTCTTTTTCTTCTTCTCTTCGTCATCTTCTGCAGTCTTCCAAGAGGAGAAGATGCATGCGCGTATGGATATCCTCGAGGCGCAGAGCCAGCCGGCCTCCGGTGATCGATCCGAGGTCGATTACGAGAAGAAGGCGGCGAAGGAGGAGGAGAGCGCAGTCCATCTCTCCCTCAATGGCTCCGCGGCCGCCACCGCGGTCGGCATCAGGTAAGGCATGCTCCGATTCACAACAAAATTGAGCTTTGGGTCAACTGTATTGTGAATACATAGATAAAAGAACCATCTTTTCGGGTTCAATTTGATTTTTTGGGATTGGAACGTCGATGGTGGTCATAATTTTTGAGGAGTCCAGGAGATTAGGTTGATTCAATCGCTTTGTGAAACGTACGGGGTTAAATTGTAACAAGATCGTCTCCCACTTCACTGGATCTAACAATTTTCTACTGCTTAATTGGTGAAAGTTTCTTCTTTGATGCGTGTGCATTGAGAATGTTTACTCAATTGTTTTGTGGATGTTGTTTGAGGAACTTGCCGACACCGAAGCCGAGCCCTCCGGCGACCTCGCAGCTCATTATGTTTTATGGCGGAGCTGTCAACGTCTACGATGCCGTCGCTCCGGAAAAGGTGAGCCTTTTAGTCAGATCTATTATCGCATGGTGGCTTCTGTGTCATGTGTTCTTAGTACCTGAGCTTAGTTCTGTTGGATACTGCAACAGGCACAGGCCATCATGCTCATCGCTGCAGCCACGGCGGTGGTGGCGAGGGCTGCTGCCAATAACACAGCTGCTGTGGCTGCTATCGCCAAGCCCCCGGTGGTAGTTGGTCCAGCTGCTGCCACAACTGCAGCTGCGGTGCCGGCTGCACCAGTGCTCACGAGGACTCTGTCATTTCTCAGCTCTTCAGCTGCGTCGAATGGTGCACCGACGCAGCCCCAACTTGCTCCCAACCCTAGCAGTCCTCTCTGCAAGCTGCAAGCTGGTCAAACCACCTTCTTCCTTTGTTCTTAGTAGCTACTGATGCATCGATTTTACGTTTATGCTTTGACCTATTGGAATTGATAATTTTCATTTTTACGCAGAGCTCCCTATTGCAAGGAGACACTCACTTCAGCGCTTCTTGGAGAAACGTCATGACAGGTAATTCCTTCCTCCCACCTTGTTCCATGAGAATCAGTTGTGTATTTCCTTTGTTCCCTGCCCCTGATGGTTGGTAAAGGCTATGGATGAAAAGGTGAGTTGCAGGAGAAGCTAAAAGAAAAGAAAGTAAAAAAGAGGTAAGAATCAATCTCTCCTCTTTTATGGATAAAGAGGAGAAACAAGAAATGCTGATATATCATTCTCCTCAACCTTCCAGAGTGAAAGAGATAGGAAATTTGAAAGAAATCATTCCTCCCTTTCTCGTGTTTCTTTCGTATTTTCTGCAGTGAAATGAGAGTTACCGTCAACGTAAACAGACTTTTAATAAGAAACTCTTTGATAAATTAGTGTGGTTCTCTAATTCTACCAGACTGATCAATTTGCAATTGCTGGACCATGATAAAGTGTTTATGATGATTAAATTTGTGGATTGTGGTGAAACTTAAAAGTACTCTCAAACACAATTGACAAAGAAAGGAAAAAAGACGAAATGGAAACCACCTTTAGGGTGTATATATCGTAATATATTCCGGCATTTGGAACCTAGGACATCAGTTTTTTCCTGCTGGTCATTGCACGGGCTTGTATTAGTAACATCATTTTATTTTTCTTTTTAGCGTGAATCACTTTTCCATAATTCCATTTTCTCTGCTGCCCTCCTTTTCTTTTGATTCTCACAAAGCAGTTAAAACTTACCTCACATTGAGGTAAGAAAATCTTTCACACAGAAAGCACTTACAGCTTGTAGATCCATCATAAAGATATCTCATGCATATATGCGAAGTTGATACTATGGTTTTTCTCCTTTATCTGAGGTGCTTTGATTTCATTAATAAATTATCTGTGGTATCAGTACTGCACTCTTTCTTCACAGTTTAAAAGCGCTTGATTTGTTCATCCCTTTAGACCTCAAACTTAGTGAAGATTTCTAATATCTGCTCGAGCAGGGTGGTGAGCAAAGCACCCTATGCATCGGTTAAGCCCTCGGATGTTGTGGATGTGGCTTCTGAGGGACAGCCCCAACTCATTTGATCACTTTCTAATGGTCGTACGTATCTGGAATCTCATAGGCACCCATGCATTGACGTCTTGTTGTAAGCTACTGTGTTTAACTTGTAGTAGAACTATGAACTTTGTGTGTGATATGTAGTTCTGAATGGCTATTTGTCTTTGTATTGCCAGTCCATATTGCTTATGTGATGATGCTTCAGAACTGGAGGCATTCTAAATTGGTCTCTGAAACCTTGTTTACTATGAATTGAATTCTGGAAAATGGGATTTTATTAATCATATTTTTGTATTTCTCTTGTTTGCAACAATGAGTTAATAGATTTGAGTTAGGAATCTCTTGTTTTTGTCTGGAGTGTCAAGAGATGAAAAACAAATCATGTGACTAAGAGTTGCATATGGATGAAATTTGCTTATTTAAGATAGACTATTTCATTAATGCTAAATTAATGTAAAGCTTCAATAAACAACATTGTACTTGTTTTTCTTTCCTCTAATGTAGCACAATTCTTCTGTCATTGGTGCAATCTAGATCTCGACTAAATTTAACTGATTTTTTTTCTTTTTTGAAGTATTTGATTTGTATATCGAATGAAATGTATACAGAAAAACAATAACTCAATTTATTTGTTGATTTTTTTGCTAACATCAAAGAACTTAGTTCATCTTTTGTTTTGTCCCAAACACAAATCACTTTCAGTTGGAACTGAATTTTGAATCTAGCTAAGTTGAAATCAGTTCCATTAATCTGAAACTAATTGTAATTGAATTCAAGTCATCAAATTTCATATGAAAGTGATTCTGAACAGTGTCATTCAATATTTTTTTGAACATGAGCTAACAGCTTGCAGCAATTTATTTGCACTTGTTGCCTCCAAATTACAAGATGTGTAGCAACACTGCAACAGCATATTGAAGTTTGCAAGACTAACTTCAGTTGCTTGCATAGTCATCAGAATCAAACCAAACATCGATTTGATTAAGTCTCGGATTATTATTAGATCATTGGTTGAATCGATGGATTAACTGATAATCATATGATTAGTATATTTTTTAAAAATATATGAACAAAAACAAATCGTTTTACGAGCTTCCTTGACCTTATAACACTAACATGTTTGAAAATATTTTTCATAAAATGGATACTACTCTATTAGATATATATATTCAGTTACAATGGTTTTTTATTTCGCACATCATTGATCATTCGTACGTAGCTCATGTCTGCATATCGGACGAGTTGTGCTCATCTTGTCAATCAATTGCAAGAATAGTCGATGTAAACTAAAAAACTCAAAATGATAACCAAATTGATGATCCAAAGACTGTTTCAGAAAACCAAAAGTAAGAGAGTGGCTACCAGCCATGGCTTCAGACAAGGTGGATGGAACAGATGCTTGCAAGGCAACTCCTGCATCTTGTCATCTACAGCCAAGTTCTCCCGGCAAACAGCGCACTCTGTCTCACTGCCTAACCTGGCAATGATTTCCTCGGTCACAGTAACAGCAGGCAAGTTGGCGACGACCTCTTTTTGAGGCAGGTGGTGGTCTCTGCGGTCCGCCACCGATTACCTGAAATCACCAAACAGTTTTGCTGAATCAAAACATAGATTTCTGCCATCCCAAATCGGACTTCAACATCTCCTATGAATTTGCATGCCATGTGATATGAGCTCGAAATCAAAGGAAAGCACACCTGCAAAGAAGCTTCGATGGCACTATCAAGGTCCATAGAACCACCTATTTGTTGCATATTATCGATCGACTCTCTGACAGATTCATCAATTTCCACCCCTCCAGCATTACTGTGTTCCTCCTGACCTCTGGAAGATCCAGACGCAGAAGCCAAATCTTGGGCAACAGCAAGCCTGGTGAGTACGTTCTGCGCTACAAGCCATGCAGGAGGTGCTGGTTCAGGGTCCGCAGTCTGATGCCCCTCAAAAAGATACCTCGAAGACACAGAATAAGCAGCTGGTTAGAAACATAGTTACTGACAGTAAAACATCGACACCATCAATCAATCAAGTAAACCAACAGAGGTAATTACCCAACTTCAGTTGGAGATAATTCTCATGAAACAATTCCCATGATCACAAAAATGGTCCAGCTAGTGTAAATCCCACAATGGAGCTCACTTAGCAGAAAGTAAATGTTCTTTGAGGTAGAAATAGTAGCAGCAGGTCTTCTGTCTGACAAAGGGACCTCAATTTCCATCTCATTCAGATGCTGCGGTGCTCTGGCAATGCAGTTTCTCATATGCTCCTTTTCAGAAGACTCGGTTACTAAATTCTCCAGGTGCTGTTCTTGGAAGAGCCTTAGGCCAATGATTCAGAATCCAGGTGCTGTATATCTAGTCTGAAGAACAGTAGCAACTCGGCAAATTGTGGAATACATCTGCAAAGGAAGATCAATTGCATATGGATCAAAGTTAAACGAGGCATCTAGCAAGAATCACATTTGAATAGAAAGTGGACATCAGTGTATAAGAAATCAATTTCAAAGTTTGTTGACATATATCACTGTTTTAGCACCGACATGGTGTTGGCTTGCTTAACTATTTTTTTAGTGTCATTATAATAAGAAAATTCTGTCATTTATTTTGTACACATGGAGTTTAAAGATTATGTTTTTATGTAATTATATCTTAACATATGAATGTATAGGTGAATCAACTTTTAAGCCAAGTGACAGGTGAAATTTCTCTTGCATCAGTTTCTTATGGCTGGAAAGTGATAATAGATAATTTGATCGGTTGGTCACTGATGCGACCCGTAGGCTCGTGAGGAATTTTTCGTTTTGGACGATGAGCATACTTACATTGTTTTTTCCTTTCGAACTATATGAGCTTAAAAATGCACACCTCTGAGGGTAAGAGAGACTTGACGAACTTATGAGCCCTTAATTCCCATACTCCTCAATCAATGTAAAACTAAATGACGTTATCAGTGCTCCCTCTCGTAGAAAAGCCAATGGCTCATAGCCAGATGCATGGCTCGAAAACGAGTTTGCTCAACCAAGGTATAGGCATCGAACTCTCCTTTTAGCTTTAATTCGATAAGAGACCCATATAAAAATTAAACTATTTCTTTATTCTAATTTCTATGATACCACTATGATCAATTAAATATGGAAAGTGATAATAGATAATTTGGTCGGTCGGTCACTGATGCGACCCGTAGGCTCGTGAGAAATTCTTTGTTTTGGGCGATGGGTATACTCACATTGTTTTTTCCTTTCGAAACATATGAGCTTAAAAATACACACCTCTGAGGATAAGGGAGACTTGACGAATTTATGAGCTCTTAATTTCATACTCCTCAATCAATGTAAAACTAAATAATATTATCAGTGCTCCCTCTCGTAGAAAAGCCAACGGCTCATAGCCGAAATGCATAGCTCAGGATTGAGTTTGCTGAACCAAGGTATAGGCATCGAATCGTTCTTTTAGCTTTAATTTGATAAGAGACTCATATAAAAATCAAACTATTTCTTTATTCTAGTTTCTATGATACCACTATGATCAATTAAATATAGGTCAATAAGAAAGGTGAAAAAATAGATATATAATGATGTGATATCATATAAGAAAACATTCTCAAGGTTATAATTTTTTTTAGAGAATTCACGGATAAATAGATAAGAGATGCATTTGAAATATATGAAAAAAAATTATCTCGTAGATTTGTCCAAAATATTATATATAAATATTATAAAAATAATATTTAAAATATTGGTGTGGTGATATGCTCGCCCAAACCAAAACGTAGCCGCCAAGAACACGACTCCAAGGAGGGCTATATCGTCATTTCGGGGTTTTCATCGTCTCCACGTGCCATCTTCTTCTTCGTCCTCCCTCTCCTCGGCGTTTCCCAGCCTCTCTGCGGCCATCGCTCTCTGGTTTCTTCGAGCTGTTCAGCAACTCTGGTTTCTTCGAGCTCCTTTGCTGGATCGAAACCCTAACTCGCTCTTCAGAGACATCTACGCATGATCCTCCGATATATCCCTTCCCTTTTCGATCCCCAGACGACTTTTCTCCCCCTCAACCGCCTCTCGCCTCTTCGACGGAACCCTCGGGTCCGAGAGGCGCTCCTTCAGACTCGGCGACGGAGGCGGCGGCGGCGGTCCAAGCTCAGCGTCCGCTCCGCGCTCGATGACCTCGTCCGCGACCTCGTCTCCGCCTTCCCCTCCCCGGCCTCCCTTGACCTCCTCCTCACTCCTGCGGTCGGCTTGGCCGCCGGTGCTGCTCTGTACCTCTCTTCACTTCAGAAGGGAACAACTGATGTCGATACCGTGGTCGGAGAGTGGGTCATCTTCACGAGCCCGACGCCGTTCAATAGGAGCGTCCTCCTCCGGTGCCCCTCAGTATCGTTCGAGGATGGCGGCAAGCTCTTGGGTGATGGTGTTAACGAGAAGCTCCTCACGGAGGAGCGCCACTACATGAATATGGACCGTGGGAGGATGACTGTTGCGAGAAAGAAGGGGGAAGAGGGACCGGAGAAGAAGATGCAGTACCAGAGGGTCTGTGTGGCGACCGACGATGGAGGAGTGATCTCACTGGATTGGCCAGTAAATTTGGAGTTAGGGATGGAGCACGGACTGGACACGACAGTGCTAATTATACCAGGTACAACTGAAGGGAGTATGGATAGAAACGTGAGAGCTTTTGTGTTTGATGTCCTCCAACATGGCTGCTTTCCAATTGTTATGAATCCAAGGGGCTGTGCCGGTTCGCCAGTGACAACACCAAGGTATCTTATTTGTTAAGTTCTTTGACTAAGTTCAACTTATTTGATGCAACAAATTCGAGCACTGCAAAGTTAAGCTGATGAAGTAAATTCCAATGTTAAACTGAAGCCGTTAGTGTTATTGCCTTGATGCCGTTGACCGGAGAGTCAGCACGGTTTGATTCTGTCCCGAAGATGCAAGTTCGTTCTGATGGCATATGTGGCGGTTATGAGAGGTGGTTGGAGTCGGGGAAGGTCTGGCTAAAGCGATCCCGAGGTATTTTTTTGTACGTCCGAGGTGGATTTCGAGTCGGGCCCAAGTGATCTAGGCTTCCTCGGGGTTTTGGGGATGAGCCGAGGTGTGCCTTGGCTTTGCCAGGAATCCCGCACAAGCGGTTAGCTTTGAATGGAGTGGGAACAGTAGGGTTTTTGTGTGTTGGTCCCTTGCTCAGACCTTGGGGATTGGCTTTTATACCTGAGTAGCCGGTGAAGGGAGGCTGATGACTTATGAGGACGGGCCCGTACGTTCTTTAGGAGCTCATTTGTACAGACGACTGGTTGGTACGGTTCCCTATAGTGCGTCGTCAGTAAAGGACGATTGCGAGGGCGTCACTTGTCAGCGTAGGCGCCTGCTCGGGATAAGTGGATGGCAGTCGCTTGCGCTAGGCGACCGGAAAGGGGGCAAACAAGCTTTGCCGTCAGGGGTTAATGCTCCTGGTGATCGGCTTGTACCGCCTTTCGTGAAACTGCAGTTGGCCGGAGGCGCAAGATCGCTACCCTGTCGTTCGCCACTAGGAAAGGGAGACGCGTGCGTTATTCTGCCCATGTCATCGTCTAGGTGGCAGCGGGTTGTCGGGTGAGTCAGCAGGTCAGTGCTGATGTCATCATATTCCCTATCAGTTAGAAAGCGTAGTTGATAGCTAACTTAACACCATGGACGTGAAACATGGACAAACAGGATGGTAGAGACAATCGAACAACCCCATGATCTTATAAACATAGTTCTTGCTTTTAAGCTTTTCAAACCTTGAGTGCGCTATTGTTAGAATATGTCTAGTTGGCAATATGAAGTGATTAAAGGTGATAAGAGGAAGGCCAAAGGCTGATATCACTGTATTCATTGTTGAGGAATCAGTTGAAAATTTGAAATATTACAGAACCATCTAGAAGCTAAATTGTCAATATCATAAATCTAAAATATAGGGAATGGATGGATTTTCTTCCCAGGCCTTGTGGTGGCCGGAATTGATGGGCTAGACTATACATTTTCTTAAAGAAAAATCAGCTTGTCTTGTTTGACTGGAAAGAAAAAAATAGTTACCTTATCAAAGAATATGCAGAGTTGTTTTAGAAGACTCTGAAACAAATTGCAACTCTTGTTATGTTAAGTTTTAAATTGCTATTCATTAATCTTTTTGGTTAATCAGTTAAAAGTCATTAACTTTTGCATAGACCTACCCATGCTTAATCTCAACATTTGTTGTTCAAATCTCTACGATTGGTTGTGAATTTTCTCTAGACACAACACTTTCTTTCAAAAAGGAATGTTGAGACCAAGAGATTCATGAAACTCCTTTTGTTTCTTCTGTTCTTATATCAAAATTGTTCATTGTAAGTCTATTCAAGGTTCGCCGTACCACGGTGTACCGTTCAGCATGGGCAGTACGTACTGATCCGACAAGGGACTGATATGGGCGGTACATCGATACGCTCCTATGTATCATGTGTTGGTATGACTTGGTACAACTCGGTACGTACTGTACCAATAGCTGATCGGTACATTGATATGAACTGGTAAGGTGAACCATGAGTCTATTAACAGGTTACAGAAGATGCTTTAGATTACTATTGCCTAAATTTAAATATTCTGAGATGGTCCTCATAAATTATTATTCTTTTTTGGATTTCCACAGTTTCATCTTCCTAGTAAAATGAAAGAAAGATTCCTGAGGGCTGATGAGCAGATAGTTGAACAGAAGTGGGGAAGAAGAACTAGATTTCTTCCAAGGACATCTATTTTCTAAGACGAAACTAGAGCAGCAAACTTATACTGTTTTGCTCGATGAGTTTACTCTCTTGAAAAGCATGTTGTTTGTTTTTGTCTAAATTCTATCATATTATAGTGAATAGTCCATCATGGATGATTATAGGGAATTATTTGATATTGGAATTTGGAAAGTAATCTTCTAGATATTCTTGGAAAACATGGAATTTAGGAGTATGCTATAAATGGATTTTTTGAAGTCTAGAAGCTACTAGTGACATCATTTCTCCATCATTTTTCCTTAGTAACATGTTTAGGGTGAACCAAATAAATATTTTGACCTTTAAGGATGAAGGATCTAAATATTTGGAAAGAAATAAAAGGCACAGCACAATGATAGTTATAAAAAAATATTAGTGCTTCGGCATTGTTAGAAGACATCTTTCAAATAATCTTGTCATCATTATTGGGAAGGCAAACGTGCCAATATGTTAGTGAACTAGAGTAGGATCCTCAAATTCTGTATATATATAGAGTTCAAGATAGTTGGACTGATATGAAAAGAACAATAATGCCTTGACTTAGACCTTATTTACTTAGATTTTTGCATTGGGGGAAGTGAACGCAAAATACATAATCAGGTGGAAGACTTGGGTCCACAGTTGGGATCCTATGAAAAAGCTAAAAAGATCATGTTAGTTTATATCAAGGTTTTTAATCTCGTACCATATCAATGTAGTACAGTATGGGGTATCGAGTGGTACGCCAGGATGTACTGAGTGGTATGCCTAAAAAAAAAAAATTTAGGTACACCCACTGCTCTCTCCAAACCCTTAGCCTTCCTTCTCCTCGTCACCTCGGCTGCGGCCTTCTACGTCAAGGAGGTGGGGAGGAGAAACCCTTCCTCGTGGAGGTGGCCTTCAGAAGGGTTAGAAAGGTTTCAGGGTCTTCGCCGCCTTCCTCGCGGCCGCCTCTTCCGCTGCTCTCGCCGCTGCCTCCCTTGATCCCCACGCCTCCAACTCCTTCTCCAAAGAGGTACGACTCTCCTTGCCGTTACCTCCTGGTTCTTGATAGGGGATTAAATCTTTCGTGTTGATCAATCGATGAATTGATTGACAGGGATCGGGATCGTTGAGGGAAGGCAATGTTGGATCGGGATCAAGAAAGGGCGTGGTAGACAAGTTCACGTCGAGGTTCGATGGGCTCAAGTTCATCGAGACGTTGGTGACAGCGCATCCGTGACTCTGCTGTCCTCTTTCTCAATGCTTCTCCCTGTTCTTCGAAGTTCGAACGCCCTCTTCTTCCTTGCCTCGCCTTGCCGCAGCCAAATACCTGATTCCGCTCGGTAGCGGGCGGTTTGCGTGCCGGTCAACTGATGGACCGGTATATACTGCCTGTACTGGGCAGTACAGAACAGTATGAAAAACCTTGGTTTATATATATACATATATATATATATATGTATGTATGTATATATATGTATGTATATATATGTATGTATATATATGTATGTATATATATGTATATATATATATGTATGTATATATGTATGTATGTATGTATGTATGTATGTATGTATGTATGTATGTATGTATATGTATATTCTCAACAGCAAATGGACCTTCCTTACTGCATTCATAAGTTTGTATTTAATTTCTAATTTTTTTTGAAGAATGTTTTTGGTCATCTATCGCTTTCTGTGCATATTTACTCCAGTTAGAATAGCATATCTATCTGAAACCCATCATGCATTTCAAATTTTAATTTTGACTATGTTATGCTTTATAGGTTTCTGCAGAAATGTTGAAAACTTTGTTGCTTAATAGTATCAATATGAAAAGCATATGCTTATTGACTTTCTAATAATTATATCCTAATTCAAATGTCAAAAATAGGAATGTCTAACAAATTTAAACTTGAAGGGCATATGAAGGTTGAACAGGTAATTAGTTTCTGTTTCAGGAAATATGCTGTAAACTTTATCTTGTTAAGGGAATTATGATGGCTCAGACCTTGCATTGTTTAAATTGGTAGAAAAGCCTTATTGTTTTGAAGGTTTCATTGTGCCATCTCTTATGTGCTTAAAGCTAGTTGATTGAGAAAAAAATGTATAATAATTTTCTTCTCCAGGTTGGACGGCAGATATTCTTTAGTGCTTTAGTTGTTTCAGATTAGTTCTTTTCTGGTACGTTGATTAGTTAGGTTTCTAGCTCAATAATAACATTGTTTCCTCCGTTGTATTTGACTCTTAAAACACCATATATTACTAATTTTTGCCACATAATATTGGTAAAAGGGATTTTTTTTCAGTAATTGATTGTAATGTCAAATGTGCATTCTTTGTAAAAGAGTTTGAAAAATAATTGCAGGTTATTTACAGCTGCTGACAGTGATGATGTCTTCACAGCTGTCCGATTTGTCAGCATGGCAAGACCCTGGACAACAGTGATGAGTGTCGGCTGGGGTTACGGTGCAAATATGCTTACAAAATATCTTTCTGAAGTAGGAGAGTCAACTGTCCTAACAGCTGCTGTTTGCATAGATAACCCATTTGACTTAGCTGAAGTTACAAGGTCATTCCCCCATCATGTTTCTTTGGACCAAAAGATTAGAAGTGGATTAATAGATATTCTACGAGCTAACAAGGTAGCTGCTTGTTTCAGATAATAATGATCCTGAATGCATCTTTTTTGTGATGAATGGTGATCATATATAATTTTAGGGGAAAAAACCCTTATGCATACTTTGTAGAAATACAAAACTATGGTCTGAAATGTTTAGTTTCTCATTGGTCCAAGTTTATTGCTTGGAAAAGATAACTTACATTCATTCTTTCAGGAACTCTTTCAAGGCAAAGCTAAAGGTTTTGATGTTGGAAGAGCTTTATCAGCAAAATCTGTTCCTGAATTTGATGGAGCTATATCAATGGTTTCTCATGGGTATCATACAATTGAGGACTTCTATTCAAAGATCAGCACAAGGAAGTTAATTGGCAATCTTAAGATCCCCGTGCTTTTTGTACAGGCATGTATAGAACTAATGTTTTGTTGCAGAGTCTGCCATTTTTATGCAGACAGTTTACTGTAGCCCCACCTACATGATCTGATACTAAATTTCCTTCATGTATAACCTTTGTGTGATGTAGAACGCATAGTTAAAAATTCAGGGCTTCGTATGTGTGTCTAAACTAAATTACTGATATCCATTAGCATAATTTGCTTGTTTGCTTTTTTTCCAGTGCTACTGGTATTAATTATGTAAAAACTTTTGGATTTTTGTTCATGGCAGTTTATTGCTTGCAAACAAGAAGCACTCTGCTGTGTCATGAACATAAACCAGCCTTGGACCAGCTGGTACTGTACCATGCAGCATTTTTCTGGTCTTTGCCACTGCCAAAACAGAGCTGTTAGTTTCTGTTTTCTAAGCCCTTATACCTTGATTTCTTACCGCTTGTCCATTTGTCTTAGAGTCTTCCGTTTAATACTCGACCTACACTTGTGCAAGCTGGTCTTTGTGTCAGCCTATGCCCATTTTTTCATAATAATGGTTAGTACATAGCGTATAAGCATACCATGATATACCACTCCAATATCCTGCTGACATACAGGCACAAATATCATTTATAGCAACATCAAATATAGTTGTTATGAACTACTCTGTCACCTCAAGATAAATTGAATGATGGAAGAATTTTGTTATTTACTTCATTCCTTTTTGTCAATAATTTATATAATTAGATCATGTGGCTCATAGCAAGCAGCTGCATCATGTCTTGTCCCGAAGGCTCATTAATGACGATAGTTGTTCATATGCCAAATAAGTAATATAATGTGTTGAACAGATTTTTGGTATGAGAAAATGTTGCTTTCTTCATGAGTTTGATTTGTTGTAACAATCTATTGTACTTTGCTTACAATTAACTATTTGTGAGGCTTCTTGTAAGTTATAATCTGGGATATGGTTCCCCTAGTCTGTGGGGATTACTAGCAATGAGAATCCTAAAATGTTGAGAAAATAAAAGTGAGGTGTTAACTTGTCTTGCTGGCCTGTTGCAGAGAAAAATAAGAAGATTATTCTGATGTTAATGGTCAGTTGAGGGCTTGACTTTTAAGAGTGGGGTCTAAGTTGACCTTAGGTAGAATTCTGATTGTGTTGGACTAATCTTAGTGCCAGCAATTTCAGTGTCCTATGTATTCATGTGTCATTCAGCTACTAATGTGGTAAGACCATGTTACCCCTGTGTTGGTTACTTTGCATTAAATGGTATTAGAATTTTTGGGTACTGTTGAGTGTTGATTATCATAAACCATTGTCTATGCAAATTTAAATTCACAGTTTTATGGGTCAAATCAGCTTTAGGGTGATTTATTAAGTTATATTTCAAGAAAAGAAGATTTTGTAGTCACAATCTGGTGAATTTTCAGACTTTGAAGTTTGAAGAAATAATAGATCTATGTTCATTGAAAGTCAAGACCAATTTGTTACAGCAGATTAAAAGAGAAAGGGGGTAGATAAAGGATATAGATAGGTGTGAAGGATTCAAATATAAAGAGGAAGGAACATTATAACAGTTTGATATGCCAGTATTTATGGTAGCAAGCTAACCAGATTGCTAACAAGTAGTTCAGCTCATCCATGAGAGGTCAAATTTGTGGTTTCAGAAAAAAGTTAAAAACTCTGAGCTAGTTTCTAGGGCTTGCCAATGGATAACTTAACACGACTTCCTAGGACATTCTTATGGACGCCCAACTGCTCTCAAGTTTTTGGTTTTTGCATATTTGGCTACTGAGATGAGACTAAATATGTAGATTATGACTCCCATGAGCTTTAGCTTGAATGATTGCCAAGGAAGCTGAGACAAGCCAGTCAATTGAACACTAGGGCCAGCTAGGCTTTTTTTTTGACATCTTCAATGTTCTCTTTCCCCTTCTTCCTTCTTTTTCCTGGAAATTAAGTACCATCCCATGCATTTTTTAATACAACTTATGATTTTTTTTCCATTTATGGTGCTACTTTACAGAGTGATGATGGGACCGTACCAACTTTCTCTATTCCACGTGGTTTGATAGCAGAAAATCCATTTACAAGCCTGCTTCTTTGTTCTTACTTGCCATCAACTGGTATCACAACAAAGAATTCTGCTATTCTTTGGTGCCAACGTCTTGCTATTGAGGTAATATTTAACTTCTGGTTGTTGATCTGAATTCTGAGTGAATACAGGTTGACAGAAACAAAACTTGATAGTCCTCATACACTGTCACTAGATGTCAACATTCGGCTTTAATTGACCTACTACTAAAGACTTAAGCACTTCGGTCCCATTCTTAATCACATTTATATGAGCAATTGGGCTATCAGGCTACTTGGATCATGATAAATGTGATGTTAAAATGCTGATACATTTTTGGTTTTTGGGCCACATTAGAACCTACAGTAAGTGCATGATGAAGGACAATAGAATTAGTATAATGGGCTTATGATGCCCTTGGAATCCATACCATCTATGTTGTTCTTGATGAGCCAATGGCCTTAATGAGAATGTCAGGGATTTGAATGATGTAGATTGTAAAGCTCCAATTAGTCCCATAAGGAACATGATTAGATTGTAGATACTACATAACTCATTCTCAATCTAATGGCTGCTTCTCAATACTCCCTTATGAGTTCAAGACCTGTGTAGTTTCAGGCTTGAGTTATTACCTATTACTTTAAATTTATGTTTCTAAATAAAAAATGATATCCAGAAAGCTTATCTCAATGGATAAATAACTATTGCTACAGAACACTATTTCCATTATCAGCACTCAATTATCATAATCTCTGTGTTGAAAGTGTGTAATGATACTTGATTAAGTAAATATGTAGTCATGTACACAACTCTAATAGTTATAGCAGTTTTCTTTTTTCATGATTCTGCATGTAATCTGTGCAGTGGATATCAGCAGTGGAATTTGCACTTTTGAAAGGCCGTCATCCTCTTTTAAAAGATGTTGATGTCGCCATCAATCCTTCAAAAGGTTTGGCATTTATTGATGACAGAACACCAGAGAAGAGTATCTCAAGTGGTGTGAAAGGGAGTCATAATTCCTCTGGACTGTATATAAGCCATAAGAGTGCAGATAGGCAAACTTATGGGAAGCTTTCCCAACTAAGTCCTGTAAATGGATTTCTCAATGATTCTGTTGATATTGCACTTAAACAAAATGATGCTGCAGTTCAAGGTGAAGCTGATGATAACTTGGATGCAAGAAGCAAGTTACAGCAAATACAGAGCGCAGATAATGAGGGAACAAAAAATAGCAGAAGTATTATCGATTTCAAGAATGAAAGTGCAGCTAATGCCATAAATGAAGGAGATGATGAAGGAAACAAGGTTTTACAGACTGCAGCGGTTGTCATGAATATGCTTGATATTACTATGCCCAGCGCGCTTGATGATGAACAAAAGAAGAAGGTATATACTTTTAAGTGCAAAAACACATTCTAAATTATTCAGTTTTTACCATGCATTATTGGAGCTGTGGCTATGTCCACCACTAGCTTGTGAGTTTAACCTCCAGGTTACTAGATCTAGAGTGAACTACAGTTTGTGCCTTGAAACTGTAAACAACGAAAGGAAAAAAGTGCTTGAATTGACTCAGTTGTTTGCAGTTAAACTTTGTCACTTTTCCTTGTAAAAGGTTGAATTGACTTAATGATTTTACATTTATGAATTGTACCTTGGATTGGTAAGTCTTACGGAACTCATGAAGTATGTAGCAGCTTGATGCTTCCATCTTGCGTAGATCACATATTGTGAGAGTTCAAATATCTATCTGATCACAGTACAAATTTAATTTACTGATACATGGCTAACTGCAGCATGTAGCATTTTACTTAAATTCAATAAAAAAGGAGAAGTTCTTTAGTTGACTCGGTTGTTTGCAGTCATGTTTTGTCAAATTACCAAGTCTAGGAATGAATTGACTTGAAGGTTTTGCGTCTTATGGGAGAAGTATTGTTGAACTCATGCAGCATGTGGAAGATCCATCATGTAGATATCTGTCTTATTAAAGTTATCTTGATCATACATGTTTAATTAGTTTCACCTGAGTTATGAAACCATCAGATTATTGAATTATTTTCACTTAGCATTGCTAGAATAACATAATAAGTCCATCTTCTTGGTGCTCAATGGAAACCCATCTTGATGTATGTTTCTTTGAGATGTTAACAGTTACATTGATGCTTCATGAACATGTAAGTAGGAGTTACACATAACCAGATAGATGATACATTCTTTCTAGATGTTACAACTTACAACATACAAGAAAGATAAAACTGGAGAAGCTTGTTAATATAAGAGCACTTGTACTGAGAATTTGTCTTTTAGCTTGAGTGAAGTTATGAGATTGTCTTAACCATCACAAAATACATTCAATTCTGCTGTACACACACAGGGACAACATCGTAAGGGTTCTGACTCTCAATCTTGTTGCTTGTATCCATTTTAATTATTTTAATTTACTTATAATTAAGCTGATGAGTAGCATTACTTAAAACTTTTATCCAATGATGGAGTGATGCATTTCTTGTTCTTTTATTCTATTATGCAATAGTTTTCTGCCACACTTGGCCAGTGACTCTTAGTTGCACATGAAAATATCCTGCTTTTAAGACAATGTATTATAGCTATTTGATGCACTCAGACAATGTCTAAAACGGTCTAGACATATTTATTGCTTGTTCTCATTATTCTGGTGATCAACCAAACATGAAAGTTATTGTCTAGAAATTACTGCAGTTTGTTATGGTAAAATCACTTGCGCTTACTCAAATCTTTGTGTGAGTTCCAATTGTATTTGTTGGTTGTCTCTCTGTTCTTTGTGGAGTGTACTTGGTTTATTTTAATATAATTAAACATTCTTCTGTATTACTTTAGGTTCTTTCCGCTGTTGGACGAGGAGAAAATCTCTTGAGAACTCTTCAAGGAGCTGTGCCAGAAGATGTATGTGGAAAGCTTACAAGTGCTGTAACCGAAATTTTGCAAACTCAGGGTACAAAATTGAATCTTGAGGGGCTCAATAGAATTGATTGGATACCTAATGTTACATCAAAAGTGAAGTCAAGGATCCAGGATTCAATACAAGAAATTTCGATAGTTAATAGAGGAGATAATGAGAGCAATTCAGGTGTTGACCATGAGGAGAAAGTGCAAGGTGATACAGCAGAGTTAAATTCAGCCAGAAACAGTATGCCAGAAAGCATTAAAACCTCAGAACAGAGAACCTCTCAATCTCCCGGAATGCTTGAAGCTGGATATGAACCAAGCCAAGATATTAATTTGGAAAGGTCAGGTTATATGGTAGATGAAACTGCTGCTGAGCAGCAGAAGATTAGTCAAAAACAAGGAATATCTGATAGGCACAATGAAGATGATAAAGATCTGAATAATCCATGTCATGTCCATAATGGTGAAGGGAAAAAATCATCTCATACTGAGGAGCAACTTATCTCAATTTCGGTATCTAATACTGAAGAAGAGTCACTTTCATCAGGCATGTCAGCATCAGATCACCAGATTATGCCACAAGAATCCAATGAACTACAGAAGAATGAAGACAAAAGTCCTCAAGATTTGCATCAAAATTTACATAATTCTACAAAATTGAATGAAAATTCTCCTCAACATTCTTGTTCTGAGACCACTTCTATCAGTGTTACTCAAGCATTAGATGCCTTGACTGGATTTGATGACTCTACCCAGTTGGCAGTTAACAGTGTCTTTGGAGTATTAGAGAATATGATTGATCAATTAGAGAAGAATAGCAACGAAGGAGATGATGATGAAATGAAGAGAAGTAAGGATGAGGAGTCTCAAACTCTATCACCTGGCTTGCCTACCGTCAACAAAGACAATTACGGGAGGGTAGAGCACAGAAACAATAGATCAAGTGAAGGGTCAGATGTAAGTCTGTCATCTAAGCATCTTGATAGCCATTTAAATCAGAAAGATACTCAGTCTAAGGAGGTTGTGGAAAATAAATTGGGAGAAAATTTGGTTGCTGATATCCTCAAATCGTCTGCAGAAGATAGTATTAGAAAATCTGAAGTAAGTACTTTAGGATTTAATTCCTTAAAGAATAACAGTGTTGGTAAATTTGGTCCTGTACAAAATTGTCCGTCACATATAGCTATTAAACCTTACTATTGGGGCTCACCATTTGAAGCATACCTGCAGAAATATCTTTATTCTCAGTTCCCAAGACTAAAACCATCTGATTTAGATTCAACTACTGATTTATTCCTTGACCCAGACAAAGGTCAGTGGAAAATGCTAGACCAAGCAGGAACTTTCGATAATAACCTGGGTGAAGGCTGGAAAAACCAAATTATCAGTGGGTACAATGAAAGTCAGCATAACTCAGTAAAACACGGTGATACAGACAACACTATTGAGACATCATATGTAGTTTTGAATTCAGAATTTCCAGAATTTGAACAACAATTAACTGGAATATGTGATATGAAAGGTGGTTATAATGCAAAGGAAGAGGCGGCATTCTGCTTAGTTAGGGACAGTTTACTTGATGCTCTGAAAGTTGAAGTTGGTCGTAGATTGAGCACTTCTAATTTGAAGGAAATGGAAAGGGTTCTTGTGGATGACATGAAACAAGTTGCGGATACAATAATCCAAGCAGTTGTTCTGGACAATCATTTAAATTTGAGACTGCTTTCAGAGGTTAATCACCTAACATTGGTAAAGTTTGGTACAATAGAAGGAGAACGCACAGTCAAAATAATAGCTTCTGCGGTTGAGGAAACCAGCCAGTTGAAGAAGATACTTCCAGTTGGTGTAATTGTTGGTTCACTCTTGGCATCTTTGAGAAAGCACTTCAAAATTGCTGCCTCACGTGATGGTGACCAGATCAACGATCTTGAGCAAGCTGGAAATGTTCAGGAGACGCTTTCAATCAAAGATGTTAACACCAAGAATGAACTTCATGATGATGAGAAAGTTCATGCTCACGATGACTCAGTTAGTGGGAACCAAAATCTCGCCAAAGTTAGTTACAATGATGATGGAGTCATGATTGGAGCTGTTACAGCTGCCTTGGGTGCAACCGCTTTATTAGCACACCATCAGGTGAAATATGAATATTTGGGAGCTTCATTTCTCCATTACTGCATTCTGTGGAAGTTCTCTCTTGCTTTGCTGTTTTTTATTAAATTGTCGGCTTACTTCTTCCGAGCAACTTACAGAGTGATCATACTTACTGTGTCATTTAAACAGATTTATTGTTGAAGAAAAAACAGAAATTTACTTCTTCTTAAGAAATTTATGTAATGATAATTTTTGTTGTTCTTGCATCTTTCCTGAGCTATCATTGTTCTCTGTGGTTAAATCTTGTTTTAAAGATACCTTATAACTGTTTTTTTAAATTCTGTGCATGGTTTGTCAGGATGATCCACAACGAAAAGAAATGGTGATTTTTTTTTTGCTTTAGTCAGCTCAATCCTATACTGTTTGTAGGTTGATGAATCTAGGAACACACATTAGTGTCTAGGCTGAAGCTTCATTAATACCATGTTTCCTTTTCCCCATTGCTACGCTTGCACTGTTTGCTTGTTTTAGCAGTCAATATTTTAGTTATACATGCTTCCTTTTTATGTTTGGGATTTTTAGATCTCATTCTTTATTATCCTGGTTAATTCTGGAAAAAACTTCAAATTCAAGCTTGATCTAGCGAGAAACTACTATAATAATGTTTGTGTACACTTGTGCTACTAACAGAAGGTCATTCTTTCCACCTTGTTATAATTTTCCCTTTTGGCCTTCGATGAATGCTTAACTAAATAATTTATAACCCTAAATGTTATGTACATGTTGGTTTATCCAACCATGCTGCTTCGTATCTCTTGTAACTGTTGTTCTTAAGTAGGCTTCCAGATTAGCATAGTAGCATATGCTTGTGCTGGATTATTATTTTTGTATCCATTTCTCTGTTCTTCATGGTCTCAAGCCCATCACGGGTAACTTCCCATTAGTAGGATGTTGATTATTACTGTAGAATTTTATTTATTTTTCATAAAAAATTCTGATTAATTTTGCAAGTGAAATTTTGGGTCTGCTTATGGTTTTGGAATATTTCTTTTCAACAATTGGCTTACATTTTATACTGTTCTTCTTTTCCTTTTTTGCTCATTGTTTCTCTTCAGATAACCATATACTGGTTGCCATTGTATCATTAACCAGATCTTTTTATCCTCACATCTTATCATTCTATTCATGTGAGGTGGTTTCTTATTGATGGTTGTTTTTCCAGAAAATTTTATTAGCCATGACACTGTTCAAAATAGTGTTGTTTTTGTTTCATGAGGTTTCTATCATAATTAATTATATCACATCATTGATAATGGTTCTGCTGATTTTTTTATGACTGCTTTCATCTTGGCTTGGTTTATTAGCTTGTGCAAAGAACCAGAAAATGGGAACAAAAGGTGATTGACCATAATGTCTGCACAGACAATCCCGATATTTATTTGTGCCAGCTTTACTTTGCGAAACCATAACTCTTTTTTTTATTTCATTGTTCCATTCTTTTCTGTTTCTGCCGATGTTTTTAATAATTAGGTGGTCACCAATTTGGTCTTTTGAGCAGAAGAAAGCTTAGGAAAGAGGTTGTCTTTATCTTGATATTCAGAAAAACTCATTCTTCTTCCCTGATCCACACTTTAGATTATGTCTTTCTAAAATGTCTGTCTAATGAAGCAATGTTCCATCCATTTTACTTCTCATATAAACTAGCTTGGAGGGTACTTAGGAGTTAGGAATGTGCATTATCATACTTATTCTTATTTTACTACAAATTTCTTATTTTACTAAAATTTTGCAATTTCTGTTAGATACATGAGGTCTGTGATTTATGCTTTATTCTTTTAGTTCTTCTAGAAACTGATTTTTAGTTAGATTCATGAAATACTTAGATGCTTGCATTTTGAGTTTAGTAGAGACTGTTCTTTGTTAGATCCACGAGATGCTTAACTGCTCATGAATTGAATGGCTTATCTTAAATCTTCAGCGGAGGGACACCTACAGTAACGGTCAAGCAATGGAAGTTCCTTTGAGGGAAACTATCGAGAAGGGGTCTCAAAATGAGGAGCATGATAGGCCTCAGGTGGCAACACATGAGAAGATTCCAACTAATATAATGTGCAACCTAGCCGAGAAGGCAATGTCTATTGCTGGACCTGTAGTACCTATGAAGGATGATGGGGAAGTGGATCAGGAAAGGTGGGTTCGTTTACATTATTCTCATTTTTTTCTCTCTTTTGGATATGTTCTCTCTTGTTGATGTTACCCTGCACTTGTCTTTGTTAAACATGTAAAGGCTGGTCACTGTTCTAGCAGAACTAGGACAAAAGGGTGGACTGTTGAGATTAGTTGGTAAAATTGCTTTGCTGTGGGGTGGTATACGTGGTGCTATGAGCTTGACTGACAGGCTTATCTCATTTTTACATATTTCTGAGCGCCCCTTGTTGCAGAGGTTAGTCCTTTTCTCCCAACCATCTTTATTACTTCTGATGACATACTCAACATGCAAGACTAAACTTATTTAGTCATTACATGGATTTTACATTGCAGTGGAGAAGGTAATGAATACATTTGTTTAGCAGGTTTGTGCCACTGCAGTATGCAATGCAACTTAACTGAGCAAGTTCTCACTTATGGTTTGTCATTTACAGAGTATTGGAATGTACATAAAGATAGGCAAACATTTTGCTGCAATCATGAAAGCTGACTTTTATCTGCATCATTGGAGAAAACTATCACAAACCAACCAATGGGATAACCTAACCAACTCATTAACCTGATGAGCCCAAGTTACATGGATGGTAGTTGACCCACTTAATTCTATAAATTAACTCAATTCTCCTTCCAGACTGCACTAGCGTGTCACAATCCCCCCAGGATCATCCTAGGGCATGTGAGGTATGAGCTCAATGGTTGGTCCAGGTCAAGATATACCTCCAGTCCCATCTACAGGTAGTTCTCCCCTACTTAGGCCTCTCGCAGTGTTTAGTATTAACTATTAAGTCCATTCTAATACCATTTATCATGATTTAGTCTGATAGATGACTGATCTATCAACTTGATGAGCTTGAATCATTAGCCTAAAATGTTGTTGTCTGAGTTAATAATGTTGGACTTGCTTAGCCCTATGTAGGCTCATAAGAATTCTCCTATTTTTGATGTGGAATTAAATTGGAATGTTATAATCTCTCCCATCTAAGGCTTGATGAAGAGAGTTAATTGTAGTAAACTCATCTAGGCCTATGATAATTTTCTTATTTCTAATTTGGGACTAAAATGAGAAATCATAATTTCATTTTTAGCCTTGACATTATCTTCAAAACCCAAACTGACATATAGCTCAGAATCCTCCTAGGACACATGAGGCCCAGATAAACAGTGATGTGCCCAGCTTCATTCATGGGTAGATCTTTCCTATTAGGTCCTTCATTACATCTAGTACCAGGTTCGTTCGGATAATATTTGTCACAACCCGACCCAGTGTGACAATTGATCATTTAACTTGATAAATTTGAACCATGTCATATTCAAGTTCCGGTTAATGGTTGTATATCTACCTAGCCTTTTCGGCCAACTCAATTCTCCTCCCACATTCGATGTGGGACCAAACTAGGGGTTTACATCTCCCCAAAATCATCATAGTAGGGCATGTGATGTCGTGGTTGCGCTATGTTGTACTGTGCATCTATCTCCATGAGTACTTTTCTACTTAGGTCCCTTGTCAAGTTTAGTACTATGTGTACTCTAATACTATTTGTTATGATCTAACCAATGGGTTCACTTACCTCCTAGCTTGATGAGTTTGAATCATAACCCAAAAAGAATAAACCCTAGCTAATAGGAGTAAATATATCTGGCCATATGAACCAACTTAATTCTTAAGATGGGACTAAATTAGGATGTTATAATCTCTTCCATTTAATATTTGATATCCTCATCAAAGTCCAAACCATAGTTCAGAATCATCCTTGTAGGGGTTGTGAGCTATGGTCTACTTGTGGCTACATGCCTTGATGTGCCTCTAGTCCCATTCATGGAAAGTTCTTTCCTATTTGGGTCCTTCGCTATGGCTAGTGCTGGTTTTGCAATTGATTTGATCCTTTCCTCTAGTCATGATTCAGTTTAATAGGATAATTGATTCATTAACTTATTGAAATTGAACCATATGATGCAAGATATTAAAATCCAGATTAATTGTAATAGACCCATCTAACATTATTAACCATTCAATTCTCTTCCCACATCCAATGTTCCTCCAACACCTGATGTGAGATAAACCAGGGTGTCACAAAATGCCTATATCTTTATATATTCAGTAATTTTAGTTTTAAAATTATGGATAGAAAACAATGCATTTGGTGGAAGATTGAAAGATACAACTGTTCAACAGAGTGAGACATTTTCTTCCAAGGTTTTTAATTTTGAATAATATCGCTCGTATCAAACGGTATGTACTGGTCCGCCAGCACACTGGTATGCGGATTGCTCACTACCGGGCGGTACCGTCAATTGGGGACCGAGGGAGAAGAAAGAAGAGAAGAAAGAAGAGGAAGAAAGAATAGGAAGAAAGAATAGGGAGAAGAAGAGGAGAACCTGGAGATCGGCGCCGCTCTCCCTCCTCGTTTGTCAGTGACTTCTCATCCGCGCGAGAGAAGAGTCCTCGGCGTCGCGGCGAGGAGAGAGGCGATGTTGCCCCACGTGGGGAGAAGAGAGGCGGCGTTGCAGGTTTTTTTTTTTACTTTTATATATATATATATATATAGGCGACGTCGCGTTTTTCTGCAACATCGCCTCAGCGATGTCACCTCGCGTGGGGAGAAGAGAGGCGATGTCACAGAAAAAAAGATTTTTTTAAATTTATATATACATATACACATATACATATACACACACACACATATATATATATATATATATATATACCGAGCGGTATATCGAAATATACCGCTCGGTATACAGTACCGTACCATACTGAGCGAATCTCGAAACTCTGGTACGGTATGAAATTTTAATTCTTGTTTTCTTCTATTGTAAATTGCAATGACCTAAGCAGGAAATCATTGTAATGATCTGATGGTCAGATGTTTATTTTCTACTCAAACTGTTGCTTCTCTTTTGAGGAACAACCTACCTCTTTTTTTGTTTCGTTGTCAAGAATTGTTATAATAGATTGTTTGATGCTTTCTTGAGGTTTATCTCAGAAAAAATTGCTTTTGCTTCACAAAAGACTTGAACAAAGAAATATCAGGGTTAGTTTCTCATGATGTCTTCTCTTTAAAGTTGAATGATTATGTTTGTTATCACATGTTACTTGACGTCTCATTGCTCCAATTTGTCCTGATTGCTATGAAAATGTTTTCAGACTATAATATTGGTCATGCTTTTTCTGTAGGGTTATCTGTTTTGGCTGCATGGCTCTTGTATTATGGTCTCCAGTCGTGGTCCCCCTGCTTCCGACGCTTGTGCAGAGTTGGACAACAAAGACATCAAATAAATTTGCTGAATATGCTTGTGTTTTAGGTCTCTATGCTTCTAGTATGATCCTTGTTGTACTTTGGGGTAAAAGAATACGAGGATATGACAATCCCCTTGAACAATATGGACTGGATTTCACAGCACCCAGGGTACAAGCTCTATAATCCTTTCACATTATAGCTTACAACAGAATTATGTAATTATATATTTCTGCCATTTCTTATAATGCTGGTAAAATCATGATTTTCTCAGGATAACATTACTTTGTTCCTTCCCATCCCACTTTATGGGCCCTGTATTTTCATTTTGGCATGCCAGTTCATTATTTGTCGTTAATTGGCCATGCAAGTAGAAATGGGATGGTTGAAAGGTGCTTAATAGTTCATGCTTTTTTTTTACTCCTTCCCATTGTGGTTGCTGGTAGGTGCAATGTATTACAGTTACCATCATGATTGGTCAATGCTCATTCTCTTCTTCTTTTTGTATTTAAATAAATTGGTTTTAGGGCAATCTCACTTTAGCTATGAAGATCTCAGTAGTTACTAAATTAGCTGCTTTTCTGCAGGCCCTTGGTTTTATGAAAGGTTTGGTTGGAGGAATGGCAATTGTGATGTCTGTACATTCCATAAATGGGTTACTTGGATATGCAAGCCTCTCTTGCCCTTCATTTTCCCCTTTGTTTCGGGCTGATCCTGTATTGTTGCTGAAATCATTTGTCAACATGCTACTTAAAGGTGTTCGAGGGATTATAACAGCAGCTGGTATTGCTCTGGCTGAGGAATTGTTATTTAGGTCATGGCTTCTTGAAGAAGTCGCTGTTGATCTTGGGTACTACCACGCTATCGTGATATCAGGCATTGCTTTTTCTCTAATTCATGGGTATGCTCTGATTGTCTGTGTATTCAGTGACCTCTTTTGCTTATTGCAATTTCTGAATCTCTAATCTTGTTTTTTCCCTTGACTCATCATTTATCTCACAAAAGAGCACTTAATTTGTCACAGTGCTACTCTAACCGTAACATATTATGCAAGAAACAAAAAAATGGAGAGTTTCTTATCTTGCTAGATTGGATTATATTATTAATTAGAACTAGAACTTCATGGAATAAATATGATGCACTCCTTGTATATCCAGAAGTGAGGATGCATAGCTTTTCTTCCACCTTAATCTTACAGCAAACTCATGGTCATGCAAATAATCTATGAATTCCCTATAATTTTCGGCTACTAAATTCAACATCTCTTTGCAGTATTGAAAGATTCCTGCCGTCCTTATTAGGGATACTTTTTTAAGTTCTTTTTGGTGTTTCTTATAATGTGATGCCTAAATTAGGATATATTAATTTTTTAATTTTCAAATTACAGGTCCCTCCCTTCAGTACCAGGTTTCTTGCTATTATCTTTGGCACTTTTTGGAATTAAGCAAAGATCTCAGGATAAAATCTATGTCCCAATTGGAATACGCTCTGGGATAATGTTTACCAATTTTACTTTGCAAACTGGTGGCTTAATCAGATACAAACTTGGAACTCCTCCTTGGTTAATTAGTACTCATCCTCTGCATCCGTTTGATGGTGTTGTTGGCCTCGGTGTATGTGTTCTCTTGACTATTCTCTTCTTTCCAAAGCAACCTCAGCAAAAGATATGTTCAAAGAATAATCAACAACAGAATGGATGAACATGGTAACCATATTAAGGGGATTTGTTGGCTACTAATTGCATAAATAGAAAAGCTTGGAAGAGTAACCTGTGCATAAACACCTTGTTACTTTGTAGAAACGGAACAAAGGTTGGTGGAAATGCTGTAATCTTCTCTGAAGTTGTCAGGGCAACAAAAGAAGTTTTATCGTGTGTGGGCTGCTTGTGTATTCACTGGAAATGGGGCATCAAAGTGATTGATATTCTTGCTTTTGTTCTTGACAAATAAGGCTCCCATGTGATATGTTTATGCCAGCTTAATCAGCAGTTAAGTTTTGTGGGAAGCAGTTTCGAAAGACGAGTTACAGATTGTAGATGTCAATTATAACATAAATATATGAGAAGGTAGTGTTGATTGCGGCACTGCGTCAATTGCATTTATGTTGTTACTCTCAGAGTCTAATAACTGCCTGATTGCACAGTTCTCTTTTGAACAGTCTCTGATAGAGAAGGATGCAAGCGTTTGGATCTACTTTAGCCCCAAATTGATTGTACTTGTAAGGTTGTGAAGTGCATGTTCAAAGTGTGAATCTAAAGATCGACAAAGCTATTCTAGTATTAGCATCCAAAATTGTTTTTGTTGGTTGCTAAGATACAGGGACATGTATTTGACTGAAGTGTAGAAAGTCATTGTATTGGCCATGTGGATAGGGTTCGGCAACAGTTGTCTAATGAACATAGAGTTGTTTACAATTATCTCATGGATGGTGTGGCGCTCATTGCATTCAGAGTGGTAGGCTGAAGTGACGAGATTTTATGAGGGACGAAAAGTAGCAGTTTTGCTATATGATTTTGGAGGCTTCTGCTTTGGCTATTGGTATACTGTGAGAGTTGATAAGATGTTCTTTGAGGTTGATGTAGTCGTGACTTGTCGATCTAGGGTACAACTGGTAGGTTCTCAAAGACTAGATGGCAATGAAGGGGTACCTCAATGAATTTTCTCATTGTTTTTCACCTAGTGAGGATACAAGTAATCATCAAGTAATCTAGTCTAAAGTTCTAAACATGCATTTGCAGACATCTAGTTAGCTTCTCTGCTAACAGCTAGCAAAAACTCACATACAGATCAATTTAAATGTTATTACAACCAAGTGAGTGTGCCGTTAAGCCACAGTTATTACAGGCTGAAGAATGAGAATAAAGCAGCCATGACAAAGTCAATGATCACTTTGTGGAACCACATGCTGTCCTCCATTAATCTCACGAAGTGTGGGCTTCTAATGCTGTTCAAGTCAGGTAAATTTTACCAAGTTGTTCTTAATACATTAAAGCTTTAAAAATTGTGGCTGTAACGATGTTTACCGATCCATAATGTAATTTGTTGCAAAGATCTTTTCTAAAGAATGGTCATATTGTCATATCCTTGATGGACTACTTCCAAGTATATGCACGCATGGAAAATAATAGACTGTAGCCTTGTTCAACTTGTCATTGGAGATGTTGCTGTATCACAGAAAGTGGATACGGCAACTTCTCCAATGTTTGTCCATTAGATGTAGAACAGTTGGTGAGACACCAAGTCAAAGAATTTTATGTTTTAGCTGCTGGATTGATCCCTTCGTTATCCTGTGAATTAATCCAATAGGATCTACATTTGGTCTAGTGAAAATAACACGTCATGTTGAACTTGGAAGCAGGATTATAATTTCTGTGGATTGTTGGCGGGCAAAGCGAGGGTTCCATATGGCTTGTCAGAAAGGAGAGATTGTTTTTGTATTTTGAGTCATGATCACATAGGACATGCTATGCTGCCTGTTGGTGCAAAGGATCTCTGCCACAAAGCAGTGGAAGTGGTGGCTTTCTTTGAGGAATAACCTAGACTGCACCCGAGGACGAGTCTCAGAATCCTGGAAATTTTATCTGTGGTTTCTTGGCCTCAGTTCAAGATCAGTTTGCAAATGGTGAACTTGACTCTCCTATTAGACTTCTCATACTATAGGCTAGATCAAAGTCTGAAGATTAGGAGGTTACTGGGGTTCATGCTCTCTAGAGTTTCCTCATAATTCGTTCTCATGGCTTGATGATATTGGCACTTTTTATCATAATATTTATGGACACTTTATGCTGCATTCAGTGTGTCTTGTTATTGCTTTACCTTTTGCCTAATCTGAAGATTTTAAGGAATCATGCCCATTCTACTCTTCAATTTGTTGGTCTAGTCCAAGGATACTGGGCATGATATAATAGTTGATGGAGCACATGAAGTATTTAACCTGAACTAAATAGTTATATTTATTTCATATTATGATGAGAAACAACCATCAACATTTGAGACTATATATATATGGATATCAATGTCATGCATATTTATTTAAAGCACTGACTAGATTATTTGTTTAAAAAACACTGAACGATACACTTCCATCACAATTTTGATATGATGAGATCTTGTTCATGTACACTAACATTCCAGTGTTTCTCTTACATTCCATAATATTAAATGCACACATAGATAATCTTGTATAGGTTAATTTTTCGGAATGAAGTAAAGAAACTTTCTAATTTCCATGCACACCCCCATCTCTTTCACAAGTCTTTCTTACTTGTCTATAGGAGCAATATAAATATAACTATAGACATATACTATTTATACTTATCGAACTGCTAGCTTATTCCCTATGGTTTTTTTGTAACTTTGTGAAAATAGAGAACCTTGTTTATCATGCAATATTGAAGATAGAATTAAAGGCTTGGTCAAGGTTTCACCTGCCTACCTCCAACTTCTCACCATTTTCTCTTTGAGTTGTCCAACTAATTTGTGTTGCAGCTGCAGTGAAAAATGAGTCGATGCCTTTTACAGTGATATAGATTGGTCAGACCAGGTGAAAAATAAGCCTAAAGCTTCTGTTAGAGAATCCCTCACAATGTTTATGAAATCATGCAGTATGCTTTAATCTCTCTCTCTCTCCATGTGTTGGGTAGAATCACCTGATGGTGAAGCATGAAGAGCTTTGAGCAAGCCTAAGTGTCTGATAAAGAGGTGGCATTCCTTGAGCCGGATCACGGGCACCACCCGCACCACAGGTGGCAGCGAGTCTCAAGGAGCTATCAGGATGAGCATGCCTGGCGATCAGCGTCATTCCATAGGGACAGACCCAACTGGGTTCCATCCCGGATGGCTCATGAGCCCCAAGCACACTGAGCATCTGCAGTTTTGCATTCTCAACAAGAGGTCTAGTAGGCACAGAGGATGGCAAGCACCTTCTGTGGATGCTGGAGTATGCCAATTCTCGGTTCATTGGACAAGTTGTTGAGTCCATCGTTTAGAGACGACACAGATGAGGAGGATCAATGTGGATGACCTGACCCGTGCGATAGATGGAACTATCAGACGTAAATGCAACATAGCCATATTATCCTTCTTAATGTGGTCCAAAAATTAATACAACGTGATGATTAACGTTCTAATTATCTTGAAGAGCATGGTTGTGTGTGTCCATGTTTAATAACGTTGTTGCGTGCCAAAATTCTGTATAATTTCATACGATTACAATTCTGTATACAATTATCGTACCTCTTTTACTGTGACATGGGAATGACATGCATGCAGAAATTTAGTATCATCCAGGATTATGTATGCAATCTGCAAACCCCCAACCCGTGCATTGCAAACCATCTAACCATAAACACAGCATGGGCATGTATTTCCGCAGATCAATTCATGGATGTGTCATGTTGACATTTGATTTGTGTACGAATGCCAAACCGAAATAGATTTCTAGTTTGTTTTCTTGATTACATGAACTTAGAGCTCCATTTTAGCTGCTCGATTACATTTAAGAAAGCCCCCCCCAATTCTTGCATCTTGCTATTTAGTTTTACAGGTCCTAAAAAAGGTTCATATTCCTTGAGATGAATTAATTAATAGGCGGATCCATAGAACAAATGGGTGTTGGAACTATGAGAAAAGTGGGTGTCAATCCATAGAAATTTGTGGAATCTTGTGATCGAGTAGGCCATACAAGTTCTTTGAAGTACACCGAGATGGGGCTGCTGAACCTCGCACCTACCAAAAGAAATCGAAAGCTATGACATTTCAACCTCCTCGTGTGGTGCTTTTCTTATTTTCTCTTTGGAAGCATCGAACGACAACTCAAACTCGGGCGGTAGTTCATCACGAAGACGAAAGACGAACAGACCTGCAAGGTGCCATTACGAGGCCGTACAGGAAAGGGACTCCACTACGCACCAGTCAATGGAGCATTGCGACGGGCAGTCATTGATTGATAGACGACGGGACCTTTGTGTTGGTCCCCGTCGCTAAAATCTAAGGCAGAGCGGTGGAGTTCTGTCTCACGGTTCGTACGATCTCCATCGATTTTTGTGGGTACATATATACATTAAATTATACAAATGAACCTTAAACCGGATAGTTTCGGACTCGATCTTTGGCAATGTTAAATTTTATTATATATATATATTATTTTATTTAAGTTGTGTGGTATCTTTACGTATCCATTCGTAAAATGATCAACCTCTCCGAAACCTTTTATGGTCCATGAGAATCTACAAAAGAAAAGACAAATTAAAGGAAGCATTTAACTCAATATCTAACAAACATATATTTTAATAAACACTTGATAGATAATATAAATTATAAATATAGACTTTGTAAGCTCTAAACGTTTATGTGATAAATAATCCAAGGTGATCCGTCGTGATAAAAAATCTTCATAAATGCTCATATGATACTACTGCGAATCAAGACAATGAACCAATCCTTGATCCGCCGTGATCAAAAGTCTCTATAAATGCCCATATGATACTACTGCGAAACAAGACAATGAACCAATCCTAAATATTTCCCTAAATGTCCATCCAATGATGTGCCACTCAAATAGCTCCTATATGATATGTTGACTAAATGTCCATCCAATCATGTGTCACTCAAGTAGCTCCTGTGTGATATATTGACTAATACTCCACACTATTCTATGGAGCTTGAAAACTCACAAATAATTGCCTGATGGCTTATTTTTGGTCAGTTTTGCCTCTATGTGACGAGTACATACAATTTACATTTACATGTCTAAAACAACTACAAAAGTTAATCAAAATAGGTTGTCAAGCTTATTACAAGCTCTCTATATGTTATGCTTTGCATAAATAAAATCAAAAGATATATATACAAAAGTATTACATAGAACACCCAATTTATAATTTTGTCCGTGACATTTTCCCCCACTTATTCCTTCAACGCCCTCGTCGTCTTTACAGACACTGCATCACCTTGCCTTTGTTGAATCTTCAATCTTCTATTCTAGTTGCAATATGCCTCTTAGTTCCCAACTGCTCTTCATTGCTGTTATTGATTAGTCAAATTTTGATTTGCCACTCTACTTCAACTCGCTAATGACTAGTGTAGGGTCGATCGAGTTATATTGATCTTTGTTGGTTCATATAGATCTTTCAAATAAAGAAAAAGATATTTCTTATTATGTATGCCTCTTAGTTCCCAACCGCTCTTCATTGCTGTTATTGATTAGTCAAATTTTGATTTGCCACTCTACTTCAACTCGCTAATGACTAGTGTAGGGTCGATCGAGTTATATTGATCTTTGTTGGTTCATATAGATCTTTCAAATAAAGAAAAAGATATTTCTTATTATGTATTAGTCTCTCAAATATCTTACGCTGCTTGAATTGAGTAGATATTTATTGGAGCTTTAACGAGTATCACCTCGTAAACTTTAAAGTTTTTGAGATTTTTCCTCTGCAAAATTTATCTATCGATTTCTCTTTTATTTAGTTGTCACCTCTAAGTAGGTTCACATCACTTCTACTTTTGATTGACATTTCATTGGGAATTAGAGTGAATAATCTACTCTCGGTGGAATCGTGAATATTTAACAACTGTTGCCTTTCACTTTCTTCGAATGGTCTTTAAATATGTATAGAGCTTCTCTGCTAGATAAATAAGATAACTAGGATACTTGATTTGCTTGCCTCCTTGAGAGTTATACTCACTTTCTTAGAGTTTACCTTTGCATTCTTCACCTCCTCGACCGCTTTTATGACCAAGCACTCTCCTTCCATAAGAGCAAGGGATTGATTATTTTGCAGAAGTCGTTCCTCTATAGTACTATAGCACTATCATGCCCATGGCCCTACTATTTATTAATTTACATCTGTATCCCTTTATTTATGATCGATAGGTTCAGCTCTATGGTACTATGGTACTCTTCCAAGTCTATCTCCATTTTGACCGATGCTTAGTTTTGGGTAGCTAAGACAGTTTGGACTTGTCATCACTTCCTCATCCCTTTTGACCACATATTTCAACACTTCTATGTTCTCTAAGTAGTTCCTCTTGGTCAATGAAAAAATAAACTATAACTTCCATGCATGGCCTCCACCATTATGTTGTAGGGCTCAAACTAATTCTATTCTCCTTTGCGTCCTTAGTAGCAATGTTCACTTACTCAATCTTGTTCTTTAACTTATCGAACTCCCTTAAGTGAATATAAGCTCTAAAGCAGTCTAACTCTCTAGTCGCTTTAATTATATATCTATATGATCAAGTTCCCTATGGGACTCATTGGTACTTATATTCATAATTCTCCTTTGGTGGTACATAACCTCCATATGCTAATGACTAAAGCCTTTATCTTATGTAAAAATTGATATACGTACGAAAGTCCTGCCTTTGTGGTACCATAACATTTACTCATTGAATATAGAGTTATTCTTGCTATCATATTATTCATTGAAGTATAGCTCTCATTAACTCCCGATCATACCTTTGTATGATTAAGTCCCTCGTAGGACTTCCCCCGTGTGTGTCGTATTATCTCGAACTGTTTCACCATAATCCGTTGCAGTATATCACCTCCTGATGACATTTTCATTATTTTCTAATCTTTTTATAGGATGAACATAAACTACGATCTCTCTATGTATAGCCTTTATTAATGCATCATAAGGCCTCCGTTATTTCTGATTGTATTCGCCCCATTGGTAATCGGCTTTCATCTATCTGCTCTCAAGTCACACCCAGACAAAGTATAACTCTAGGATATTCCGTCGTATTGCAGTTCTTAAAGTCCACTGACTTTTCTAAAATTGGTATGCCATTATCTAAATCCTAGGCCCTTGCCCCAAGCATAATCTTCACCATGCATCGCTTCCTTCAGAGTAACTCGAACAACAACATATTAGCATATTCTTTAAGTGTATCCACCTCTACATCCTTTTGGGATGTGCCAAGGCCTTCTGATCCTAACTTCCCTCTGCAAGTTGAGTCGTCTTAGTTTCTCCGTCAAATACTTTGTCGATATAAGGTGCATGTACCGGTTCATTGGACAAGTTGTTGAGTCCATCGTTTAGAGACGACACAGATGAGGAGGATCAATGTGGATGACCTGACCCGTGTGGTTCATTGGACAAGTTGGTTGAGTCCATCGTTCAGAGCCGACACAGACGAGGAGGATCAATGTGGATGACCTGACCCGTGCGATAGATGGAACTATCAGACGTAAATGCAACATAGCCATATTATCCTTCTTAATGTGGTCCAAAAATTAATACAACGTGATGATTAACATGTTCTAATTATCTTGAAGAGCATCGTTGTTTTTGTCCATGTTTAATAACGTTGTTGCGTGCCAAAATTCTGTATAATTTCATACAATTAAAATTCTGTATGCAATTATCGTGCCTCTTTTACTGTGACATGGGAATGACATGCATGCAGAAATTTAGTATCATCCAGGATTATGTTTGCAATCTGCAAACCCCCAACCCGTGCATTGCAAACCATCTAACCATAAACACAGCATGGGCATGTATTTCCGCAGATCAATTCATGGATGTGTCATGTTGACATTTGATCTGTGTACGAATGCCAAACCGAAATAGATTTCTAGTTTGTTTTCTTGATTACATGAACTTAGAGCTCCATTTTAGCTGCTCGATTACATTTAAGAAAGCCCCCCCCAATTCTTGCATCTTGCTATTTAGTTTTACAGGTCCTAAAAAAGGTTCATATTCCTTGAGATGAATTAATTAATAGGCGGATCCATAGAACAAATGGGTGTTGGAACTATGAGAAAAGTGGGTGTCAATCCATAGAAATTTGTGGAATCTTGTGATCGAGTAGGCCATACAAGTTCTTTGAAGTACACCGAGATGGGGCTGCTGAACCTCGCACCTACCAAAAGAAATCGAAAGCTATGACATTTCAACCTCCTCGTGTGGTGCTTTTCTTATTTTCTCTTTGGAAGCATCGAACGACAACTCAAACTCGGGCGGTAGTTCATCACGAAGACGAAAGACGAACAGACCTGCAAGGTGCCATTACGAGGCCGTACAGGAAAGGGACTCCACTACGCACCAGTCAATGGAGCATTGCGACGGGCAGTCATTGATTGATAGACGACGGGACCTTTGTGTTGGTCCCCGTCGCTAAAATCTAAGGCAGAGCGGTGGAGTTCTGTCTCACGGTTCGTACGATCTCCATCGATTTTTGTGGGTACATATATACATTAAATTATACAAATGAACCTTAAACCGGATAGTTTCGGACTCGATCTTTGGCAATGTTAAATTTTATTATATATATATATTATTTTATTTAAGTTGTGTGGTATCTTTACGTATCCATTCGTAAAATGATCAACCTCTCCGAAACCTTTTATGGTCCATGAGAATCTACAAAAGAAAAGACAAATTAAAGGAAGCATTTAACTCAATATCTAACAAACATATATTTTAATAAACACTTGATAGATAATATAAATTATAAATATAGACTTTGTAAGCTCTAAACGTTTATGTGATAAATAATCCAAGGTGATCCGTCGTGATAAAAAATCTTCATAAATGCTCATATGATACTACTGCGAATCAAGACAATGAACCAATCCTAAACATTTCCCTAAATGTCCATCCAATCATGTGCCACTCAAATAGCTCCTATGTGATATGCTGATTGAATGTCCATCCAATCATGTGTCACTCAAGTAGCTCCTGTGTGATATATTGACTAATACTCCACACTATTCTATGGAGCTTGAAAACTCACAAATAATTGCCTGATGGCTTATTTTTGGTCAGTTTTGCCTCTATGTGACGAGTACATACAATTTACATTTACATGTCTAAAACAACTACAAAAGTTAATCAAAATAGGTTGTCAAGCTTATTGCAAGCTCTCTATATGTTATGCTTTGCATAAATAAAATCAAAAGATATATATACAAAAGTATTACATAGAACACCCAATTTATAATTTTGTCCGTGACATTTTCCCCCACTTATTCCTTCAACGCCCTCGTCGTCTTTACAGACACTGCATCACCTTGCCTTTGTTGAATCTTCAATCTTCTATTCTAGTTGCAATATGCCTCTTAGTTCCCAACTGCTCTTCATTGCTGTTATTGATTAGTCAAATTTTGATTTGCCACTCTACTTCAACTCGCTAATGACTAGTGTAGGGTCGATCGAGTTATATTGATCTTTGTTGGTTCATATAGATCTTTCAAATAAAGAAAAAGATATTTCTTATTATGTATTAGTCTCTCAAATATCTTACGCTGCTTGAATTGAGTAGATATTTATTGGAGCTTTAACGAGTATCACCTCGTAAACTTTAAAGTTTTTGAGATTTTTCCTCTGCAAAATTTATCTATCGATTTCTCTTTTATTTAGTTGTCACCTCTAAGTAGGTTCACATCACTTCTACTTTTGATTGACATTTCATTGGGAATTAGAGTGAATAATCTACTCTCGGTGGAATCGTGAATATTTAACAACTGTTGCCTTTCACTTTCTTCGAATGGTCTTTAAATATGTATAGAGCTTCTCTGCTAGATAAATAAGATAACTAGGATACTTGATTTGCTTGCCTCCTTGAGAGTTATACTCACTTTCTTAGAGTTTACCTTTGCATTCTTCACCTCCTCGACCGCTTTTATGACCAAGCACTCTCCTTCCATAAGAGCAAGGGATTGATTATTTTGCAGAAGTCGTTCCTCTATAGTACTATAGCACTATCATGCCCATGGCCCTACTATTTATTAATTTACATCTGTATCCCTTTATTTATGATCGATAGGTTCAGCTCTATGGTACTATGGTACTCTTCCAAGTCTATCTCCATTTTGACCGATGCTTAGTTTTGGGTAGCTAAGACAGTTTGGACTTGTCATCACTTCCTCATCCCTTTTGACCACATATTTCAACACTTCTATGTTCTCTAAGTAGTTCCTCTTGGTCAATGAAAAAATAAACTATAACTTCCATGCATGGCCTCCACCATTATGTTGTAGGGCTCAAACTAATTCTATTCTCCTTTGCGTCCTTAGTAGCAATGTTCACTTACTCAATCTTGTTCTTTAACTTATCGAACTCCCTTAAGTGAATATAAGCTCTAAAGCAGTCTAACTCTCTAGTCGCTTTAATTATATATCTATATGATCAAGTTCCCTATGGGACTCATTGGTACTTATATTCATAATTCTCCTTTGGTGGTACATAACCTCCATATGCTAATGACTAAAGCCTTTATCTTATGTAAAATTTGATATACGCACGAAAGTCCTGCCTTTGTGGTACCATAACATTTACTCATTGAATATAGAGTTATTCTTGCTATCATATTATTCATTGAAGTATAGCTCTCATTAACTCCCGATCATACCTTTGTATGATTAAGTCCCTCGTAGGACTTCCCCCGTGTGTGTCGTATTATCTCGAACTGTTTCACCATAATCCGTTGCAGTATATCACCTCCTGATGACATTTTCATTATTTTCTAATCTTTTTATAGGATGAACATAAACTACGATCTCTCTATGTATAGCCTTTATTAATGCATCATAAGGCCTCCGTTATTTCTGATTGTATTCGCCCCATTGGTAATCGGCTTTCATCTATCTGCTCTCAAGTCACACCCAGACAAAGTATAACTCTAGGATATTCCGTCGTATTGCAGTTCTTAAAGTCCACTGACTTTTCTAAAATTGGTATGCCATTATCTAAATCCTAGGCCCTTGCCCCAAGCATAATCTTCACCATGCATCGCTTCCTTCAGAGTAACTCGAACAACAACATATTAGCATATTCTTTAAGTGTATCCACCTCTACATCCTTTTGGGATGTGCCAAGGCCTTCTGATCCTAACTTCCCTCTGCAAGTTGAGTCGTCTTAGTTTCTCCGTCAAATACTTTGTCGATATAAGGTGCATGTACCTTGAAACCCTTGATGACTTTGGCACCATGCAAAATGAGTCTGCTCTATCAAAATAGGGACCCATGGAACGACATAATCTTACCTTTGCTTTTATAAGAGTTTGCGATAGATGGAACTATCAGACGTAAATGCAACATAGCCATATTATCCTTCTTAATGTGGTCCAAAAATTAATACAACGTGATGATTAACATGTTCTAATTATCTTGAAGAGCATGGTTGTGTGTGTCCATGTTTAATAACGTTGTTGCGTGCCAAAATTCTGTATAATTTCATACAATTAAAATTCTGTATGCAATTATCGTGCCTCTTTTACTGTGACATGGGAATGACATGCATTCAGAAATTTAGTATCATCCAGGATTATGTTTGCAATCTGCAAACTGCTAGCCCGCGTGCATTGCAAACCATCTAACCATAAACACAGCATGGGCATGTATTTCCGCAGATCAATTCATGGATGTGTCATGTTGACATTTGATCTGTGGACGAATGCCAAACCGAAATAGATTTCTAGTTTGTTTTCTTGATTACATGAACTTAGAGCTCCATTTTAGCTGCTCGATTACATTTAAGAAAGCCCCCCCCAATTCTTGCATCTTGCTATTTAGTTTTACAGGTCCTAAAAAAGGTTCATATTCCTTGAGATGAATTAATTAATAGGCGGATCCATAGAACAAATGGGTGTTGGAACTATGAGAAAAGTGGGTGTCAATCCATAGAAATTTGTGGAATCTTGTGATCGAGTAGGCCATACAAGTTCTTTGAAGTACACCGAGATGGGGCTGCTGAACCTCGCACCTACCAAAAGAAATCGAAAGCTATGACATTTCAACCTCCTCGTGTGGTGCTTTTCTTATTTTCTCTTTGGAAGCATCGAACGACAACTCAAACTCGGGCGGTAGTTCATCACGAAGACGAAAGACGAACAGACCTGCAAGGTGCCATTACGAGGCCGTACAGGAAAGGGACTCCACTACGCACCAGTCAATGGAGCATTGCGACGGGCAGTCATTGATTGATAGACGACGGGACCTTTGTGTTGGTCCCCGTCGCTAAAATCTAAGGCAGAGCGGTGGAGTTCTGTCTCACGGTTCGTACGATCTCCATCGATTTTTGTGGGTACATATATACATTAAATTATACAAATGAACCTTAAACCGGATAGTTTCGGACTCGATCTTTGGCAATGTTAAATTTTATTATATATATATATTATTTTATTTAAGTTGTGTGGTATCTTTACGTATCCATTCGTAAAATGATCAACCTCTCCGAAACCTTTTATGGTCCATGAGAATCTACAAAAGAAAAGACAAATTAAAGGAAGCATTTAACTCAATATCTAACAAACATATATTTTAATAAACACTTGATAGATAATATAAATTATAAATATAGACTTTGTAAGCTCTAAACGTTTATGTGATAAATAATCCAAGGTGATCCGTCGTGATAAAAAATCTTCATAAATGCTCATATGATACTACTGCGAATCAAGACAATGAACCAATCCTAAACATTTCCCTAAATGTCCATCCAATCATGTGCCACTCAAATAGCTCCTATGTGATATGCTGATTGAATGTCCATCCAATCATGTGTCACTCAAGTAGCTCCTGTGTGATATATTGACTAATACTCCACACTATTCTATGGAGCTTGAAAACTCACAAATAATTGCCTGATGGCTTATTTTTGGTCAGTTTTGCCTCTATGTGACGAGTACATACAATTTACATTTACATGTCTAAAACAACTACAAAAGTTAATCAAAATAGGTTGTCAAGCTTATTGCAAGCTCTCTATATGTTATGCTTTGCATAAATAAAATCAAAAGATATATATACAAAAGTATTACATAGAACACCCAATTTATAATTTTGTCCGTGACATTTTCCCCCACTTATTCCTTCAACGCCCTCGTCGTCTTTACAGACACTGCATCACCTTGCCTTTGTTGAATCTTCAATCTTCTATTCTAGTTGCAATATGCCTCTTAGTTCCCAACTGCTCTTCATTGCTGTTATTGATTAGTCAAATTTTGATTTGCCACTCTACTTCAACTCGCTAATGACTAGTGTAGGGTCGATCGAGTTATATTGATCTTTGTTGGTTCATATAGATCTTTCAAATAAAGAAAAAGATATTTCTTATTATGTATTAGTCTCTCAAATATCTTACGCTGCTTGAATTGAGTAGATATTTATTGGAGCTTTAACGAGTATCACCTCGTAAACTTTAAAGTTTTTGAGATTTTTCCTCTGCAAAATTTATCTATCGATTTCTCTTTTATTTAGTTGTCACCTCTAAGTAGGTTCACATCACTTCTACTTTTGATTGACATTTCATTGGGAATTAGAGTGAATAATCTACTCTCGGTGGAATCGTGAATATTTAACAACTGTTGCCTTTCACTTTCTTCGAATGGTCTTTAAATATGTATAGAGCTTCTCTGCTAGATAAATAAGATAACTAGGATACTTGATTTGCTTGCCTCCTTGAGAGTTATACTCACTTTCTTAGAGTTTACCTTTGCATTCTTCACCTCCTCGACCGCTTTTATGACCAAGCACTCTCCTTCCATAAGAGCAAGGGATTGATTATTTTGCAGAAGTCGTTCCTCTATAGTACTATAGCACTATCATGCCCATGGCCCTACTATTTATTAATTTACATCTGTATCCCTTTATTTATGATCGATAGGTTCAGCTCTATGGTACTATGGTACTCTTCCAAGTCTATCTCCATTTTGACCGATGCTTAGTTTTGGGTAGCTAAGACAGTTTGGACTTGTCATCACTTCCTCATCCCTTTTGACCACATATTTCAACACTTCTATGTTCTCTAAGTAGTTCCTCTTGGTCAATGAAAAAATAAACTATAACTTCCATGCATGGCCTCCACCATTATGTTGTAGGGCTCAAACTAATTCTATTCTCCTTTGCGTCCTTAGTAGCAATGTTCACTTACTCAATCTTGTTCTTTAACTTATCGAACTCCCTTAAGTGAATATAAGCTCTAAAGCAGTCTAACTCTCTAGTCGCTTTAATTATATATCTATATGATCAAGTTCCCTATGGGACTCATTGGTACTTATATTCATAATTCTCCTTTGGTGGTACATAACCTCCATATGCTAATGACTAAAGCCTTTATCTTATGTAAAATTTGATATACGCACGAAAGTCCTGCCTTTGTGGTACCATAACATTTACTCATTGAATATAGAGTTATTCTTGCTATCATATTATTCATTGAAGTATAGCTCTCATTAACTCCCGATCATACCTTTGTATGATTAAGTCCCTCGTAGGACTTCCCCCGTGTGTGTCGTATTATCTCGAACTGTTTCACCATAATCCGTTGCAGTATATCACCTCCTGATGACATTTTCATTATTTTCTAATCTTTTTATAGGATGAACATAAACTACGATCTCTCTATGTATAGCCTTTATTAATGCATCATAAGGCCTCCGTTATTTCTGATTGTATTCGCCCCATTGGTAATCGGCTTTCATCTATCTGCTCTCAAGTCACACCCAGACAAAGTATAACTCTAGGATATTCCGTCGTATTGCAGTTCTTAAAGTCCACTGACTTTTCTAAAATTGGTATGCCATTATCTAAATCCTAGGCCCTTGCCCCAAGCATAATCTTCACCATGCATCGCTTCCTTCAGAGTAACTCGAACAACAACATATTAGCATATTCTTTAAGTGTATCCACCTCTACATCCTTTTGGGATGTGCCAAGGCCTTCTGATCCTAGCATTCTCAACAAGAGGTCTAGTAGGCACAGAGGATGGCAAGCACCTTCTGTGGATGCTGGAGTATGCCAATTCTCGGTTCATTGGACAAGTTGTTGAGTCCATCGTTTAGAGACGACACAGATGAGGAGGATCAATGTGGATGACCTGACCCGTGCGATAGATGGAACTATCAGACGTAAATGCAACATAATTGACATTTATCTAAGGATAGTTTTATGTTTTTGCTCAGTATTCTGTCTTCTATGTTGGCTCTCTTCATATAGCTTGGGTACTTCACTAAGTTCTACCCAAGTTGCTCTGCTCTTTGGTTTGCATTAAGTTGATGGTGGCTGTCACGTGCATCATTCCATGAGTCAATCCTCTATTGAGTTCGATCTCCACATCGACTCTAAGTGTGTCTTCGTTTGGTGTTGCCTTAGATCACTCCTCCATTTGATCTTGCAATGTGTGCACCAATGCATTATCTTATGCATGCAGAAATTTAGTATCATCCAGGATTATGTTTGCAATCTGCAAACCCCCAACCCGTGCATTGCAAACCATCTAACCATAAACACAGCATGGGCATGTATTTCCGCAGATCAATTCATGGATGTGTCATGTTGACATTTGATTTGTGTACGAATGCCAAACCGAAATAGATTTCTAGTTTGTTTTCTTGATTACATGAACTTAGAGCTCCATTTTAGCTGCTCGATTACATTTAAGAAAGCCCCCCCCAATTCTTGCATCTTGCTATTTAGTTTTACAGGTCCTAAAAAAGGTTCATATTCCTTGAGATGAATTAATTAATAGGCGGATCCATAGAACAAATGGGTGTTGGAACTATGAGAAAAGTGGGTGTCAATCCATAGAAATTTGTGGAATCTTGTGATCGAGTAGGCCATACAAGTTCTTTGAAGTACACCGAGATGGGGCTGCTGAACCTCGCACCTACCAAAAGAAATCGAAAGCTATGACATTTCAACCTCCTCGTGTGGTGCTTTTCTTATTTTCTCTTTGGAAGCATCGAACGACAACTCAAACTCGGGCGGTAGTTCATCACGAAGACGAAAGACGAACAGACCTGCAAGGTGCCATTACGAGGCCGTACAGGAAAGGGACTCCACTACGCACCAGTCAATGGAGCATTGCGACGGGCAGTCATTGATTGATAGACGACGGGACCTTTGTGTTGGTCCCCGTCGCTAAAATCTAAGGCAGAGCGGTGGAGTTCTGTCTCACGGTTCGTACGATCTCCATCGATTTATGTGGGTACATATATGCATTAAATTATACAAATGAACCTTAAACCCCGAGCTTTCTTTTTTTTTTTTTTCCGGCAGACCACATATTATTTTTTAAAAGATGATATTATCCCAGTTTTTGTCTCATCGATCGCTTAGTCGATTTTATCAAAGTTGTGTGGTATCTTTACGTATCCATTCGTAAAATGATCAATCTCTCCAAAACCTTTTACGGTCCATAAGGATCTACAAAAGAAAAGACAAGTTAAAAAAAGCATTTAACTCAATATCTAACAAACATATATTTTAATAAACACTTGATAGATAATATAAATTATAAATATAGACTTTGTAAGCTCTAAACGTTTATGTGATAAATAATCCAAGGTGATCCGTCGTGATAAAAAATCTTCATAAATGCTCATATGATACTACTGCGAATCAAGACAATGAACCAATCCTAAACATTTCCCTAAATGTCCATCCAATCATGTGCCACTCAAATAGCTCCTATGTGATATGCTGATTGAATGTCCATCCAATCATGTGTCACTCAAGTAGCTCCTGTGTGATATGTTGACTAATACTCCACACTATTCTATGGAGCTTGAAAACTCACAAATGGTTGCCCGATGGCCTATTTTTGGCCAGTTTTGCCTCTATATGACGAGTACATACAATTTGCATTTACATGTCTAAAACAACTACAAAAGTTAATCAAAATAGGTTGTCAAGCTTATTGCAAGCTCTCTATATGTTATGCTTTGCATAAATAAAATCAAAAGATATATATACAAAAGTATTACATAGAACACCCAATTTATAGTGTCTTCGTTTGGTGTTGCCTTAGATCACTCCTCCATTTGATCTTGCAATGTGTGCACCAATGCATTATCTTATGCAAGTTTTTATAATAAGTCCTCATAGCTCGCTCTATCCATTGAGCTTTATAGAGTTGTTATCTTGTGGTATCCCTCTTCGGTATATGTGATTCATTGCATATGATTCTCTCTCTAGAAAGCTGAGACTTATCTCTCCTAGATATCTATTCCATTGGAATAACTTTTCTCTTTGCATCATTCTCTCTGAAAGTTTCGAAAACCACCATCCCCTTAAATTACTCTGCCTTGTTAAATAAACTATGCATTGTTCTACCCTCGCAAATGCACTTGTTAGATTATGACTATTCACTAATATAGCCCCGATGCACCCCTTAAGGCCTAATAATATGCTAAACTTGTTACATGCTTTAACCTCCTATTGATATATCCTTCTTATGTTGAAGAAAAAGATTTAATACTCTATGGCGTTGAGTTTTAATCGCCTTAGGATGATTACAAATAGTCCATCGTTCATATATAAGCCCTTGCATGAGTATCGAATTCTTTGAGTTAATAATTTCTCTAATCTTTGTGTGCTTTGCACAACTCTTTTGATCATTGACCTATCTCCCATTGTACAATCTCATCTTTTGCTAAGCACCCTGCTTGTCTTGAGCACCATCAAGTTTGGTTTTCAACGTCGAGCCATAGTTCGAACTCAGTCTTTGTGCGCTACATGTTTTTTCAGCTTGCTTGTTCTCATGGTGCCTTTCACACAAAGGGTTGGTTATTCCTCTGAATATCAATCTTGGATGTCCACTCCTTCGAGCAACTCCTTTCCCTATGTCTTAACGGTTGTTTTCCTTAAATAGTCACGCATGTCGGCTGCCCTCAACATAGCCTCAATAGATCTCTCATGTTTGCATGTCAAGTGTTTCTAGGCATGCTTATCTTGCTTTAATACAATCTATCATAGACTTAGTTGGTTTTGCATAAGTTGTGCAAACATGGTCAACCTCCCTGAAATTTTTTATGGTCTTTTAAGGACCTGTAAAAAAGAAGATGGGTTAAAGGAAGCATTTAACTCAAGATCCAACAAGTAGCTATTTCAGCAAATACTTGATAGACAATGCAAATTACAAATATAAATTTGATAAGCTCTAAATTATCACATGATAAATAGTCCAAGATGGTTCGATATGACCAAAAATCTCTACAAGTATTCACATGATATTCGTTTGTAATAAAACAACAAACCAGCCCTAGACACTACCCTAAAGGCTCATCCGACCATATGCCACCTAGTTAACTCCTAAGTGCTATGCTGACTGACACTCTACACCACTATGCAGAGCTTGAAAACCCCCAAGATGGTTTCTCGGATGGATTGTTTCTAGACAGTTTTGCCTCTACATGATGATTGCACACAACGTATGTTTACAAGCTTGAAACAACCACAAAAGCCAATCAAAATGGGACTGTCAAACTTACTACAAACCCTTTACATACTGTGCAAAGGATGAATAAAATCAAAAGATACAAACATATACAAGCATTACATCGAATACCCTATTTATAATTTTATCCGTGACAGATTATCGTCTTTGCCTCATCAATTGTTGCCTTTGCCCCTCATATATTGTACGTTTACCCCATCATGTCTGCTCCTCGTTCGTTATTATTGTTTCACCCATGTCCATCGCTATCATTGCACTCTCGTTTGCATTTGAGGCCAAACCCCAACACCCTACCTTCCTCTCTCGATGCCACCATGAATCGTAACCCTAAACCTAATCGTGGGATCTCCATCTACTACCATAAGTGGTGGAGCACCACGGCCCATCATTAGTAACGATGGGTTCACACAAGCCCAGGCCACTATCGATCATTTGTCTTGATCATCATGATGGACAAGGGTGAAAGTGGATAAATAGAAGCGCATGGACGAGGGTGAGAGTAAAGATAGACTAAGGCAATGGATAAAAGATGAAGCTATAAGCTTGCAAGGTAGATACGATGATGGGAGGCACTAGACTCTATTCGAAAGAGTGAAAACTTGAAGCATTTTTTTATAAAAAAGATTGGCCATTAAATCCGTCATTTTTATTCTTTATATAACGCTCGAGTTCTATAACGGTGAAGATGCGAATCGAGGAAATCGAGCTCAACATACGTCACCTTCGAAAGTGAAGGCCACCATCGCGGGTCCCACCACCGTCGGGTTGACCTTATCCATTTGGCCTGTCGGCAACGTTGCGCAGCACGTGGGCCCGGTTCGGTCC
>LVTN01000039.1:425437-626672 GCA_001649415.1 Musa itinerans
TATCTTTATTTACTCTCAAGAGATACTATATATATATATATATATATATATATATATGTGTGTGTGAATAAACAGTATTTCGATCTGTTTCTAAAAACACTTAAAATGTCGTTAAAACTAACTGTTATTTCCCATGGCGTCATTGGGCCTTCTGGTGGGCCCGGAGTGGGCCACATCCGACGTGGCAAGCCCCCGCACAAGGCGCCCCGTTCTCCCTTTCGGGCCACTTGATCCCCTCAACCTCCGCTCTTCCTCTCTTTCTTCCTCGTCGTCGTCAAGAAGCGGAAAGAGTTCCTTTCACCACCTGCTTCGATCCTTGTTCGTGTCGTTGAGCACCGTGGGGAATCGAGACGAGCATCATCATCATGGAAGGCAGCGGCTTCGATGATCTGATACAGAGGCTGATGGACGCCAAGAAGAGCAAGGCCAGCGGGAAGAAGGTGCAGCTCAGCGAGCTGGAGATCCGCAGCCTCTGCGCCACCGCCAAGGGCGTCTTCCTCAGCCAGCCCGTCCTCCTCGAGCTGGAGGCGCCCATCAACATCTGCGGTGAGACCCCTCGTCCTTCGTGGGATTCCACCAACTCATGTCTCTTCCTCATCTCCTCGTGTAAGCCTCGGTGGGACTCTGTTTCCGGAGCTCAGGCGACGTGCATGGGCAGTTCTCGGACCTGCTCCGGTTGTTCGAGTACGGTGGCGTGCCGCCCACCTCCAACTACCTCTTCCTCGGGGACTACGTCGACCGGGGGAAGCAGAGCATCGAGACCATCTGCCTCTTGCTGGCATACAAGATCAAGTACGCCGACAACTTCTTCCTCCTCCGAGGCAACCACGAATGTGCCTCCATCAACCGCATCTACGGCTTCTACGACGAGTGCAAGCGCCGGTTCAGCGTCCGGCCGTGGAAGCTCTTCACCGACTGCTTCAACTGCCTGCCGGTGGCCGCCATCATCGACGACAAGATCTTCTGCATGCACGGCGGCCTCTCGCCCGAGCTGCAGAGCATGGATCAGATAAGGGAGATCGAGCGGCCGGTCGACGTGCCGGATCAGGGACTCTTGTGCGACCTCCTGTGGTCTGATCCCGACCGGGAGATCAGGGGCTGGGGGGAGAACGACCGAGGCGTTTCCTATACCTTCGGTGCGGATAGGGTGGCAGAGTTCTTGAGGAAGCATGACCTCGATCTCATCTGCCGAGCTCATCAAGTAAGTGCCTGTTACTCTTAGTACTATTATCCCAAGTTCAGAACTTGCCACAATTGAGGTGAAAGACATAGATCAAGAATGAAGATGACGAAATCTGAGATCCAGATCTAGACCGGTATTGATAGTCAGGTTTATACCATCTTGTCGGTATACAGTACATTTGTATGTATCGTAGTACCGAAAAAGTAGAGGTGGAGGAGTCGAGGATTGAGTAAGTGGATGGCACGAGAATTAGGCCGACAGGGTTTAACCCTAGAAAAGTGCCTGAATCTCGGATCAGACAATTTGAAATGAACTAGTCCGATTGTTGGTTCATAATCAGATCAATAAATATCATTCTGTATATAGATCGATTCTCGGATCAAACCATTTGAAATGAACTGATCCGATTGTCGGTTCATAATCAGATCGATAAATATCATTTGGTATATAGATCGATTCGGATAGTGTTTAGAACCCTAATGATGACTAATTTACTGGACTTCAGTAAGAATCATGGCATGAAACATGGACTGATGGTGCAGGTTGTGGAGGATGGCTATGAATTCTTTGCAGACAGGCAGCTGGTGACCATCTTCTCAGCTCCAAACTACTGTGGGGAGTTCAACAACGCTGGTGCACTGATGAATGTGGATGCAAGCTTGCTCTGCTCATTCCAAATCCTCAAGCCTTACAGAGGAAAGGAAGGGGGAGAGTGAGGGCTGCCCAACAAAGAGCTTGAGTTTTGTGCAAGAGAAACAACAATGCGTTTCCTTACAGTTTGTATCTGAAAAGATTATTTTGCCTTCCCTTGTAGCAAATTATTGATGAGTTCAAATATATACTCAGCCTGTGTACATAAAAATGCCAAAGTAGATTCAATTTTTCTGTCATCTTCCCTGGCAACATCTTTTACATGTAATTCCAGTATCCATGAAGAACAAAAATGGATCACTGGCTTTGTTAGATGTCACAGCTTATATAAACAGCTGATGCAAGCATCAAGATTGTTGGCACAGAAATTATACTTGAGATCAAGCAGGACTTGGATATTTGATCTTTATGATACTTCTTTCATCTCCAACACAAACCATGGGCTATAAATGAAAGATAATGGCCAAAATTATGCACTTCAGGTATGCCTTCACCTTTTTTTTAGGATATATGCTTACACATACTTGAAGGTGTCTTACTTTTTATTGAAGTGAAAACGTATGTAATTTATAAGTCATTCCGCTGACTAATTCACAGCTTATAGAATATCCTGAGGTAAAAAAGAATAAATAAAAATATAGCAGCTTGGTAATGTGACATTGATTGTGATTCATTAGATGCTTCTTTGTTTTCACCTTTTTTCAGCTTGGTAATGTAACTCTGCTATGGCATCAACGGTCAAAATAAAAAGGTGGTATATATACTTGTTGTGGGATTGTACTGTTGATCGTGGGTCGACTTAGTTCAATCAGGACCTGAAGTCACAGGGGCATTCGAGAAACCCATGTGGTAGTTCTATGAGGTGATTAATCGGGTCCTGAGATGTGTGAGGTGGCATTGAGGTGATCTTTTGGGTAGAGCCCAAGCGTCCGAGGTGAGCTCGAAACTAGGTCGAGGTGGATCCCGGCTCGTCGATGAGTCCCTGCACAAAGGTCAATGTCGGGAGTTGTTTCTCGATCCAACCCCTTTGATGCTCAAGTTAGCTTTAGACGATTTATGGTGTAAAAGGATTAGTTTCCGAGAGATCCTCCCATGAACTGGTATTGAGCGTCATATTTTATACTTGTTTGGTCGAGGGAATCACTTATAATGACCATAAGGCCTTCCCTGTGGCATTTCATTTACGGGGGCGACATACTTGTAATGGTTGTAACGTCTCTCTTCTAGCGTTTCATCCACGAGGGCGATAGGCTTGTAGTGATCGTAATACGTTCCCCTTGGTGTTTTATCTACAAAGGTCGATTGAGGGGGTTGACTCAAGCAATTGTCCATAGACTGTTGTTCGCAAAGGTTGATCGAGCTAGCTCAAATGGTCTCTAATGGACTGTCATCCATGAGCCGACAAATTGTAATTGCCTCCATGTCATTGTTCTCGTGTGACGATCAACTGATGAGATGAGATTAGTTGCCAGAATATTCTCTATCAACACTCATCCATTTTTATAATTTTATTACGGAAAGTATATCAAAATCCAACCTGTTCAAGAAAAAAAAAAACTACTAATTGAACCCTTTACCAGTCTAATTCGATTATAAGATGAGAGATGTGGAAAGAATCATATCAAACGAAACCGACCTATTAGTAGCAAACTAAAAGAATAATATGATCCAAAAGCAGCTTTTTGTTTTTCTTTTTTCATTCTAAATCGACAATTCTTGGTGAAGGTATTGTTATTTTAGAATGTTGACACAAAAGAAAGGCCTTACTGTCTTTTTCTCTTAAAATCATAGTTCCTATGAAATTTATTTTTTTTATTTGATATTTCTATATTTCTATATAATATTTAAAAATTAATCGAACCATCGGTAATCCAAAACTCTTTTAACTTATATTGAAATGAAATGATTCGATCGATTACTCATATTTTTTTCCTGCATATTTGTTGCTTTGTGAACTTTTTGGAAGTTCGTATAGCATGGCATTTTGTTCATGAGCTTTGTCAAATATGAACTGCTTGGTGCCAAACAGGCTCTTAACAGTGTGCTAACTCAGGCATTACCATCACTTGGAATGCATTAGACTTGTTTCAAACTCTTTCAATGATGTTTCTAATTGATGTGCAATCCAAAGATTTATGTTCAAAACATGAATTAGACCACCCTTTTGTCTCTTCACCATTTATCTATCTACAAGCATTTGCAAATGCAGGGAAGAAAATTACCTAATGCAAAGTTGCAGTGCTCACATGAACATTCTTGAATACATCATGGAACCTTGTATGCAAGAGTGAACAAGAAAACCATTATTACAATGACAAACTTAAAGATCACCATAACCATATAACACCATCTGCTTCAATAAAGTTCTTGTATTTAGTGATACATACCACTAGAGAGAGAAATGGAACAAAATTGCAGAATATTCTGAACCTAGATAGATGGCCATTTCTATCTATTCTCTCTCTCTCTCCTGTGCTGTACATGCAGCTGAAAATTACTAGGAAACATGTTCTTGTCCTTCCCTCTCTCAACTCACCTTTCTGTACAAGAATCAGTATTATTTTGAAGAATTGAAGATATCATATGTATGTTGACCAGCTGCATGTATAAACTCCAGCGTGCTAACATCTTTGTAATGCACCAAAATTTTTTTGAAGCAAAACCTTCATCTTTCTAATTGTGGTCCAACAAGGACCACCTTGATGAAAGACGAGAGTAGTGGCATTTCCCAAATAATGGCGACGCAGAGAGATTCATACAATGATAACAAACTCACAAAGCCCATGGCTCATCAGGCTGTTGGAGGCACTCTTGGGGATTGGTGTAGAAATAATCCTCTTCTTTTGGTCTGTCGGGTATGACCAGTCTCCTGGTAGGCCTTCCCATATGATCAGCATTTGCTGTCTTAACCAAGGAAGAGAAGTCATCCCATCCTAATGTTCCATTACTATACTGATCAATCAGATCAACCAGGAGCTTTCGATCTAATGTGATGGTCTTCTTGAAACCCATGTATCTGCAAGTTATACAGGGAACAGATGTATCCTCTTAGTCAAAGCTTCAGTTTAACCGAGAGAGAACAATAGCAAAAAGAGAAAGAAAGGGAAAGAACTTTTTTTAGCCTTGTGCTAAGACCTTTCGTAAATGGCAAAGGTTGGATCGAATCCCCTATTTCACCATTTTGGAGAAAGAAAAGAAAAATAACATGCTTTGGATCTCAGCACATCCAACTAGTTGAGATCAGCTATACAAGATCTTTACCACAACATTCTCCACAAAGAATCAAATCATATGGTAACAATTAATGGTAGCACTGATTTTTATTTCTTCTGATCTAGCTTTTCATTTTTGACATTAACTTCCATAAAACCCAGCATAATAATCTCAATTATTTTCCATTTTTGGCAACAAGTGCCCTAGCATGTTGACATTTGCAAATGACTTTTGTTGCCAGCATGATGAGGAATCTGTGGTGCATCAATACAATAGAAGTTCCATGGTCCTAAGAAAATGGTTTATCATGTGCATATCAACTAAATAAACTGGAAGAATTAAATTTGGTCAACTAATTAGTCAACCTAAAAGTGAAACAGCAACATAAAAATCATGATTGACTAATTGATGTCAGTGAAGAGATGCAAAGAGTGGTACCTGCGATGGCCCTCAACAACTCTAGCCATGTTACCATCATATGTAGGCACAAAGATATCACTCTCCAGAGAAACAATGTAATCTAGTGCTGCCATTTGAGATGAGTGATTCTGGAAATATCTAAGATGGGAGGGTCCCAATAATTTTTCCTTCCTTACCTGTTCAATGTTTAGAACATAAATTAGGCAAAATAAGTACGGAAAGATAAAACAACTACTAATAAACTGCTGTAGCCACTCACCACATTTGGATAAGCATCAGAAAGGACTGCCATTCTCCTTTTTCCACCATATATTTCTCCTGCAGCAATATACACCTGAATACTGCCATCAATATCCAGTGCCCTTAATATCAAAGCAGTCTCTTCTGGTGTTAGGGGGCAGAGGCCATCTTTCCTTTTCAGGTCAGAATTGATAACCTTCTCTTTCCACCATGGATATGCATACCTGTGTCCAAACGGATTAGCTACTCAGAAGTCACAAATAGAACTAAACAAAACCCACTACTATGACTTTATACCTCATTCTTGTCAGCTCTTCTGCCTCTTCATTGGTGCAGCCATGAGTACATCCAGAGAAAGCCAACATATCCATTTCGTATCTTAGATGGAGAACCAGAAAAGGGCCAGTCTGTCGCAGGATTCTGACTGCCAGCCTACCCAACTCTTCGATCTGAGAAGTGAATCTCAAAGCAGAATAATTTACTCGGCAGCGCAGCTTCTGGATCTCCAAAGGCAGACCATTATTGGCAAGCCGTGCATCTGTCCTGTTGAAATGCACAATCTTGTGCTTCTTTATTAAGGGAAGAATCTGGTTACCAGACAAACATATTTATCAGCACAAGTGTAATATTATTGCCATTGGATACCTCTGCTAGTATAATGCTTCAAAAGGCTTACCAACCTGATTCTGGTAATAAGACAGATCTGACCAGCTAACAGGTGGCATAGAGTAGACCATGCTCAGCTCAACCCTCCTTTTCAGTCTAGGTGGTAACACTTTCAGTATTCGCACCTCAGCTCTCAATGAAGTGATAAAATGATCGACATCAAATATGTCTTGGAACTCACTGTTATATTAAGGAACATGGATTTAGTTCTAGAAAGTACTATGGAAATTTATAAAAAAACATCAAGTCTGTAGCTCATCAAGTTACGAAAGACCAGCCGTGTGAGACATGAATTAGAAATGCAGACACACCTAGGATCAGCCCAAAATGATGTTTTATCCAACTCTGGTACTATGAGTGTCACATTCAAATATCTTGCAATAGCAACCATGTCACAAATCTGAAGAAAAAAAAATTGTGCCATTAGTAATGTTGCAAAGCTAAAGCAATAGCAGACTACAAGTGATAAAAGAGCCCAACAAATTTGAACTCAACCCCTAACAGTAAGATTGAATCCTTACCGCTGCTCGCATTTGGTTAAGCCCACCATTGCATGAAACCATGATATACCCATTATTTCTATAGATTCCTAGAGATAAATTCATCAAAAACTCCATATGAGAAACATAGATCCATAAACAAGCTTCATCAAGTATTAGCCAATGAAAAAAAGTAAGGAAGCTACATAGCTGTATTGGATCTATAGTGCACAAATTAAATTAACCTAGATGCAATAGCAAGAACAGTCAGTTTATTTTAGCAACATAAAATGAGAACAACTGACACAACATTGACATGGAAAATTCTGCAACTGGTAGAAATGACAAAAATTGTCATCAAGAATATGGTTCCAAAGGAAGAGTACCACAAAAAATGACTTGAATACATATAGCAGTCAATTGAAAGAACCAAGATTCATCGTACCAAGGTGTACCACTCAGTCCGGGTGGCATGTACCGGTCCAATAAGGGATCAGTATGGACAGTACCTACCAATCTTTTGATACATCTCACCATACCATGTGTTAGTACATTGACATGTACCGTACCGATGTCGGTCATTAAGCATTAGGTACAATTAAAGACAATTAGCAAGAACAGACTAATTGTTCAAAGAAAATAACATCAATTAGCTGAACAACAAATTAGATTAACAACGAAGAACAAATTCAAAGAAAATAGATTTCACTAACTAGTCCATGACACCAAGCAATGGAAGCATAATTTTTTCAAAAAAGAAAAAGAAAATAAAAGACAATATGTAAACATAAATTTCTCGGTAATATGTAAACACAAATCGATCAAGAGAAATTAAAAGATTTTGTAAGCACTTATGGGATTTCATTTATATAGCAAGCAAAAACATAATATTAAACAGTAACAAATGTAGAAATTTTCTTTGTAAATTGGATGATGAACACAAAGAACTCACTTTTTGGGGGAAGAACGATCTTCTCGACTACGGGAGCGGTTTCATTGGCCAGGAACGATGAATCTGAAGGGATCAAGCAAGACGGCCAACCTTTCAAGACACGCGGCCCCCATGTCTCCCCCAGCGCCGTGAGCTGGAGGACACACGTCCAGAGCAGCACTGTGCTCGTCGTCCGAATCATCCATAGCTTCAACTTAGATCTATTCTTCAGCTTCTCCGCCTTCGCCTCACCACCGATCTTGTGCCTGCGATGCCTCTCTCCACCGCACTCAGATCCCATCGTCCTCTCGAGCCGGCACATCCTCTGAATCCAAAATGCACCGCCCCCCATAAACAATAACTCTAGAACAACTCCTCTCCCATTCTAATTATCGACAAACAGAATACACTTCTTTTTCCTTTCTTCGCAACCAAAATCAAGAGAAAACCAAGACGAGTCTGCCTTTCCACTCAATGCAGCTCGACACAGCAATTCAGGACCCCCGACGCACTTCATATACCGTCGAAGAAAACCATGCTTGCCATCTAAAACTCAAAATTTTGGACCCAACTGTCTTTCCAATCCTGAAACCACCCAGAAAAAAGAAACCAAAATTCCGATCTTTCGCCGCTTTAAGCCACCAAAAATCACCGTCTGTTCAGGTAGCGAGTATCAATCAAAACCGAAAACACGGTCACCTCCCACAAAAGGCCACGCGCCCCGTGGGAAGTTGCCAAAGAAAGGCCAAGAGGATTGTTTTTGACCCACACGCTGGATCTGGAGGGGCTCAGATGGCGATTTCGACGGCTGAACCGGCGCTATGCGTCCGAAGATCGCAAGAGGGGGGGGGGAGAGCGCTAGCTCCGGCGTCTCCGATCCCCCTGCATTGCGATCCGAGACAGCGAATGTTGTCGCCTTCGGAAGGGGGCGTCGGTGGCGAACGGTTCTTATCCTACGGTCGGCGTGTTGTGTCCGAACTCGCCGCTCCTTATTACCTTTCACCGCGGTTAGATCATGATTAATAATACCCTTCTCGACTGAATCGGACGTTACCCACCACACATTAAAAGTGGGTCCCACAAACACTTCGTGCCATCGAACTACAAAAGTCAGAAGGGTGAAACGAGGGTAGATCAGATGGGTAATCTAGGTTTGGATTTTTAACCCTCGGTCTGCTGTCGCGGTAAATCGACGTTAAAATAAAGTGCCACGTGGAAGCATCACACCGTACGTGGACAAGACGGCAAACATTTATTTCATTTCTTTGGGGGATTTATGTCTCAAATCTTATCAACCTTATGATTCAAATATTTTATTAAAATGTAAATGATATTTTTCAATTTTACTGTCGCTTTAAAGTTGATTTGCTGCATAACAATAAGAGTATATAAGAAATTTAGGGGGTAAAAAGAGTATTGTGTGTCAAAAAAAATTCTGAAAAATTAACATCCTTTTTCATTGTTTTTTATAATAATTAGTTCTTTTTGTTGTTATTCTAATTTAATTTTTCAGTTGAGATTTGATACACTACAAATAATGTCTTTCATGACAGATTAGTGGCAATAAAAAAATTCCATGTATTCAGACCATGGTGGATGCATTGTACAAAACTTAATGTGATTAGAAATGGATTTTCATAATAAATATATTATATCTTATTTCTCAGAATAAAGAACAGCAAATAGTAAAAAAAAATTCATATAAATTGAATTAGAAAAGAATTAGTGTTGTTTTCACCCCAAATCAAGTGGTGAGGGCTTCATAGGTAGGACTCTTATAAGGGGAAAAAAAATAAAAGAACCGTAAAGGTGATGAAATTAAATATTCACTGAGTAATTGAGACAGTTATAATGATTAATTAAAATCTAAAATATTTAATCATGTTAAAACATAATTAAATAAATATCGAATGTGTGTTTAGAATTAACTCGGAACAATGATTAAATAAAATATTATTTTTCAGAGGTACTGATTTTGAGACAAAATTCTCAGGAGATGAACTATGGATTTTCCTGTCAAAGTGCAAGAAATTCCCAATAATAACAATTTATATTTTTTTGTGAAATAAAAAAAATAAATTAAAAGCTTGCCATGTAAAGCCATACCACACTTACATAGAGTAGAATGCGATCCATATGGAGGACCCAATACAAGCCCAATCCATATATTTGTAGGTATGTGCCGACCCATTGCGGTTCGTCCCTCCACACCTACCCACGTCCCGAATCGACAAGCAAGATGGGCCCTGTTGGGCCCCATCTAGCCCCGCTGGATCCTACCCCGGTGGGTAATGCGGGGGCCGTTGCCTCCGCTGGCCCCAGGTCGACACTCTGCTCCGTTTGAACCGCGACACCACTGGCCTCGCCCGACACGTTGCGGCTCCGCCGGCGACCTCGGCCCTCTTCCTCCCCCCGGGGTGCGGACCCATCCCTCTTCCTTCCCTATAAAGCAAGGCCTCCTTCCCCGTTTTCTTCCACCACACTGCCCCATTCACCTATCCCCGATCCTACAGCTTCGATTTCGCTGGAAAATGTATCGCGCCACCGCTCTCGTCGTCCTCTTCGTGGCCGCGGCCGGCTTCGCAGCCGCTGCCGACGCCCCGGCACCCGGACCCAACGCTAAGACTGAGCAAACGGCGCCGATCCATTCTCCAGCGAAATCCCCCACCACGGCTCCCACCCCCGCCAGCTCCCCGGCTACCTCCGCGGTCTCCGGCCCCGCCAACGCTCCCGCTCCCGCAACCGCGGCGCCCGCGAATGCTCCGGGTCCCGCGACGGCCCAGGGCCCCGCTGCTGCGGCACCAACGACCACCACCTCGCCATCGTCCTCACCCGCCGCGGCGCCGGGCCCCAATACCGTCGATGACGAAGATGACATCCCGACTGATGGCCCCATCCCCGGAAGCCCCCCAGAGCCATCCGTTGCCGCTTCCCCGGAGGATGATCTGAGCCCGACGGCGACGACTAGCAGCGCGGGAGCTTCTTTGGCAGCCGGCACCGCCTTCGGCGCACTCTCCGCCGTTCTGGGGGCCGTCTTGGCGTTCTAAAGTTTCAATTGGATTTGTCCAAATTAATTTGGGAGCAATTCTCCGTCTTTTAATAAATGAATGGGGCATTTTTTAATATATATATACATCTCTCGCATTTTAATAAATAAATTTTCAATTATCACAAATCATATATATATATATAGTAAACTAAACAAATGTTATCAATTTTTAAGCATGACTAATATAAACTAAAAATACAATATATTTATGAAACGTATATAAATTAATTTTAATATATAATTACTCACTAAAACTAGTGATGATACGCACCCAAGCATAAAAAGGAGCGTATAGGGATGTCATCGGATTATTCATGTTTATCGCTTCTATAGCGATGTCACGTATAAATTAGATGCCCATTTCGGATCTGATCTAAAAAAGATTGGGCAGAGATCCTCATTTTGGATCCGATCCAAACTCGTTTCATGACATCACCACAGTGCATACATACATCGGATTTAGCTACGATTATTTTTATTTCTTTTTAGAATAAATACATTAAATAAATTAAGATGACTGCAAACATCTACGAAATGTTAGATAGATGCACCCTCCTACAATAAAGGATGCACCAACAATATTATCGTCTTTCAGAGATTGACTTGATATATCATTATTTCATAATCCTCAAATTTAATATGTTGAAGAATGTAGCTATAATTTATTAAATATTAGAGGAGCGGTATTGAAGTTTCTCCAAAATTAAATATAGTTTTGTTTCTCCAGAATTAAATATAGTTTTGTAGGATCTTGTCTTGGATATCCAACTTATTAGATACCAAATTAGCTTGGGATAAACTCAGAAATGGATTCGAATTCTCCTCCATATCGCTCGGCCAATGGGTTAGCAAAAAGATTTTGGAGATATTTTTGTTAACCCATTGGACTAAGTCATCAATGCAATAAATAATCATGGTTTAAAAATTATAAATTCTCATCCGTTGTCAAACTACAAGTGATGGTTGACTTAGTCCAAGTGTAACTCATAATCAATAGTATAATATACATGAAATTTAGTCTGATGCTTGGTTTCATAATATCTAAAATCTGATCCCTTTCGATGTTCAATACTAAGTATGTCACAAATGGATTTAGTGAGATAATTGACCTTTTGATTTAGATAAAACTAACTACATTATGGTTGAGCCATCCAATCCCATGGGATTAAATAGGCTAATTATATATTAGCCTTGTAATGAGACATCTTTTACATCCTGATCCGTGAATTTAAAAAATTTATATTTAAATCTCTATAAGTGAACAATCTAGTTTTATTTATCATAATATTATCAATTTTATCGATGAAAGCACAAAAATAATAAGTAATTTTTTTTTAATATTTTAATTAATACAATGTTGTTGGAGGACATATGTGACTATTGTGAATGAAAAAAATAGTGACGAGATGTAAGGACCACTCTACATATGCATCGATACCGACGTTGTTGTTGAGCGACAAAATGGCTGCTCGACATCTACATGATCTTCTCCAAAATCGACATAAGGAAATCAAGGAAGCAAGCATTGCAATGTCAAGTACATCATCAACCGTGTGCCCTCCATGCCCTTCCTCCTCCTCATGTGGCACTTCCAATCGTTGCTCATCAATTGCCTTCCATCCTCTTATGTTGTAATCAAGAAAAGAAAATAGAGATGTTGAGCACAACACTCAAGATTGAGGCTCTTGCTACGGTGGCCATGACAATGCCGTAGAAGGCTGAGGCAAGGATGAGGTTATCGAATGTGGACCCGTTGGAGAAGACGATCCACAATGACGATAAAGTCGAAAGTAGTAGCTCTCGTTGCTTTGACGAGTCACGCTGATGATGAAAGGTGATGACAATCCAAAGGACGAGCTGAGGTAGAGGAGTGAGCAATAAAGAAGAGGAGGAAGACAGTTAGGTTTCACCTCTCAGTCTCTCTCACTTTCTCTTTCTCTCTATACATGGAGGAGATCATGATGGATTTCAAAATGATCATAGGAAAGAGATCACACAGTTGTGTTGAGTGGCCCTTTTGCAGTTGCTCTCATTATCCACAATAATTACCCGCGACCTCAAATGATAGTATCGTTTATAACCATCAACTAGAACATTGAAATTACCTTTTTACCTAATTTTTTATATTTTTCTTGATAAAACCGATGATGTTACGGTAGTTTCACTTTCATAATTATAAGAATTTTAAAATTTTTAAATTTAAGAATCGAGATATTAAAGAAATATAAGGAGATAATATATAATTAGCCTAGATTAAACTGAGCTACTACATTAAGTAAATACTACACCATTTTCAAAAAATAAAAATTATCTAAATTTTGTTGAATTTTCTTTTTTCTTTTATTTTTTAAGATGTACATCCCAACTTCTTACGGTATTTTTATTTTTATGCTATTCTTATTTGTCAACGGTACGTTTGCTGCGCATAAGTTTCACCTGCGGTACACTTTAATCATAAGCTTCGCCTCCTTCTCCGGTTTCAAAAACTTCAAATCCCTCCCCCACGCCCCGAACCGTATTGTCGTTCGCCCACTCGGGAAAATTAGGGTTCCGAAGCCCGCCCTTTGCGACCCAGATCGGGCCGAACCAGGGCGGCGATGACGACGATGGAGCACCTTTTCATGCAGATCTTCGACCGGAAGGCCTGGATCGAGGGCCAAATGCGGCAGCAGGCCGGGTCGTACGGCCAATCCCTCGCTTACAACCTTCTCGCCGACGGCGGACGGCCTCCACCCTGGCTCTGGAACGCGGCGTTGGACGCGCCTGGCTGCGCTGCCCCGGGAGGTACCCTCTTTCCCTTCATCTCCGCACGGTTCTCCAATGTTTCAATTAGATTCAGTTTCTTTAATCTTTTGAGCTGTAGAATGCAACGAGGATTCTTATTTTTCGTATTGAATGCCGTCGACGTGAGCAATTGGAGTTTCGGGTAGCGTTTGAGGCCCTTACATTTTTTTTTCCTCGCATCATTGCTCTGCTGCTCTTCCTGTTTCCTTTTTCTTCTTGGCTTCGACGAAACGGAAGATTTTCTGTCAAAATCTTTGAATTATTTGGTTCTGTTTGTTGCTTGGAGTTTCCATGTTTTGTTATTAAGAAGAACTGTCTGCCTCCTTTTTATTGGCTAAGTTGTCGAGGCATTGCACTCAAGTCATCAAATCCTACAGTCACAAGTAACCTCCTGTATTCTGTTTTAATTGTCTTTTTAGATTCTTTTTGGCTGGATGCAATAGATTCATTATTGTGGAGCTGCCGTGGTAAAATCTAAGACATTGCATGCAAGATGAAATTGCCACTTTTCTTTTTCTTCTGTATGTTTATGGATCTTAGATTGATATATGATGTTTAGTTTCCTGAAGAGACACTCGTGCAAGATATTATCAGAAACACTTCACCAAGACTGAACCTGGAAAGTCTGCACATTGCTTCATGCTAAGTTAATGCTGTTATATCATGCATTTTAACTAAGATGGAGAAAACATTCATTTGGAAATCTCATGGTTACCTGCTGCTTAACAGTATAATGGATGCAGAAGCAAACTTTATGGATTTTACACGGGCAATTAAGAGGACATTATGATTTATTTTCCAAGAATCCTAAGAAAGTATGATCTTCTTAATTGTTGTGAATCTGATGGTTGTAGAGATCGGTGTCTATCAAAAGTTCACTTATAAATAAGAGCCACTCCAGATTTTATTTACCTCCATGGAAATTATGGAACTGCTTCACGTCTAACGGGCTATTGGTTTTGCAACATTTAGTTTGCTGCTTGCAGTTTTGTTTTTTAATTAGTATGTTTCTATGCAGAGTTGGGCAAGGAGCAGCTTATTGAAGAGAATTTATTCCCTGTTCCATGGGCTACAACTCCTTCGACAAATCACAACACTCTCTATACTCTTCCTGCTTTCAAGAGTACCAACATGTCCCAGTACAGTAGCTATATAAGTGACATTTGCATTCCTAGTGAACATATTTATCCTGAGCACACTTGTGGAACAATAACTAATGGTCACCGCAAAGATGACAAAGGAGATTGTGACATGATAAGCTCCAAAGTTGTCGAGGATTCAAGTGTTTTTGACCTGCTTGCAAATGCTCAATGCTACAGGTCAAGGCAAAGGAACCTTGAGAATTATCCTAATGAAAAGTCAAATGCAGAAAACTTTAGGGATGGGAGTATTGCAGAACAATCATTGGCTCATAATAAAGTTGGTGATGTTGCTGTTCCATCTAGAATGACTACTAAAAGAGTTGATTGCCTTGGCAACATATCAGAACCATCAAGCCATTCAGAGTTCATCAATAATAAAGCAACTGCAAATCAAGCAATTCTAAGGCTAACCATGTCACAGAAAGCAGAAAATCTTGTTGTCAGCACTGCTCATGATGCTTCTGTCATGGGATGTTATACCGGGGCTGTAGGAAAGGAGTGTGCTCCAGACGGTTCCAATTTCATTGATCCTGGATTAAGGACAACACCCTCTGCATCATCAAGGCTTTCTCACGACCAGTCTTTGGTTGTTATGAAGAAAATTAGTTTTGATGGTATTGAAGTTTGCAGTCTGGATGGAAATCCTTATGATTCATTTTCTCAAATAGAAAATCTTTGTTGTTCTTCAGAAGATGCCTTTAAGAAGTTTCAGTCAGTAAGATTGTCGATAGAGGATTCTCTTTGCAAAGATCCTGTGCCTAGCTCTGGCACAGTTCAACCCGAGGAAGACACCTTGCATGCTAAAGTTATACAAAGTGCAGAGGTAGGTGTTAGTGATTCAACTGCAAAGGAAAGAATAGAATTCGAATGTTATCCGCCCTCTGCTTCATACAATATGCTTCATAAAAAACTTCGGTCTGGGGAAACTAATAGTTCGAGCTTGAGCAGTGCACCAAGTCATATATCTTGTACCTCAATGTTAAGATCTTGTTTGTACTCTTCAGGTATTCAAGGAAGTCTATCAGGAAACCTGATAGAACAGTCAGAGAAGCAGCAAAGTGGTGAAACTACCACAAGCAGACAGGCAAGCATTGCATCCACCAAGCGACCTCGTACAATTTCTTATGTTGAACCCATGCCTGATTTATCTGAGAACATTAAGCCTTGTGATATTACTAAGGATAGTATCACTTCAGAAAGAGAGACTACGGGTCATCATGCTGAGGTTTCTTTTTCAGAATCTCTTCAGTGTACTAAAGATGAAGAATCACACAGAAATTCTAAAACCATGCTTATTTCATCAGGGAAAAAGCAGCTTCAACTGGACAACATCTTGCCTGCTACGGAAGTTATGAGAGAGGAATATACAAAGGATAGTGGTAAAAGTCACGTGGAGGGAAGATATGAGTTACTTAACATGGTGGAAACAGTGAAGTCTAAACTATGTGGAGAGATATCTTCACATGTTTCTGCCATGGAACCATTGGAGATGGAATTCACAACTGATTCTTGTAAGGAACAGCCTGATGGAAACTTAGCGGTGCACAAAATGAAAGGGACTTTTAAGGGGAAACTCATAGAAAGATCAGTTTGCAACCTAGATCAACTGACACATGATGTTCAAATTGGTAGTTCTGTTTCACGGACAGGTAATGTTTGCCTAGAAACTGAAGAAGCTGAATTTGTTACGGTTTCTGGGTCCACATTGAATGTAGACACTACTGAAAGTGATTCTGCAGGATTAGGGAGTCAACTTTTAAGAAGTTCAGCTGGAATTTTTGATGATTCTGGATTTGATGGTATGGAACCACTTTGTTCAGAAGATCATCACATGGCTTTGTCGGCTAAAGAAAGTGTTTTCTATACCACAATTAGAGATGTCTCTGAGGAGATCCTCATTGAGAAATCACCAGATGTTGCTGAAATGGAGAATAAGCTAACAAAGTCTATAAGGAGCTCTATTAGGACTATACAGGATGTCAATCTTTATGAGGAGAATGCTTATATTTCACCTTCTCTAGGGAAAACTCTGGTATCCGAAACCAAGAAGGACGAGAACTGTGAAAGTGTCATGGACACTAAAGAAAAAACCATCAATCAGCTACCATACAATGACAGTAATCAGAATCATTCATCGGGACCTCAATACCTAACAAGATGCTTGAAGAGGCATGGAAAGACTTTTTGTTATTCAGAACTAAATGGGACAGGTAATGAAACTAGTTCAAAACGATTAAGAAGATTAATGACTAATGCATGTGAAATATCATGGCCTAAAAGAAGAAAGTTGAATTGCTTCTCGGATAGAATCCTTGCTACTTCTCCAAGAATAAGGTTTCATCAGCTTCAATATACTCAGGAAGACACTTGCTGTAGTAGCAAGCGAAGTTCACAAATTACTCCATTCGAGGAAATGCAGATATCACCATCTCCCTCTGGAACCATGTCGAACAGTGATACAACAGATGCTGACTGGAGGAGCCATTCAGAAGTTTATCATCAAAGCAAAAAACAATGTGTGAGAGAGGTACTAAAAGGGGTCCTTTTATCATGCATATACTACAGGAATTCACTTAGGACTAATATTCTGATAGTCTAGGTTGCTATCTGCAAATGTGCATGTGTGGACAGATACAGCTTGCTAGTCTGATAGTCTAATGAATAAAGATATAGATACAGCTCCATGATATGAGTTGATTCAGCATGCAGTTCTATACCTCAAAGCAAATCAGAGATATTGATGGTCACTTGGATAAGTGTGATCTTCTATGATTCAATTCCACCGGAATTGCTTTTTTAACTTATAAAATAATTGCATGCTTGAAACTCTCTCTCTCTCTCTCTCTCTCTCTCTCTTCTCTCTCCACTTCCTCATTTCATTGTCCCATAATGAATTTCCTGAATCTTATGTGGGTGGATTGTGTCTAGTAGTCTGTAGAAGCATCATATGAGCATATAAGATCAATTTATCATGACTTTATTTCCATAATCTATAAGCCTATGCAATAGTTTTCTGTTTGCTCTTTTGGGTTCTATATATCTTGTTCTCGTGATGGTCCTTCAGAAGCAATTGAATTGAAGCAATTAATTATGACTGTCTTTCTGTGGTGTACAAGCCTATATGAAGGTTTTCTGTTTCTCTTTTGCTTTTCATTTATCTTATTCTTTGACATAATTTGTAATTACTTGGCAGGATATCTTATGCTTGAAAAATAAAGACCAAATCATCGATGTTTCCTTGCCAATTCAACACACAAAAGGTGTGCATTCTTCCAATTTGGCAGATGGGAACTCTACGACCTGTGTACTGAATGAAATTGGTGGCTTTGAATTTACTCTTTCTCAATTAAAAGAACCTTGCACTTTTGGAGATGATTCTGATGAGAGATTGAATCATGTGGTATCTAAAGGTTATTGTTATGATATACAGTCTATAGAGGAGAAGGAAGTTTTTGATGCAGAGAAAAGTTTGAGCACATATGGTGCATCTTTATTGCCAAATTATCAGGATGATGTTGTGGATTGTGATGACTCCATGCCGGAGTTTGAGGGTTTTAGCGTTGGCATATCTCCTATAAAGAGAAATGATATCTGCTATGATTCTAATTACCCATATTTTAGGGAGGAACATGTTTCTTTGGACTCAAAGCAAGGCTGTTCCACAGACTTGGTTACGCCCAAGACTCGTCCTTTCGAAAACTATAAAATCAACAAAATTGCTGATGTTTTTCAGTCATTACCTAATGGCCTCTTGGAGCAGATGAACTTAAATTATTCCCTCTATGGTGATTATTCAGGACAATATAGGACAAGTGAACATGATAAAATGTCTGGTCTTTGCTGTAGCTTGGGATCTGCTTTTGACTGTTCGTTTGATGAAAGGTCTTATTCTCATAGCACACCTTCTGGTGCTAGATTTGGGTGGGCAGCTAGTAAAGCTCCTTTGACTCCTCCAATAGAGAAGTCCAGCTTGAGAAAGATTTCAGGAAAAAGTGGTGCCAGTTCACAGACAGTGGGAACTAACCCTGAACTTGTGTGCTTCCGAATTGATGAAAATTCTAGCACCATGGAAGACATTGAGCATCTCGATAAATCAGTCACCTCCAAAGAGGGTACTCGCTCAAGAGGTTTTAAAGTTCTGGATAATAGGGAACCACTTAAAGATGTCACTTCAAAATATGAAAATGCACCAACTTTGGTCCCTCCTACCAAGATGCTTCTTGATAGACGTGATTTAGAATTGGGATGTGCTTATACTGTTGATACAGATCAGATAGGAGATAAGGAGAACCAATGTCCTTCAATAAATGGAAACAAAGAAGGGAAAGTGGTTAAATTTTTATGTAACAGGTCTAGTAAGCCAGAAATAAATGTGAAAACAGTTGATGGAAATAGAAGCCAAGCAAGCACCCAAAAAGGATGTAAGCCTAGCAATATCATCTCCAACATATCTTCTTTCATCCCAATGGTCCGGAAAAAGCAGCAAGCAACAGCCACAAAAGGTGATCTTTTTCTTCTCCTTTCTTTATTTTGCTTTCTCTAGAATTTTGGGTTTTTCTAACCCTTTTATATTTTGCTTGCTATAGAATTTTTGCATTATTAACACTAGGATGAACTTTACTTGTGTGCATGGTTAATAGTAGGTTGTGATTTGTTGAGTGCCTATTTAAATGTCTTCTATGCTATATTTTGATGGGAGAAAATATGTGACACCCATCCAGAAGTCTCTTTAAGCATCCTTTCTGGCCAAAATTTTCTTTTTACTATGAATTAACAAAACCAAATAGTTTAACAAAAATAATAAGAGAACATCCTCAAAATGTTGAGCTCCTCTCAAACTCTTGATCGTTTTCTTCATTTGCCCATACCTCAATTGTGCAAATCTGAATTCTGTCCCTTATGAAATAGTTTTAAATGTGGTTTATGTAGGTCCATATTTAAAGGTGCATCTACTTCATTTAAATTAGGCAACTAAAACAGGATCGGCCTGTTACAAATTTAGCTTAAAAAAGGAGCAACACAAGTTAATATGTAAACCAATGAATTAGTGTAATTACACCGTAGATTCAAACGATAAAACCATTAGTAGAGCAGTGATTGAAAAAGGCGCTCGGGCGCTGGATAAAACCATTAGTAGAGTAACTAGAGTTATACTAGATATTGGTGGATGCTGATGAACATGTACTTTACTACCATGCTGCACTAGCCAGTGTGCTGGTATAATATCAGGAAACCTATGATGCCCGGTGCCTGCCAAGACCTACTTGGCAAAGAGTCCATTCTGGTTGGTGTGGAAACTAATGTTAGGGTAAACAACTATTACCCTCATGACCCGGTGCCTGCCAAGACCTACTTGGCAGAGTCCATTCTGGTTGGTGTGGAAACTAATGCTGATTGGCATTTATTCTGCTGGAATTATATATGTTCATCCCTGTGCAGTTAATAGCTTCTGCCCCGTACATACTAGAAGTGTGCCATAGTTAGATGTTATTATCTGATTTTTGTATAATCAGTCTTGAACTTTTATCCCATGGAGCAATCCAGATAGTGTCAAATGATTTGGATGATGTAGGAGTTAAAACTAATCTTATTAAATTTACCCATTAACTATATTCTTTAAATGTATAAGTGTGAGTTGTGATTGTGGAAGTTTATGATAGCCAATTTATTGATTATTCTCTTATCCTTTTCTAAAGTTAATGAAACTGAACCTCAGAGAGATTTTACAATTTACACTATGCATATGGAGATCTCATCCTGCTAATAACACTTTTATACTACTTAACCATGTTTCATTGATCTAGTACTTACTTTCTTTGTGCATATAAATCATGATTGCATTTGTATACTCTTTAGTCACTGCTTTTGGGGTTCTGGGCCCTGCAGACAATCTTACAAAGTTCGCTAAGTATTATGTCTTATGTTTCGATTTTACCTCAAAATTTCTATGTAGCTTCCTAATAACTATTATATTAATTTGAAAATTTGCTTTCGGTTTTTGGAGTCTATGAAAGTAGCAATATTGCGAACTACTTTTTACTGATGTAATAGTATTTCAGCTAGCTCTAGAAAGAGTAATGCTATATTTTTAATGACCCTGGGAAAGCCAGATTCATACTAGATTGTGTCACTATACACATTTGTGAAACTTGTATCTATGGTGGATTATGCAATATCATTCTGCAAAGCAAACATATTTGCACATGTATGTTCCATGTTTATTTAGATGTGCAGATATTAGTGATCTTCTCCAGTTGTAGCTGTTATCTCACAAATTGTTGGTGACAATGGCTCACTGCTTGTTATAGCTTCAGTCCTTTACCACGATGATGCTGTTACCTGTAGGTAAGAAAGACATCAAAGTAAAAGCACTAGAGGCAGCTGAGGCTGCAAAACGTCTTGAAGAAAAGAAACAAAATGCACGTGAGATGCGGAAAGCAGCATCAAAGCTTGAGCGTGAAAGATTAGACCAGGAGAAACAACTCAAGCAAAAACAGTTGGAGGAGGAAAAAAGAAGGAAGGCAGCAGATATTGCTGCTAGGAAGAGACAGAGAGAAGAAGAAGAAAGGAAGGAGAAAGAAAGAAAAAGAAGATGCATTGAAGAAGCTCGGAAATTGCAAAGAGAACAAGAGGAAAGGTTGCAAGCAAAAATAGAGGATAAAGGGCTTCCATCCAAAGCTGTTGTAAGTTCCTATTTGCAATATACATCAGTTATCCAGGTCTCTGGACATGTTCTTTCGTTGACATAAAATGATACTGGACATAGGATGATGATGGAAGGAAAAAAGGTCTTGTGCAAGAGGCAAAGCAGCAACTGAAACTAGAAAAAGGAGGGGTAGTTGCTGGGTCTAGAAAAGCAGAGGAAGTGGAACCAGGTGCCACCAAGGTAATGATGGGTGGAGACTTGCTGCCGTTCTCATGATTTATCAAATGACTTGTATGCCAAAATTAACGTGTTTGCTAACCATTAATTCCTTTGAAGCTTTGCTAGCTACTACACTGTCGAGATAATGTTTACCTATTCTAGTGATTTTTGTGTAGTTTGCAACACTTTTGGCTTATTTGCTTCTTCTTTTGGCTTACTTGCTTCTTCTTTTGAGAGGTCAAAGGTTTTTTAACATGACGGATCTGTTCTCGAGGTTTTATCAAAGTAAATGAGTACTAGTTGTCAGAACTATTTGCATATGATTTGGGTCAATAAGGCTGTGAAAACTGCTGTTTCACATCAACAATCACAGTGTGTCAGTGTTTTTTAATATTTTGTGGCTTAGAAAATTTTGGCTACTCCGGCTACTTTGATTCATTGAAGTTTCTAGCACCTGATTGTATAATCTCTGGTTTCTTGAATTCTGGCATTAGACTTTGTACCATTAACATTTCTAATATTTCTATTTCTTTTATTAAAATGGTGTTACTCTAGGTGGTAATCAGCTCAGATGGTATGAAAGGAATAGTTCAAGATAGGATGCCTACCACTAAAGACAATCAAGATTTTCAATCATATGAGATATCTCCATACAAAGACTCTGATGATGAGGATGGGGAGGAGGAAAACATGCTCAGAAGAAAGTACATTCCTTCCTGGACTAGGTGAGTACCTTTTTTATTGATATTCCTAGCAGAAGATAACTAAGTGTTTGGAAAATGGTCCACCTAGGCAGCTCCAAATCGCATTATCAATTTTCAGAAATTTCATGTATAATATATAGTTATATACATATATTTTTGTTTCATTGGCTTGCTGATGTTATGACAAACTGAGTCCCATATATTTTTGTTTGATTGGCTTGCTGATGTTATGACAAACTGAGTCACAGAAGAGAGTGCTTGGACCAACTTCTGCTATCACAGCAACATCAAGATCCATCAGAGATTTTTTGCCGTAAGAGTTCATTCAACCTAAGTGATGGTAATGATACAGACCTTGTGCAACAAGAGGATTCTTTCTGAACCAATGCTTGGTATACGTCAACCGTATCTAACTGGTCCCATCTTATTCTTTTCTTTTTGCAGTTCTATACCTTTCTGTTGTACGGCGGCCGCCATTGTGACATTGTATGATCTGGCTTGACTCAGACAGTGTTGGATATGAAGCAGTTCCTCGATGGTTTGCTTGTTCTACCATTATGTACTCATTCATGTAAGCTTCACAAAGAAGTATTGGATTCTTTCCCCATCCACATTGTAGTAGGATGTTGTTCCTAAATTTCAAGTATAAGAAGGGAACATTATACAAAATCAAAGAACATGTTTTTTGTGGTATATAAACCGAATTGGAGTTGCACTGTTGTTTCATGATCTGGGAATTTAAAGTAGAGAAGGCTAAAGACTAAATGGAGTTGCCCAATTTATCATGTCAATCTAATTTTTTGGATCATGGCTAAGCATAGAGATCTTGTCATGCAACAAACTAATCTAATTTTTCGATCATGATTTCGACACCAGCAGCAGAAGAGAGGAAATAAAAGGGAGTCAGCCAACGTTGTTTTCTGAACAACTTGTAGATTCGTGCATGTCTTGATCTGAAAGGATTCTTCCACGTGTCATAGCAGCCTCCATCTTTGACTGTAATCTTAAATGCCCTTCCCGACCGTTGGATACCTACCGGCTTTCTATTATTATTATTTGTCCCCCGCGCCCATTCCGAATCTCCAACATAACGTTACATCTCCATCTCTATCTCTCTGTGTACTTTGTACTATTCATGTCGGCTTCTTTGTCTCGAACACTTCATCTGCAATATCTCTCCTCTCCTCCCTTTCTTCCATTCGTTGGTACATCTCTCTCTTCTTGAGATCGTTGGCAGTCTTCGACACCATTCCTCGCTCGGTTTCGATGGCCATTGCGTTTGGTGTCCTCCTCACGCCTCTGCTGTTGCTGCTACCACCATCAGCCTCTTGCGTGGATGTGAGATTCGACTTCGCCTCCTTCTCCTTCCTCAATCTCACCCTCCTCGGCGACTCCTACCTCAGGAACGGCACCATTGGTCTCACCAGGGAGACCGATGTGCCCTCCTCTAGCGCCGGGGCCGCTATCTGCACTCTCCCCATCCGGTTCCTCGACCCGGGGACCGACGCCGCCGCCGCCTCATTCGCCACCAAGTTCTCCTTCTCCGTCACGAATCCTAATCCCGACTCCTACGGGGATGGGCTCACGTTCTTCGTCTCCCCCGGCAACGCCACCATCGGGAGCACCGGAGGCTACTTGGGCTTGTTCAACCCGTCCGGGAACGGCAGCGGCGGCGGCAACGGGTCGATCATCGCGATCGAATTCGATGCTCGATTGGATGTGGGGTTGGGTGATCCAAGCGGCAATCATGTTGGTCTTGATGTCGACAGCCCCATTTCCAAGGCCTCGGTCGATCTGACTCCGTACGGCATCGATCTCAAGAGTGGGAAGCTAATCACCGCTTGGATCGACTACCACCAAAACGTGACCATGCTCAAGGTTTGGCTGGGATACACCGAAGTGAAGCCCAAAGATCCAGTTTTGATCACCACAATCGATCTCTCCAAGCATTTCGCGGAGTACATGTACGTTGGTTTCTCGGCGTCCACCGAGGGCAGCACGGAGGTGCACACAATCGAGGGTTGGATCTTCCAGGCCTTCAGTTCCCCCGCCGTCGCAAACACCACCCCCAGTGTTCCTCGCAATGCTTCTGGTGGTTCGTGGAGCGCGATTCCGGCGATACCCATCGCCGATGCTCGCGACAGTCCTCACAGGATGCTCGGCCTAGGACTAGCAATCATTGGCCCCGCGACATTTGCTGTGGCCTTTGCTGTGCTTGTTTGGGTCTCAGCCAAGAAGTGGCTGGAGAAGAAGGCAAACAAGGAGGTATTCAAGTCCGAGTTCCTGAAAGGCCCAAGGAAGTTCTCTTACAAGGAGCTGAGCTCAGCTACCCGAGGATTCCACAGCAGCAGAATCGTCGGGAACGGAGCCTTCGGGACAGTCTACAAAGCAACCCTTCCTGGATCAGGTTTAACGTATGCGGTGAAGCGGTCCAAGCAAGCCCACCAGAGCAAGAAGGAATTCATGGGCGAGCTATCGATCATAGCTCGCCTGAGACACAAGAATCTAGTTCAGCTTGAAGGTTGGTGTACAGAGAAGAATGAGTTGCTGCTGGTATACGAGTTCATGACCAACGGCAGCCTCGACAAGATCCTTTACCGAGGACAAGAATCAGGGACCTGCTCGATGTTCAAATGGTCCCAGAGGTACAATGCGGCGATCGGGATTGCCTCGGTTCTGACATACTTGCATCAAGAATGTGAACAGCAAGTGATTCATAGAGACATAAAGACCAGCAACATAATGCTGGATGCTAACTTCAATCCGAGACTGGGAGATTTTGGCCTGGCAAGGTTGATGGATCACAATGAGAGCCCTGTGTCGACTCTAACCGCTGGAACGATGGGCTACCTTGCACCTGAATACCTCCAGTATGGAAAAGCTACTGAGAAGACTGATGTGTTTAGTTATGGAGTTGTGATACTAGAGATCTGTTGTGGCAGGAGGCCAATTGATTCTAAAGACCACAAAGAACACAAGTTGGTCAATTTGGTGGATTGGGTTTGGAGATTGTACTCCGAGGATAGGCTTATTGAAGCTGCAGACAGTAAATTGAATGGGGAGTTCGACGAGGGAGAAATGCTGGGACTTCTGCTCGTGGGTTTGAGCTGTGCAAACCCAAACTGTGCCGAAAGGCCTACCATGAGGAGGGTACTTCAGATTCTCAACCGTGAGGCAGAGCCCATGGCTGTGCCCAAGAAGAAACCACTCCTCATGTTTACTTCAGCTGCCTCTTTCAGCATGAAAGAGATTGTCTCTGACATTGAAGGAAGCACAGTGATCACAATCTCGACCCAAATATAGTTGAGGTTATTTGTTTATTTTTATTGAGCTTGGTTGTTTTTATCATGCCTATATGTTGTATAATCATTCTATTTCCATTGTTTAGATAGAGTTCTCCATTCTGTATTTGGTGAATCATGGTCAACTTTCAGAATTGGTAGGAACACTTTGATAATAAACATAGCAGCGGTATAGGTACTAAACCTTTTAATCAAACTAGATCATCAGATGTAAACATAGGATTTGTGTTTACTCTAGCAATCTATTTTCGAGTTGTAAATTATGCCCTAGAAGACCATTATTTTTGTCCTTCAGTGATATTGCATTCTGCTTTACTTTGTTGTGAAGATGAGATATGTAGACTTAATCATCAGTAATTGCACTAGCTTCTAGTCTTACAAGATGATCTGAGGGCTGTTATTGGATGTGACATAAGGCATAATTCAACAATGTCATCTTTCATTTTACTGTCAAAGTTGATACTGACTTAATTAATTGTCTCTCTCATTCCTGTTATTGTCTAGCTATGTTTGTTCAACTCATTGCTTGTTTCATCAGTTCATCAACCTGCAAAAAATTGCAGAGCCTGCTTGCCTATGCGCAGGAACTAATCTTTTTTCATCTTGTGAAAGATGTTATTATGTTACTATTATGGAAATGAATAATTCTGCTAACATGTGCTGTGATGTAGTTTCTGAATAATATATGTACGACTAATGTCTTCTAGTTATGTTTTTTTACTTCTGACACTCTCATTTGAGAATCACTTGCTGTCACTTTAGGGCAGTTACTATTACATTAGAATTATCAACTATCATTTCTCATATGCTTTTTTGCTATATTCCATGGATCTTAATAGTTTATATCACTGTTAAAGGTGCCGAAATAGTTTTTATATTTCTATACATGCAAAGTTTTCTCTAAGTTTCAATTGAACAAGTCTAAAGATATTGAGCTTATCATTTGCACAAAATTAGGTTACATGATGGTGTTAATTTTTGCCTGGCTAGACAGTATCACACTGTTACACTGAGTGAGTCCCTGCACTTCATCTATTCTGCCAAACTGCTACTGTCAAAGAGGAAGCACAATATTCAACAATTAACAGGATATCTATGTATATATATATATATATATATATATATATATATATATATATATATATATATATATATATATATATATATATATATATATATATATATATATATATATATATATATATATATATATATATATATATATATATATATATATATCTATGTATATATATATATATATATATATATATATATACTGTTTCCACGATGGGGTGGCTGAATCGGCTTGAAATACTATTTTGACTATTGCGTGGACGAAACGGTCCTAAAGTGCCATCTCGACAACTACAGTATAGTCAAGTCAGCCAATCGATCATGATTTCTAAGCCAACACACCGACCATTGCCACCCAATTGACACGTCACATTTTTTTAATTTCGATCCTCACCTCACCAACAATTAATCGACACCTCAACTAGTTTAGTCGATGCATCATAAGGTGCTCGAACCCATAAATGCGCAACGTGGCACGAGTTGACTCGGTGTAGATGTTACTCCACAACACTCAGTTTCAACATAGGATCCCAAAACATTCACCACCACCCTATAAAAAGGTCTCTATGCTTTACAACACTAATCTCTCTCACACAAACACAAAGATCATGCCGACTTAAGCTTTACAACACTTGGTTGGATGTTGACACTTGTTGACACCAAATTCTCGAGACACGAAAACAAGCCTCTCCTCCATAATATGAATTAACAATACTAATTATTAATTTTATTTAAAAAAAAGTATATTTTAAAATTAACTAAAAATATTAATATTATTATCTTTAATTAATTTTAAGATTTCCTTTTTCTCTTGACCTTCTTCGGCCACTTGCATTTTTCGTATGCCCTAAATCTTTCTACTCTGCAGAACATTTCCGCTTTTATCTCGCCATGAGTTCGAGGCTTCGATTCGTCGAAATCGCGGACGCGAACCCTAACCCTAGCGGTAGCAGAGATAGGCAAGTGATCGATCTCGGCAACGGCAGCGAGGTCGTCTACGTACCTCGATTTATTTCCCGCGATCAGGCGTGGGAATGGTGCGAGTATCTCGACAAAGAGATCCCGTGGACGAGACCCTCGATCCACGTCTTTGGGAGGTCTTGCCTCCAGGTATACCCGCTCAATCTTTTTCTTTTTTTTTTTCTTTCAATCTCTAGAAAAATTCGATTCTTTTACCGATTGGGTTACTTTATCTCTGATCTTTTGTTATCTGACGTGTTGTTCTTGTTTATAAAGTTTTGATTTTTTAGCACTTGAACTTCTTCAGTGTTGCCGGTTGGCTCCCTTGTCGTTGATTTGTTTATCCTTAAATCAGGTGTTATAATTGAGAATGAGCGAGTGTGTGGTGATAACATTTAAGAATCGTTGTAATTTCTTGTCTTAGACAATTTAAACTGGAATATTCTGTGGATAGCTTCTCAAGTTTTGGTGTGACTAGGTTATTTAGCTCCATGATGGAGGAACCCTCGAGTACAACATGACTTATAGGTGTAATCCCAAATCTTTTCGTGTTGGTAAAATTTATTGTGGCCTAGGCATCCGTGTTGGTTGTTCTGAATCGCTCTGTTTGTTGCTTTAATCTATCTATATATTATGTAATTGGAAGCGTGGATGTAATTGGAAACATGGATCTGAATTCTAGTTGAAGAAACTTTAATCTATATATTATGCAATTGGAAACACGGATACGAATTCTAGTTGAAGAAACCTCTATTTATGATCCTCCAAAACCAAGAAGTTGAAGCCAAAATATTTTGAGTGGATGGGAACATTTCAAAAATGGTCTTAGTGTTCTTGTTTCAATATGATTGATCAAGTTTGTTATCTGTTGAATATACAGATGATCTGTGTCATCTTCTCATGGTTCTTTGCTTATTTAAGATCCACAAAATGACTAACTCAACCTTTTTTCTAAGCCTGAAAGGATTAAATAAATCTACCTGCTTCTGCAACCTTGTACCCAACGTGTTTTGAGGTACACAGCCTAGGTTTAACCTTTCTAAAATTTAAGCTCGTATTACCTTATGACAATGATGTTATATTCCATAATGATGTTAAATGTTTTTTTGAAATATACCTGAAAAATCTACGTTGGGTTTGTATGAAATTATATCATAGTATGGCGTTATGTTGTTATGTTTATTGGCTTGTTGGTGTCTTTGATATTCTAAAAATCTTGTCATATCACTTTTTTATATTCGAAACATGTTCAGGTCAAGCTTGAAGGATTAATTCCCTGATCACAAGAGCTAAACTCTAATAGGGTTTATTTATCTATTGCCTGAATTTTCCTTGAGGAATCTGGAACCACCTTTTGTTGGTTAGTGTCAAACTACCACAAAACTCCATTGAAGTTCTCGTTTTTCAATTGGTTCTTTGTTGCTGATATGTCAACTGCTACTTCTGGAGCAACATAGATGTAACTAGCTAGGATCTTATGCTGAAAGGCACTGTCTATCAAATGGTTAACAGTGCGTGTTGCATTTTTCTTTTTAAGTAATGGAGTGGGGTCAAAAGAATGAGTTAATTTGAACAGGTGATTTCTTCCTTTCTTTTTAAGCATAAATCACCTAGGATGAGAACTTGGCATGTCAGAAATATTTGAGATCCCGCTTGAGGCCTTAATTCTTCCGTAGTTACTACCTCTTGAAAAGGATCTTCCAACTAATTCTAGGTCATCCACGGATAAAATCTTTGTTCACCAGGTGGACCTTTGTATTCTGATTTCGGACCTAAATTCCTCTGTGAATTAAAGAGTAATTTTTAGAAGTACCATGGTTCATGTCTAGGGTCACCTATTTATTAGATATATAAGCACCTTTGCAAAAGGCCATGGGGTTGTGGTTAGTTGTAGCCTCAGAAGCATATCCCTGGGCTTTTACCATACCCTTAGTGACTCTACCATGATCATGAGATTCTGGCATTCTTAATGCGATGTGGTAGTAGCGAGCACTGTTTCACTTGATTTGTAAAAGCTAGATGACAAGTGCTGTTGGTGTGTCCATTTTTCATTAATGTAATGTACTAGTATTCCAAATATTCATCATTTCATAATATTTCAATGCTTTTCATAAAACTGGATAGGAGAACATGGTTGATACATTTCAAGATATATGGGGATTGGGGTTGCTTCCTATTGTACAGTTAATACCTACTAACTCTTTTAAGGTTTCAAATGAGGAAGTGATGTATGATGATCTGCTTTAGCAATGCAACTAGGCAAGACAGTTGAAGTAGAATCACCCTTCATCTAAGCTATTGAACAAGTAAATAATTTTTAGAATTTATACATGTACAATATGTTGCTACCTCAAAGGTTTACTTATGGATAAAGCTAATAGCAGAATGCGATATCTTAATTTGAATATTACTCTTTTCTGCAGCCAAGGGAGACGTGCTATATTGCAGATGAAGGGCTAGCAGCTATGCGGTACAGTGGGTATCAGCCAAATGCATATTCTTGGGATGATTACCCTATCCTCAAAGACATCTTGAAGGCAGTAAGAACCATACACATGCAGGTTTACATGTATATTCTTGGGATGATTACCTTATCATCAAAGACATCTTGAAGGCAGTGAGAACCATACACATGCAGGTTTACATGTACTGAAAACATCCTCCGTATAAAGGATTTTTTGCATTTATTACCCTTGCAATGTTGCTTTTTTACCTTTTATCCAGTGTATATGTGAAAAAGTTATATATCGAAAATATGGCATGGTAGTTCCTACTTTCAGTGTGGTATGATAGTTATATATCGAAAATAAAATGGGTTTCATTATCGTCATATTAAGGATATGCATCTTCTAGTTTTCTTGTGTTGCATAATGCCGATTTATCATTCCACATGGTTAAATGTTGATTTATATTTGCTTTAGGTTTATGAAGCACTTCCTGGGAGTAAATTTAATACTGTGCTGTTGAATAGATATAAAAGCGGCTCAGACTATGTGGCATGGCACTCGGATGAGGATAAGTTGTATGGCTCAGCTCCAGAGATAGCTTCTGTATCATTTGGATGTGAACGGGAATTCTTGCTGCGAAAAAAACCTTCAAAAAAACCAGGTATTCAACAGCTGAGAATCAAAGAAACGATTTAGCTGTTTCCAGTATTCATTTATAAAAAAAAATTATATCCTGATTGATGGCAGCGACCATTTCACTTTGTTGTAATGCGTGTGCCAGCCTCCAGAGGTGCACATCGATCAAATGGGAAACAACACAAGGGCAATACAGAACAGCATGCTTTTGTTCTAAAGCATGGATCTTTGTTACTGATGAAAGGCTACACCCAACGAGATTGGGTTCATTCGGTGCCCAAGCGCATGAAAGCAGATTCTGTTAGAATCAATCTTACTTTCAGGTGCATTCTCACTTGAGAACACACAAGGCGATCTTGACGAAGAGTTGAAGTGGAGATCGAGGAGTTCCCCGCCGGCCTCTTTTTTTGTTTTGAACTTGTGCCAGGCAATTCAAAGCCGGCATTTTGAGCCAGACAGCGTAATTGACATTGCCCAGCATTAAGCTGAACATTCAATCAATATTTGGGAATGACTTTTGTGTAACTATACATATTCCCTAGAGAGAATCTGATGAAATACCTGCTTTGGATCTCATGTAAATCCTTTTCTCAGTGCTTGTTGGTGACTGACTACACATTGATTGCAGTAATTGCAGTTCCTCTACAATCTTAGATGTGGATAATTACATATTATTTCTCGAACATGTTTGTGTTGACTTGTGGAATATACCATATTTTAGTATGTTATTATATAATTTATTTACATCAAGTTATGTTTTTTTTTTTTCAGAACAAAAATATATCCATAATTTATACAAAATGTGCGAAATGAATTGTTTTCTCTAACCCATCTAAAAACTACTGGTCCAAACTAAAGAAAGTGGAGGGAAATGATGGATTGAAAAAAGGGGAATGAATGAATAACATCTTTCTCGACATCAAGTTATGTTTTTTATTTTTCAGAACAAAAATATATCAATAATTTATAAAAAATATGCGAGATGAGTTGTTTTCTCTAACCCATCTAAAAACTAAGAGACAAACTAAAGAAAGTAAAGGGAAATGGACTGAAAAAAGGGGAATGAATGAATAACATCTTTCTCTTTGGTGATATTTTAGAAAAGAGGCTTTATATTGGAAGAGGCAGATTTTCTGCAAAATAATTATAAATAAATAAATAAGAGACTTTTCCATCAAAATGGTTCTATTTGGCATATAATTTTTTGTCAAACCTAAAAATGCACATATGCCATTGTTAATATGTAACTTGGACTATATTAGATCGTTAAAGCAAACTTAGGAATTTTGAGACTTTTTTTGACTTTTCTTTGTATTTTTTTAATCCAATTCTCAATTTAAACTATGGTTAATAGTAATTATGTCACATCTCATTTTTTTTTACAACGCAACACAAATGCGACAACCAACACATCCACCAATCAGTGCAAATATAAGAATTAACATATTTTATCTAATCATTAAAACTTCAAATTTCTTTTATTTATTAATTAAAACTCCAAATCAGAATGAAACCGCCGAACGTGACTAAGTAGCAATAAACAAATATTTTTTCCATGCAAGAATAAATTTAATGTGGCAAGAAAGATGACAAACATATCAATAAAACGTACTGAGTAGAAATCTCAAATTCGATTGAACATAAGTATGTATCAATCGAATCATACTTAGATATGACTATCATGGTTATCTTAACCCTCATACGATGGCATAGGTCAAATCGGTGGTGTACTCACCCAATGACAAATTGGAGAAATATTATTCATTTATTTTAAAAATAAATAAAGAGAACTTAATATCAACTCAAAATATGTTATTCCTAATAACTAATAAAAAACTAGCTAGTCAATAGTTCATTAACCCTCGAATAAAATCATCCTATCGATCGATACTTGTCGACTTGTCGCTAATAGGAAAACAAAATCATCATACATTATCTCATCATCATGTTATTTATTTTAGTCATATAAACTATCGAAACTTAAAATTTTATTAATTTCATACAAATGTCACTCCAAAGGTGTCATGTAAATATTTTAAATTCATAAAATCTCAAAATCATGAGGTGTAAATATCACTATCACTCATAATTGACTCTGGGTTGAGTTTGTTTATTTGACCTTAATCAATTAGACATTCAACTTCAACCCACTTGAAACAAATTCAAATTGGCTTAGTTTTTAATACTAGAAATCATACACCAATTATCAGTAATTATGAGAACGAGACTATAAACTATTATTCAAAAAATAATAAATAAAATAACAAGGAAAAAATCTGCTCATCATTAAACAGGAAAGCAGAGAGAGAGAGAGAGAGAGAGAGAGAGAGAGATTTCCTTCAAAGGAAGGAAATAATTTAAATTTGTATTTATTTTATTCCTAGCTTACCTACACATACCAAGTAATATATTTTGGTTACTAGTTAATTCTCCTGGTTAGGTTGCACATGCAATGGTATCAGTTCAACCTATGATGGTCAAATTCTAACTATAGAAATTTAATTTCAGGAAATAGATTAAATTAAATTAAATTAAATACTTGGGAATTACAAGTTAACCTGAGTTAGTTCTTCTTTTCTTTTTTCTTGAAATATTTTGTGGGTGTCAAAAGAAGTAGAATTATGGAGGATGAGGCACAAATGAGTTGCTCTTTCCCACAATAACATACAATCCTATAGCAATCCATTAATATGATTGATTTCAAGCTTGTTTGTTTTATAATCATAAAATCTACCTGTCTAATAATAATTTTGTTTCCATCTGTAGAACAGGCTATTATTTTTTTCTAATGCTTTTGATTAGTGTACATTTATTGAAGTAATATATACTTTTTATAGGGTATATTTCTCAAAAAAAATCTTTGTTTTTATTTTTATCATATAGCATCTTTTTTCTATTTTATTATCACAAAACACCTCTAATTTTGTTCAGAGGGTCCAGATTCCTCCACTGGTTTCCTTATCTCTAGGGTTCTGCTCCCCCTCTCCGCCTTAGTAAGTGAATCTTCTCCGCTTCGCCGTTACCGACTTCCAAGACGAGAGCGGCAGTGGGAGAGCCGGGGGGCCGTGTTGGATCCCACGACGACTGGTGGGAGTAGAACATCATCTGCCGCTTCCAGCTACATACGCATGTCGAGACAGATATGGAAAAAGCTGGAGACTTGGAAGGAGTTCGTGTTTGGTAGAAGCCTCCGAACGCGCTGATCGAGATTAATCCGTCTCCTATTTAGTCATCAGCCTTAAATAAATACACCTCCCAGAGCAGATTACGCAGCGAACACAGATTCCTCTGCCTCTTTGTCGCGGCCCTCTCCCGTGTCTTTAGGTCCTAGCGAGGATGTCGTACGACTACCTCTTCAAGTACATCATCATCGGTGACACATGTAAGTCTCCACCGTCTTTGGATCTGCTTCCCGTCTCCCTAGGGCTTGATTGCTAGCAAAACGTTCCGAGCGTCGATGATCTGTTCGATGTTTTGTTTGTGGCATTCAAGTTAAAGTTTGCTCCTTGTTGGGGCATACTGCACCCGTGAAGCTTTGCAAGCTATTTCTGGAGTAATTTTAATGCCACATGCTGTCAACTACATCGAACCTGGATAGATTTCTGAACACTATTTTTGCTCGATATTTCTTGAACATTGATGCTTGGAGAGTCTTATATTTCCTTTGGTAGTATGATCTCCTCTGAGTCCTTTCGGTAACTTGATGAACACCAAAGCATTAGTTCTTGCCATTGTTTGTTTTGATGATGAAGATGTATGAATGCATCACTAAATTTAGTTTGTTCTATTGATGCTGGTGATGGATGGTGCGACCAAAAATGATGCTTTGATCCTGAGAAGGTGTGGGGAAGTCATGCATTCTTTTGCAGTTCACTGACAAGCGTTTCCAGCCTATCCATGACCTGACTATTGGTGTGGAATATGGAGCTAAAATGATAAGCATCGAGGACAAGCCTATCAAGCTGTGCATATGGGACACTGTGAGTCTTCTTTGTGTTTTCTCTCACCAATATTGTGGTTTTCCACATGAAATGTGTACAACTAATGCATAAATCTTGTTTTGCATGTCATTGTTGCAATCCTACTAGCCAAATAAAAGGTCATAGAGCTCAATGGTTAAGCTCCCCTTTGGCACTGGTGACAGCAGGCATCTCTTTAGGAACTAGGTCAACCTGCATTTAGCATTGTCTGTAGAATGGGTGCTGAGGTTGACATCCTGGGCAGACATGAGTGTGCACAAGATGAATGTGTAGTTTCAACAATCCAATTAATTCTTGGATTGGTGCCATCATCCTTGTAAATAAATGTAACAGGATAGATTTATAGTGTCTATGGAACATAGTAGGATGGACAGAAATCCAAGAAGGGTTCTGTTTAAGTTGGCCCCTTTTCATGTTCAAGTGCATCTGATGCAAAGCTTTTTGGAACATGTCAGGCTGGCCAAGAAACTTTCAGGTCGATTACGAGATCCTACTACAGAGGTGCTGTTGCTGCCCTGCTTGTTTATGACATCACAAGGTACTGATTCGAACTTTTGATGTCCTAATCTATGATAGGGATTTGAGGTGCTTAGATCATTTGTGGGTTCGTCAGAAGGAGGACATTTGATCATCTCGCGGACTGGCTGGAAGATGCAAGGCGACATGCCAATGCTGATATGACAATTGTGCTGGTTGGCAACAAAAGTGACCTGGCTCGAAAAAGAGCAGTCAGCACTGAGGAAGGAGAACAGTTTGCCAAAGAGCATGGCTTGATGTTCATGGAAGCCTCTGCAAGGAGTGGAGAGAATGTTAAGGAGGTGAGTGAGTGCCGCGTTGTTCTTCTTCTGCTAATTGTTTGAGTTCTATGTTCTGCTTATACTATTTTCTGTTTATGTCAGGCATTTCTTAGCACTGCAGAAATAATATACAAGAGAATCCGGGATGGACAATATGATGTTTCAAATGAGGTATTTGCTGTTGATTTGAATCTAAGCTCCATGGAAGAAGATAGATATATATATATATATATACATGAAAACTACTCTGAAAAGAGAAGAAAGCGTACTTCCATCAAATGTCTTATATCTCTTATATTTTACCAACTATTTGGGGTCAACTAACTTCATGGATAGTCATTAAGCTCATAAATTCCAATTGATGAAACTGCTCCTCATTAAGTTTCTTTACCAGGAAAGTGTGGTTTCTGACAATATCTTGTTCCTTTCATGGTTCTTGCAGTCTTGTGGAATCAAAATTGGCGAGAAAGGAACACAACATCCATCGGGGGAAAGGAGTCTCTCTTCTTCTAGATATGATTCTTGCTGTAGCTGAGCTACAACCACAGAAGAGCCTTCTGCTACTGTTCCCTAATTCTCATTCCCAGTGTTAATCTCATCACGCCATCTAACATCCAGTTCCTAGATGTAGAATTACAGCATGCACAAAAGTAGATACAATGTATAGTCTTTTAAATACATTTGTACATACTTTTTATACATCCTCCAGGTTAGCACTTAAATTCTGCTCATTTATTCTCATTGAGATATTTGAAGTGTTTTCTAATGATTATCCTTAGGAGTTTCTGGTGATTATCTAGGATAATAATCATGAGAGCCTCTCTTATCACGATTATATCATGATCGGTGATCATAATTAAAATCTAATTAAATTTATAATATATTTTATCTAATTAAATAAGATTATATAATATCCGATACTTTCAATCATCCATGGCCATACAAATGATATTTTGGAGTATTAGTATGGTTCAAAGCAATGGTTGATATCAGTTGTTCTAGAAATGAAAACGAGAGAGGAGATAAATGGAAGAGAAGAGAAGAGTAAAGCAAGTAGACATGAGATATGTAGGCATGGAGTTGTCAACAGCGTGGCGTGGGACCATTTGTCGCTGAAGCTTCCGAAGACCACGTCTGCTGCCGCTGGGGGCGCCACCATGATTGACCAACGCCGGATTGATGTTGCTAGACTTGAATCTTGAAGGAGAAACTTGGTCCAAACCCATCAAAAGCCCACGGATGGCATCATCTATCCAGCACTTGGTTGATGTTGCCAGACTTTGAATCTTCAAGGAGAAACTTGGTCCAAACCCATCAAAAGCCCACGGATGGCATCATCTATCCAGCACTTGGTTGATGTTGCCAGACTTTGAATCTTCAAGGAGAAACTTGGTCCAAACCCATCAAAAGCCCACGGATGGCATCATCTATCCAGCACTTGGTTGATGTTGCCAGACTTTGAATCTTCAAGGAGAAACTTGGTCCAAACCCATCAAAAGCCCACGGATGGCATCATCTATCCAGCACTTGGTTGATGTTGCCAGACTTTGAATCTTCAAGGAGAAACTTGGTCCAAACCCATCAAAAGCCCACGGATGGCATCATCTATCCAGCACTTGGTTGATGTTGCCAGACTTTGAATCTTCAAGGAGAAACTTGGTCCAAACCCATCAAAAGCCCACGGATGGCATCATCTATCCAGCACTTGGTTGATGTTGCCAGACTTTGAATCTTCAAGGAGAAACTTGGTCCAAACCCATCAAAAGCCCACGGATGGCATCATCTATCCAGCACTTGGTTGATGTTGCCAGACTTTGAATCTTCAAGGAGAAACTTGGTCCAAACCCATCAAAAGCCCACGGATGGCATCATCTATCCAGCACTTGGTTGATGTTGCCAGACTTTGAATCTTCAAGGAGAAACTTGGTCCAAACCCATCAAAAGCCCACGGATGGCATCATCTATCCAGCACTTGGTTGATGTTGCCAGACTTTGAATCTTCAAGGAGAAACTTGGTCCAAACCCATCAAAAGCCCACGGATGGCATCATCTATCCAGCACTTGGTTGATGTTGCCAGACTTTGAATCTTCAAGGAGAAACTTGGTCCAAACCCATCAAAAGCCCACGGATGGCATCATCTATCCAGCACTTGGTTGATGTTGCCAGACTTTGAATCTTCAAGGAGAAACTTGGTCCAAACCCATCAAAAGCCCACGGATGGCATCATCTATCCAGCACTTGGTTGATGTTGCCAGACTTTGAATCTTCAAGGAGAAACTTGGTCCAAACCCATCAAAAGCCCACGGATGGCATCATCTATCCAGCACTTGGTTGATGTTGCCAGACTTTGAATCTTCAAGGAGAAACTTGGTCCAAACCCATCAAAAGCCCACGGATGGCATCATCTATCCAGCACTTGGTTGATGTTGCCAGACTTTGAATCTTCAAGGAGAAACTTGGTCCAAACCCATCAAAAGCCCACGGATGGCATCATCTATCCAGCACTTGGTTGATGTTGCCAGACTTTGAATCTTCAAGGAGAAACTTGGTCCAAACCCATCAAAAGCCCACGGATGGCATCATCTATCCAGCACTTGGTTGATGTTGCCAGACTTTGAATCTTCAAGGAGAAACTTGGTCCAAACCCATCAAAAGCCCACGGATGGCATCATCTATCCAGCACTTGGTTGATGTTGCCAGACTTTGAATCTTCAAGGAGAAACTTGGTCCAAACCCATCAAAAGCCCACGGATGGCATCATCTATCCAGCACTTGGTTGATGTTGCCAGACTTTGAATCTTCAAGGAGAAACTTGGTCCAAACCCATCAAAAGCCCACGGATGGCATCATCTATCCAGCACTTGGTTGATGTTGCCAGACTTTGAATCTTCAAGGAGAAACTTGGTCCAAACCCATCAAAAGCCCACGGATGGCATCATCTATCCAGCACTTGGTTGATGTTGCCAGACTTTGAATCTTCAAGGAGAAACTTGGTCCAAACCCATCAAAAGCCCACGGATGGCATCATCTATCCAGCACTTGGTTGATGTTGCCAGACTTTGAATCTTCAAGGAGAAACTTGGTCCAAACCCATCAAAAGCCCACGGATGGCATCATCTATCCAGCACTTGGTTGATGTTGCCAGACTTTGAATCTTCAAGGAGAAACTTGGTCCAAACCCATCAAAAGCCCACGGATGGCATCATCTATCCAGCACTTGGTTGATGTTGCCAGACTTTGAATCTTCAAGGAGAAACTTGGTCCAAACCCATCAAAAGCCCACGGATGGCATCATCTATCCAGCACTTGGTTGATGTTGCCAGACTTTGAATCTTCAAGGAGAAACTTGGTCCAAACCCATCAAAAGCCCACGGATGGCATCATCTATCCAGCACTTGGTTGATGTTGCCAGACTTTGAATCTTCAAGGAGAAACTTGGTCCAAACCCATCAAAAGCCCACGGATGGCATCATCTATCCAGCACTTGGTTGATGTTGCCAGACTTTGAATCTTCAAGGAGAAACTTGGTCCAAACCCATCAAAAGCCCACGGATGGCATCATCTATCCAGCACTTGGTTGATGTTGCCAGACTTTGAATCTTCAAGGAGAAACTTGGTCCAAACCCATCAAAAGCCCACGGATGGCATCATCTATCCAGCACTTGGTTGATGTTGCCAGACTTTGAATCTTCAAGGAGAAACTTGGTCCAAACCCATCAAAAGCCCACGGATGGCATCATCTATCCAGCACTTGGTTGATGTTGCCAGACTTTGAATCTTCAAGGAGAAACTTGGTCCAAACCCATCAAAAGCCCACGGATGGCATCATCTATCCAGCACTTGGTTGATGTTGCCAGACTTTGAATCTTCAAGGAGAAACTTGGTCCAAACCCATCAAAAGCCCACGGATGGCATCATCTATCCAGCACTTGGTTGATGTTGCCAGACTTTGAATCTTCAAGGAGAAACTTGGTCCAAACCCATCAAAAGCCCACGGATGGCATCATCTATCCAGCACTTGGTTGATGTTGCCAGACTTTGAATCTTCAAGGAGAAACTTGGTCCAAACCCATCAAAAGCCCACGGATGGCATCATCTATCCAGCACTTGGTTGATGTTGCCAGACTTTGAATCTTCAAGGAGAAACTTGGTCCAAACCCATCAAAAGCCCACGGATGGCATCATCTATCCAGCACTTGGTTGATGTTGCCAGACTTTGAATCTTCAAGGAGAAACTTGGTCCAAACCCATCAAAAGCCCACGGATGGCATCATCTATCCAGCACTTGGTTGATGTTGCCAGACTTTGAATCTTCAAGGAGAAACTTGGTCCAAACCCATCAAAAGCCCACGGATGGCATCATCTATCCAGCACTTGGTTGATGTTGCCAGACTTTGAATCTTCAAGGAGAAACTTGGTCCAAACCCATCAAAAGCCCACGGATGGCATCATCTATCCAGCACTTGGTTGATGTTGCCAGACTTTGAATCTTCAAGGAGAAACTTGGTCCAAACCCATCAAAAGCCCACGGATGGCATCATCTATCCAGCACTTGGTTGATGTTGCCAGACTTTGAATCTTCAAGGAGAAACTTGGTCCAAACCCATCAAAAGCCCACGGATGGCATCATCTATCCAGCACTTGGTTGATGTTGCCAGACTTTGAATCTTCAAGGAGAAACTTGGTCCAAACCCATCAAAAGCCCACGGATGGCATCATCTATCCAGCACTTGGTTGATGTTGCCAGACTTTGAATCTTCAAGGAGAAACTTGGTCCAAACCCATCAAAAGCCCACGGATGGCATCATCTATCCAGCACTTGGTTGATGTTGCCAGACTTTGAATCTTCAAGGAGAAACTTGGTCCAAACCCATCAAAAGCCCACGGATGGCATCATCTATCCAGCACTTGGTTGATGTTGCCAGACTTTGAATCTTCAAGGAGAAACTTGGTCCAAACCCATCAAAAGCCCACGGATGGCATCATCTATCCAGCACTTGGTTGATGTTGCCAGACTTTGAATCTTCAAGGAGAAACTTGGTCCAAACCCATCAAAAGCCCACGGATGGCATCATCTATCCAGCACTTGGTTGATGTTGCCAGACTTTGAATCTTCAAGGAGAAACTTGGTCCAAACCCATCAAAAGCCCACGGATGGCATCATCTATCCAGCACTTGGTTGATGTTGCCAGACTTTGAATCTTCAAGGAGAAACTTGGTCCAAACCCATCAAAAGCCCACGGATGGCATCATCTATCCAGCACTTGGTTGATGTTGCCAGACTTTGAATCTTCAAGGAGAAACTTGGTCCAAACCCATCAAAAGCCCACGGATGGCATCATCTATCCAGCACTTGGTTGATGTTGCCAGACTTTGAATCTTCAAGGAGAAACTTGGTCCAAACCCATCAAAAGCCCACGGATGGCATCATCTATCCAGCACTTGGTTGATGTTGCCAGACTTTGAATCTTCAAGGAGAAACTTGGTCCAAACCCATCAAAAGCCCACGGATGGCATCATCTATCCAGCACTTGGTTGATGTTGCCAGACTTTGAATCTTCAAGGAGAAACTTGGTCCAAACCCATCAAAAGCCCACGGATGGCATCATCTATCCAGCACTTGGTTGATGTTGCCAGACTTTGAATCTTCAAGGAGAAACTTGGTCCAAACCCATCAAAAGCCCACGGATGGCATCATCTATCCAGCACTTGGTTGATGTTGCCAGACTTTGAATCTTCAAGGAGAAACTTGGTCCAAACCCATCAAAAGCCCACGGATGGCATCATCTATCCAGCACTTGGTTGATGTTGCCAGACTTTGAATCTTCAAGGAGAAACTTGGTCCAAACCCATCAAAAGCCCACGGATGGCATCATCTATCCAGCACTTGGTTGATGTTGCCAGACTTTGAATCTTCAAGGAGAAACTTGGTCCAAACCCATCAAAAGCCCACGGATGGCATCATCTATCCAGCACTTGGTTGATGTTGCCAGACTTTGAATCTTCAAGGAGAAACTTGGTCCAAACCCATCAAAAGCCCACGGATGGCATCATCTATCCAGCACTTGGTTGATGTTGCCAGACTTTGAATCTTCAAGGAGAAACTTGGTCCAAACCCATCAAAAGCCCACGGATGGCATCATCTATCCAGCACTTGGTTGATGTTGCCAGACTTTGAATCTTCAAGGAGAAACTTGGTCCAAACCCATCAAAAGCCCACGGATGGCATCATCTATCCAGCACTTGGTTGATGTTGCCAGACTTTGAATCTTCAAGGAGAAACTTGGTCCAAACCCATCAAAAGCCCACGGATGGCATCATCTATCCAGCACTTGGTTGATGTTGCCAGACTTTGAATCTTCAAGGAGAAACTTGGTCCAAACCCATCAAAAGCCCACGGATGGCATCATCTATCCAGCACTTGGTTGATGTTGCCAGACTTTGAATCTTCAAGGAGAAACTTGGTCCAAACCCATCAAAAGCCCACGGATGGCATCATCTATCCAGCACTTGGTTGATGTTGCCAGACTTTGAATCTTCAAGGAGAAACTTGGTCCAAACCCATCAAAAGCCCACGGATGGCATCATCTATCCAGCACTTGGTTGATGTTGCCAGACTTTGAATCTTCAAGGAGAAACTTGGTCCAAACCCATCAAAAGCCCACGGATGGCATCATCTATCCAGCACTTGGTTGATGTTGCCAGACTTTGAATCTTCAAGGAGAAACTTGGTCCAAACCCATCAAAAGCCCACGGATGGCATCATCTATCCAGCACTTGGTTGATGTTGCCAGACTTTGAATCTTCAAGGAGAAACTTGGTCCAAACCCATCAAAAGCCCACGGATGGCATCATCTATCCAGCACTTGGTTGATGTTGCCAGACTTTGAATCTTCAAGGAGAAACTTGGTCCAAACCCATCAAAAGCCCACGGATGGCATCATCTATCCAGCACTTGGTTGATGTTGCCAGACTTTGAATCTTCAAGGAGAAACTTGGTCCAAACCCATCAAAAGCCCACGGATGGCATCATCTATCCAGCACTTGGTTGATGTTGCCAGACTTTGAATCTTCAAGGAGAAACTTGGTCCAAACCCATCAAAAGCCCACGGATGGCATCATCTATCCAGCACTTGGTTGATGTTGCCAGACTTTGAATCTTCAAGGAGAAACTTGGTCCAAACCCATCAAAAGCCCACGGATGGCATCATCTATCCAGCACTTGGTTGATGTTGCCAGACTTTGAATCTTCAAGGAGAAACTTGGTCCAAACCCATCAAAAGCCCACGGATGGCATCATCTATCCAGCACTTGGTTGATGTTGCCAGACTTTGAATCTTCAAGGAGAAACTTGGTCCAAACCCATCAAAAGCCCACGGATGGCATCATCTATCCAGCACTTGGTTGATGTTGCCAGACTTTGAATCTTCAAGGAGAAACTTGGTCCAAACCCATCAAAAGCCCACGGATGGCATCATCTATCCAGCACTTGGTTGATGTTGCCAGACTTTGAATCTTCAAGGAGAAACTTGGTCCAAACCCATCAAAAGCCCACGGATGGCATCATCTATCCAGCACTTGGTTGATGTTGCCAGACTTTGAATCTTCAAGGAGAAACTTGGTCCAAAGACCTGACTATTGGTGTGGAATATGGAGCTAAAATGATAAGCATCGAGGACAAGCCTATCAAGCTGTGCATATGGGACACTGTGAGTCTTCTTTGTGTTTTCTCTCACCAATATTGTGGTTTTCCACATGAAATGTGTACAACTAATGCATAAATCTTGTTTTGCTTGTCATGTCTAGTAACTGTTGCAATCCTACTAGCCAAATAAAAGGTCATAGAGCTCAATGGTTAAGCTCCCCTTTGGCACTGGTGACAGCAGGCATCTCTTTAGGAACTAGGTCAACCTGCATTTAGCATTGTCTGTAGAATGGGTGCTGAGGTTGACATCCTGGGCAGACATGAGTGTGCACAAGATGAATGTGTAGTTTCAACAATCCAATTAATTCTTGGATTGGTGCCATCATCCTTGTAAATAAATGTAACAGGATAGATTTATAGTGTCTATGGAACATAGTAGGATGGACAGAAATCCAAGAAGGGTTCTGTTTCAGTTGCCCCCTTTTCATGTTCAAGTGCATCTGATGCAAAGCTTTTTGGAACATGTCAGGCTGGCCAAGAAACTTTCAGGTCGATTACGAGATCCTACTACAGAGGTGCTGTTGCTGCCCTGCTTGTTTATGACATCACAAGGTACTGATTCGAACTTTTGATGTCCTAATCTATGATAGGGATTTGAGGTGCTTAGATCATTTGTGGGTTCGTCAGAAGGAGGACATTTGACCATCTCGCGGACTGGCTGGAAGATGCAAGGCGACATGCCAATGCTGATATGACAATTGTGCTGATTGGCAACAAAAGTGACCTGGCTCGAAAAAGAGCAGTCAGCACTGAGGAAGGAGAACAGTTTGCCAAAGAGCATGGCTTGATGTTCATGGAAGCCTCTGCAAGGAGTGGAGAGAATGTTGAGGAGGTGAGTGAGTGTGGCGTTGTTCTTCTTCTGCTAATTGTTTGAGTTCTATGTTCTGCTTATACTATTTTCTGTTTATGTCAGGCATTTCTTAGCACTGCAGAAATAATATACAAGAGAATCCGGGATGGACAATATGATGTTTCAAATGAGGTATTTGCTGTTGATTTGAATCTAAGCTCCATGGAAGAAGATAGATATATATATATATATATACATGAAAACTACTCTGAAAAGAGAAGAAAGCGTACTTCCATCAAATGTCTTATATCTCTTATATTTTACCAACTATTTGGGGTCAACTAACTTCATGGATAGTCATTAAGCTCATAAATTCCAATTGATGAAACTGCTCCTCATTAAGTTTCTTTACCAGGAAAGTGTGGTTTCTGACAATATCTTGTTCCTTTCATGGTTCTTGCAGTCTTGTGGAATCAAAATTGGCGAGAAAGGAACACAACATCCATCGGGGGAAAGGAGTCTCTCTTCTTCTAGATATGATTCTTGCTGTAGCTGAGCTACAACCACAGAAGAGCCTTCTGCTACTGTTCCCTAATTCTCATTCCCAGTGTTAATCTCATCACGCCATCTAACATCCAGTTCCTAGATGTAGAATTACAGCATGCACAAAAGTAGATACAATGTATAGTCTTTTAAATACATTTGTACATACTTTTTATACATCCTCCAGGTTAGCACTTAAATTCTGCTCATTTATTCTCATTGAGATATTTGAAGTGTTACCTTGATATCATTGCTCCAGTCTTTTATCAGTTTGGTGACTATCATTTTGATTAGTTTTGGTATAATGTTGCTCTGAAATAATCAGAAATATGGATGTTGAAGTGATGATTTTTTTTAAATATATATTTAGGTATATTTAACTGAACCTGTTATCTTCTGAGATGGATTTGCTGGTCTTTATATCAATCTATTATTACTTGTGCACCCATTCTAAGACACAAATTATGCATCATAAATGGCTTTAGCATTCATCGGTGGCTTGTAGTTGGATTTCTATCAACGAAAAGCATATAATTTTGACCCATTATTATCTGTTCGATGTTCATTCTGTCCACTATATGCTGTTTAAAGAGGTGACTGTTTTGATTCCTTATATAACTTTTTATGTGTTAAGATGCTCTTCGACCAATGAGAGGAGGCTAAGATGCTCCCACAAGAACCCAACATTAGTTATTATAAACCACCAAAAGCAGCTTAATAACAACGCTGGATTAGTTAATTTTCCTAAAGAATTTCCTCATTTCATTCCGATGTTACATAACAAACAGAATTCATAACATTTAATGTGCATATAATGTACCTCAAGTTCCAAAATGCCTTCTGGAATGCAAAAGACACCACACCACACAACCTAAAACTTCAGAGAAGGAGAGGAACCTCTCGATTCTTGTATGCAAGGTGGTCATCACTAAGGAGGGGAGGGTTCCAAGTGCAAGGTGTCCTTGAGCTTGTGGAAGCCATGGGTGAAGATGCCAAAACCGAAGATCAACCCGACGGCGATCACCGCCACGAGCAGCAGGAGGCACAGGCAGCACAACCGCGTAGGGCAGCACATCACCTGCGGCTGCCTGCAGATAGATGGATGAGAAGTCTTTGGATCTTGTGGTCAAGTAACAGAGGGGGAAGAGAGAAGAAAGCAAGAAACAGAATGCAGAGAGGAAGAGTGGAAGAATGTATGGTTTATAGAATTGGGCTGGAAGTTGGTCTCATCAGGGCAGCACGTGACACGCAGATGGCGCATCCTGGGCATGTTTTATGTGAATTATACTGAGTTGGATTTTGTTTTGTTCCTTCTCATCTTCTTCAATCTTGAAGGAGAAGTTTGGAGAGAAAGGAATAAGATATGGTCTTTTGGTTAGCATTGAAAGGATTGGTTGGCGTCCTACTCCAATGAGACTTCTCGTTAGTAATAGTAATGCAAGGCGAGGGATTAAAGGCAGCATAAGTGCCTCGTACCCATTAGTTTGGACCCTCCTATATAACACATGAAGCTTATGAAAGGATGGCTATCCCTGTGCGCCAAACACCTGCACACCAATTATTGCCACTCTTCCAAGCATAAAGTCATAGAACGACAGTTTTATTGACAACAAAAGGACATGATCATGTAACAAAGAACCTAAGACGAGGTATAAACTTGAGATTGTGCATGTATTCATTAATACAACGTTCTTATTGGCAAACAAAATGACATTTTATTGTTGTTTAGATGAATGCGCAACACGAAAACATCGAGATTATTATTCAAAAATGTTGCTACCGGACCTATTAGGGACAGAAGAACGAGGTTCTAGTTCTGAAGGTGTGCATACTTCGTCATCATGGCTCTCTGTTTTCATTTTAGGCATGTGATTTTGTCTAAATTACAAACACTTTTGTCTAGAATGACTTCTAGAATTTTAGAAGATGGACGAAATTTGAGTGAAGAAAAATTGAAGCAAAAAGAGAAATCTCAGTTTATCAACAACCTTGATGAACTAAAGAAGCAGGAATAGAAGTAATTCTAATGCAGGCCCCCACTAGACAACACTCAGACAACAAGAAGAAATGATAACATAAGCCAGTATTTTTTTTAGTTGCTTCTAAAGCTTCATCGCAGATGATAACACTTATGCTATTTAAGCTAAAAACGGATAGTCCTGCTTGCTGTTTTGAGAAGACAAGCTTTCAAACGAAACTACTCAAGAGTAAGAGCAGGCTATTTGTACAGAAACAGATGATGCAAAAATTACCATGAGCGTGACATTGTTAACGGCCCCGACCTCGTCCACGACCACGGCCGCGGCCACGACCACGTCCCACTGGTCTCCCTGTTTGAGATCAACAAAGCACATTAAAATAAAAGTTTGACCATGGATTTGATGACAGATTGATTATGCAGGTAACAGGTAAAAATTATACCTGCAGTAGGCTTTTTGGGCTTTACCCGAGGTGTTTCCTCGACCAATAATGTCTCAAGGTTCAAGCTGTCAGGCAAGATGTAATACCGTATATTGTTACCTCTCACGCTTAGGTGATCAAGGGTAACTGGATTTTTCCCTTTCACGGTAAGTTTCACGGTCTTCAAGTGTGTGTTCATGCTAATATCCACACCTATTAAGAACCACAAAGGCATTAGGTAGGCTGGATCGCAAAAATAAAATCAACAATCAAGACAGCAAAGAAACCGAATTAGGAATTTGCATCTATCAGTCATACGATTAACCATCTGCTATACCTAAAATATCTTAATTCAAGTAATAAATAGTTTTCTAGAAGTAAAATCATGCTACAGTAATCATATCAACCACATAGTTCAAGGCTTTGTCTGTGACAAAAATGTAACATCTCATGAAGTCAACTTTGTGCCTCAGGATAGGAATTAATCCTTGCATGTACAGTCATAAGATTCGAAAAATATACAAAACTTAAACAATACCTCTCAGAAAATTATTCTCACGGAAAACGGAAAAACGTGGCATATAAGTGTCAAACATCTACATAAAAGAATCAACAGAAGCAATACTTGGAATTTGACCACTGGTGCCAATGTACTAGAACATAAAATTCACTTTGAATACTATATTTGAACCGAAAACAATTAACTTTGATTTTGTTGCCAACAATTAAATGCTTTACCATTTTTTTTATGTTCCCTACCAACCTTTCGTAAAGGAGTCTTCGAGTCAACCAAACAACCTAAAATGTACATTTCCTCCTCAGGTTTATTTGTCTTTGGTGTTTATTCTTTAACTTTGGGACAACAAGGTAGTAAACTAATAACAAGAATGACAAACATAAAAAAACATATGCACCAGATACACTACCCAGTAGTCTATTTAAGCATTCATTAAATCTATCAAGCGCAATACAAATTCTTGCTCCAATTAGATGTCCTCATTAAAGAGCAACAAGGAACATAGCCGAAGTAAAAGTGGGGGACCATGGCACTTTCAGATGAGTATGGTTAAGAGACTGTAGAGAGTTAAGAGGAAAGAATGAATACATGAAATTAGAAGTGACAAGGCTATTAACATTAGACAAGCTTTAAAAGGACAGCAAATCCCACAAAAGTGTAATAACATGCAAAATACTCACCCATATGTAGCCCCTATAACAAAAATGAACAAGTTTGGAAGTGGTAATAAGTTTTATATTTCTAGATTTTAGACTTGTGAAGTGGTCCTAAGCACTTCAGCAGCTTTAAGAATATGCAGAATGGTTACAAACAACAACTGCACAGATGCCAAAAAGATAAGGCAGCAAAAAATGGATAGGATTGGGCAGCATTTTATGTACTCCAGCAGTTAATTCACTTACTATTTCAACAATAATGACAAATTGCCTCCAAATTCCAGTGTGTCCAATTTTCTTACTTCATATACCCCCAACAACCATTAAATTGGTACGCTTCCAATCTTAAATGAAATTGTGATTTCTCGACTGTCTTTCCATACATCACAATGCAAATTCAAAGGGAAGCATAGCAGATGTTTTCAATATAAGGAAAAAAAGATCATAAGTCAACTGGGAAAAAATCTTCCTGTCAAGAACCAACTCAACATGGTAGTCATGAGACCAACATATTTCAGGCTTCCCGTGCCAGGTGTTCACATAACTCACAAGGTTGACTAACCACTAATGATAAAATTATTCTCCAAAAATACATATCTAGGATAGGAACTGCTAAGTGAATGTAAACTAAAAAGTCAAACTCGACCTCCTAAGGTTCATAATCCAATCTAAGAAACTACCTCTTGTAGCCTCCAGATTTGTTCCCAGAAAACCTTATACGTTGACTTGGCATATGCCAACTCCAATTTTAGTTCCTAAATTTATCTTTAAGAAAAGGGACAGAAGCAGCAAAATCCAAGTTGAAAAAACTGAATCTTGAATAATAACAATATACTTGTAATTGATGCCTACTCATAAACCGGGAAAATCCACAATTGTGGCACCTGAATCAAGATTCTTTCCATGGGCTAGCACCCAATGCATTCATATGACAAGAATTAAAAAAAAAAAGGGCTAGATTCTTCGCCCTCTGGGGAGAAGAGGAAGATCAGTTTCTGATAACAATCAGAAGAATGTCCAAGTCAAAACATAATTGCTTCCACTTCAGTATCACCCCTTTTTCAGAAGGAAAAGCCACAAGCATCATGAGCATAGATCAGTGATCATTTATCCCATGTGAATTCCAAATCAGCCATCCACAATGTGTATAGATGAATTCCTCCGTAAACATGCAAATAACACCAAGATTTTGACCCATTGAACCACCACAGCAAAAACTGAACACGCCAGTCTTAAGCATCCCAGATCCAAAGTCACAAGAGAAACTCGTATGACTCATAAATTCCCCTCTCCCTACCGGAGGAGAAAACTACAAGATCACATGATATAAAAACCCTAAACCGAAGGCAGAACATCCACGCACAGCTTGGATTTCACCAAAACCCAGGTTCAAACCAGAACGGGAGAGGCATACCTGTGATGGTTCCATGGACGACGGTGCCGTTCTTGAGCTCGATCGAGACGGTCTCGTTGTTAAGCTTCATCAAGAACCTAGCAGAAGAGTTTTCACAAGCAGATGCGTCAGCATCAGATGAGCAACAGCAACGAGAAAGAGGAAGCGGGATGGAGGGGGATAGATCGACAACCTGACGAGCTTCATCCTGGATCGAGGAGATGGCGATGTCACAGAGCGGAAGAGAACAGCGAGTTAGGGCTCCAAAAGAAGCGAATGGCCAAGCTCGTGGAAGCGGGTGTTCAAACCCTCAAGCGTGGGTACAAGCAAGCAACGCTTCTGTTCCTCCTCTCCTCCACCGTCCGATTTAGGCGGATTGGGTGATTGGTGAAGAAATCAGAGAATCCGAACCGTTGATTACCTTGTGTGGAATTCTTCTGAGCTGTTTTAATATATTTATCCGTTAATTTTTTTACCCTTATACATACATACATACGTACATACATACATATATATATACATATATATATATATATGTATATATATATATATGACTTCAAATATTAAGAATTTTCACATATATTCCTATTTTTAACATCCATAAAAATATAAAAATCAGATTTAACATGTCTAGCTATAGTGAATGATTAATTTGAATTAAAAATAGTTAAATACCTAAAATAGTTTCTAATGTTTTTAAAATCATAATGGTTTTTTACATTATATTAATGTTATTTAGGATCTCAATTAAAAGTCAAATTGTATGGTGTATATATCCAGGATTTTAGATTTTGCAAGGATATGTGTGGTACATAAAAATTTAGAGGAATATATGCAAAAATCACTTGCTTCAGGGGATGTATTTGTAATTTTCTCTTTTTTATTTGGTTAATCTCCACAATGTGATATTATATATTCTTTACCCAAAATTTTATTTAATGATTTACCATGGTTTTTAATTTTCTAAATATGTCTTTGTATCTAATATGTCATGAGTATATATATATATATATATAATTCTCATGGATCTCTTAGCTGAATGACCATGCTAAATATGTTTACATGGTTTTCTAATAATTTAATACAAATACTTAATTCCTATTAAATACTAACTACAAATTTTTAAAATTTTTAAATATACAACTTATAGTGGTCCAGCAATACAATATTTCCAATGGGCTATAATTGAATCACATTATCTAGAAACAAAGATTATATAAACACTTCATTTGATCATAGAGTAGCTCTGGATTTCATTCAGACTAAATATAAACAAAGGTCAGCAGAGTTGGCCTATATATATATATATATATATGGTTGATTATGGGCTTTGATTGCTCTGAACTGTGCTGAGGTTGAATAATTTCAATTTAATTGCATTCTTCAAAAATCATAAACTGAATGTAGCAGGCATAAAATATTAATCTAAACTAAGAACATGCATAGCATAATTCATGTAATCATGTTATGCATCTGTGGAACCTTCCATTTGTTGAACAATGGTGTTGATGATTAAATGGTCAAAACAATATGGACCTCAATGGGCATCAGATTCCTGCAAACATACACTACATGTTTATGACAATGATCTCTAACACTTGGGCAAATAATCAAATGAAATAAACTTTTTTTTGTTTTTTAGAGAGAGATTCTTAATGTGGACTTGCTCTATCTGTGGCTGATAGATCAAGCCAACATAGTATTGAATATCATATATTCAAACTAAGGCAAGTTTTCCACCAAAAGAATATATAATGTCATCACCAGAGTCCTAAACAGAATAAAATCCAAGCATACAGAATACTACAAGAGTATCTTTCTGAAACACCCCTTAATTATTGAAGAACAGCAGAAAAACACATGCTCATACCCTAGTTCTCCAGCTTGTTAAGAGACATGATCTCGCATTAGGAATTTGCATAACATCACCATATCCACTGATTCAAGAAAAGTACACCGACAAAGTGAAATGGGACTGTTGTTGGTGCCAGCACTCCCATTGTGATGCATTGGCTGCTGGCAAGCGATTCCAATGTATATGTAGCTGCCACAGGCAGATCAAGTGTCGGCTTTGATGGCGGGCCTATTAAACCGGCAAACACTTCACTCCCTTGTCTTGGCTCTCTTCATACTGAGACTATTATGGAAGGGGGAGACAGAACCGGACATATGTGCCCCATCCTCACGGAGTGTGCCATTGATCATGGCAAGCTCTCGAAGCTGCTGCTTCTTAAAGAAATCTTGTGATTCCTCCTGAATGAACGAAAGGATGAGAGACATGAACTTAGAATGTCAAGAAACTTGGGATTTGAAAGGGGAACAAGATACCACAGGTTTGAGCATATCTTCAAGGATCTCACGAACTTGCATCAGACGAGCATCAACAATTTCAACTGGCAGTTCAGCCTCTACCAGTATATGAAGTGGCTCATTCAAGTGTTCGTACCCTGGTTTCCCTCTCATCATCTCCTCCTGCAAAAGGTACACAGAAAGCTGCACAGTCAAGTTTTGCAAATTCCAGATTCAAGGAGACATTCAACTATCCTTATGCTGTTTTCCTGCTCTTCACCTTTTCTTACAGAAAATCATCACCAGAAGAGTAGAAAAAGAAAAAAAAAAAAACTTGACAGTCGTGTCAAAATTCAAGTTGCTTCAAATTTGCAAGGACATGACCTTGGCCATACAGGAGATACTGAGTCCAAGGTAATTGGTATAGCCAGAATAAAAGAGTATACAGACAAACTTGAAATTGATATTAGAGCAGATTAAGAGGATGCAGAATGTGGTGTAGCATCTCAATCTCTTGTGACAAACAGCGGCAAAAGATAATGAATAAAAGGTCACCAGATAAAGCTGCAAATGTGCAATTAACCTCTGGAAGTTAAATCATATGGAATCTCATTTTAGTATTCACCACATATGATGAGTGAATCAGCCAGAGTTCTGAAATAACCAATACTACATAAACTTGTTTGGAGACAATACTTACACGAATAATCTGAAAGAATAATTAAACATGATCTCCAAGTCAAAACTGACTAGGGAAATCTTTTTCATACATGGATTTTCCCTTTTCATATGGTTGGACTTTGATAAGTTGATGAGGTATACCCATAAATTTTTGTACACATGGATTATTGCAAGATCAGCAAAGCATGAAGTTTACCTTGGCTGAATCTTTGATGCTTCCCCTCCCTCTTATTAGTATGTGGCAGTCGGTATTTGCCTCCACTCGCTTTAGGGAGTTTCCTCGAGGACCAAGAAGCCGGCCAACAAAATTATACTGTATCAACAGAAGAATTAAATAAAACTACCTTGTGAGTCTGAGTAGTAATAAAGCTCAGACTTAAACAAAGAGCAAGAACTTACATTAGGGAATTTGTCTATAGGAATATCAACCCTGATAGTTTTTTTAACAATGAGACCTGAAGAGCTGCTTTGAGAGCCAAGCCAACCATGCGTAGATGAAGGCTGCATTGATCCCAACCTCTGCATATAACAGCTAATTGTTTTAGTGAAAGAAATTATAATAAACATGAAATAGCAGATTTGGAGATGCATTGTGTATTTAGAAATTTTCTTTTACATTGAAAGATTTTGAGATGGACAGGCACGAAGATCAAAGTTACAGATAAAAAGATGTTCAAATTCAAATGGAAACTTCTACTTTTATAAGGTCTAGCATAAAACAAACAAATGCAGATTAGAGTTCCTCCCTGTTGAAAATTTTTTCTACTAAATGCAGTTTAGGAAGTATGAAACTAACATAAATGTAAAATTATGAACCATGCAATTGCCATTGACGTAAAATAAAAAAGCCTTAAGCATACTATGGAGATTATCGATCAGGAGCATCCATTATGCATTATGAAAACTCAGGATGCTTAAGAGTTTAGGCTATTGATCAATTCTAGCATCATTAAGTAAATGACAATCCAAAGCAACATTAGGCAAACAAATTCAACTTGCTTCCGAATTAGCAATCCTAAAGTGAGAAAGCATCAAGACACATAATGTGGTGGGGTCATGGTAGTCACACAAGTTTGCAACAGTCAAACACAAAAAATGTAAATATGGCTCTGGAAGAGACAAAGAACCAAAAACAGGCATTAAATTTTAGCATAAATTGCTAGAACAGATCAGAATGTAAAAGTCAAACTAGAAGTCAGGATTTAAAAGTCAAACTATAAGTTCAAGTTAGCATGAAACATTAAAAATGCTTCTTTGAACAGTAAATTTAGTCAAAAGGAGGAATTATGTTAATGGTTAGTATCCATACTTCAGATTGAGACGCCAATGCCCAACCATTCATGTCAATTGCTCCTCCATTCGGAAATATTCCTCCAGTAGTCATCGGGCTACCATGTTCACTTTGATCTAAAAGAGATGCATTTCCCAAGAGCATTGTAACACGTATTATCTCTGTTTCAAATTTCAATTTCAAACATAAAATGTACAGGTTAGCATTCATTAAGAAATTAGCAATCAATAAAAACACAGATATGGGTCAAACCAACAATCAGTTTCAATCAGTATGTCATTGGAACAATAAAATCAGTTTCATGTAACAAATTCTTAGTATTAGACAAGTACAAGTTACTCCACATAAGTTACCATAAGTTTTTGTTAAAAGGCTCCATAAGACAAGCCAACATGTAGTGTCAATTACAGAAACATTAAGAAGAATTACAAAATACAATTAGTAAAGGAATCCAATAATTGGAACAAAGGATTGATGGTTAAACTAGTCATTTATTCTTCCTCCTTTTATTTTTGTCAACAAACTGAGATGATTAAAGCCATCTCATTTATTTGAATAAAGGGTCGATACTTAAGCTGGTCTTCTTTTATGCTTCCACCTTTTATTTTTGTCAAATGACATGAGTTATGCATGCAGGGTTAGAGTAAAGCAAAGCAGGTTTTGAATGTCAAGAATTTTTTTTTCTTTTATTGTTGTATCACAACTACTATTCCTAATTTTTATCTCAAAAGTGAAGGTTTTGGATGTCAAGAATTTCTTTTCTTTTATTGCTGTGTAGCAACTACCATTCTTGATTTTTATCTCAAAAGTGAATGCCTGACCTTCGTATCTTTGCATGCTCGGAAATACTTAGGCTGAAACTTGTCTGCTGGCCGCTTAAATTTGCATGTTTATTTGCTAAGATAAAGATCAGTGCAAAATATGTCTCGTTTAATACCACAAACTCAAATGACATAATGAACCAAACCCAGAAAAGGAGAAATCTCTAGGAAGTATATTTGCCACAGAGCTTTCACCAAACAGTAGATGTGCGTGTTTCAAGGGTTTTACCATGGCTTGTAAAGAACAACAATGATCAATATGACAATAGAAAAACATTTTTCTCAAAGTAGGGTTAGAACATAGAAAAGCTCATGCTCTCCTTGAATCAGGGCTAGAAAATAGAGAGACCTAAGCATTTGTGCATAGGAGAGACAACATCCTCAATAAGAATATTAGGTTAGAATCCTTTTAGTAGCACAAAGCAAGGCACTATTGAAATAAGTATGGAAGGTCTCTCAATGGACAAATCCAACATGATAATGCATCAGAATTAACTCAATTACAAGTACATCCGAATCTCACCCTGGTTCAGTAGACGATAACAATGTGGAAGGACAGGCATAAAAGGACTCAGCTTGTGACGCTCAGCCAGTAACTCCGAGAGATACCTGCAAAACAATTATCCTTTATGACAATCTTGGAGTTCCAACACTCCAAGTTACGCAGACAGAACAACCCATGTACTGATGGTCACAACAATAACTCTAGGAAAATAGAACAGGTCACATATCAGATTTGACACTAATCCCAAATCCATCCAACAAGCAGAGGACGAAAAGATCCGAAAAATCTAAACTTTACATCGAAGAAACTTGGAAAATAGTCGGCATATAGGAGTAACACACAAACCAAACCAGCATCCAATCGTCCAGAAGAATAAGAAGAGTCAAAAAGAGCGCAAGTTCGAGACTTTAGATCGATATTCAAATGAAACAAAGAGAAGTAAGACGGTCGGAGATCCAAGAACGCCAGAATCAACCATTTCCTACAAAAGTCGGGTTTTGAGAGGAAAGCGAGGCGTCTTAGATCGATATTCAAACGAAACAAAGAGAAGCAAGACGGTCGGAGATCGAGGAACGCCAGAATCAATCATTTCCAACAAAAGTCGGGTTTTTGAGAGGGAAACGAGGCGTCTTACTTCTCCTGCTCAGCGAGGGCGCCGAGGGCGGAGCGGATGCCAGGGATGTGAGGGGAGTGCGGGGCGGTGGAGGGGGAAGGGGAGTAGGCCATGTATCTGCCGGAAGCCATGGTTCCGGCGCGATCGGCAGCGGATTCCGGCCAGGTTCGGGTCTTCGGCGACAGGGATCCCGGCGCGATCTCGATGCCCTGCGGCGGTCCAGGATCGGCTGGTAGAGTGGGCGAGGAGGGGAGAGAGAGCACAGTGACAACAACACAAGGCGAAGTATTTATAGGAAGGCGTAAAAGAGAGTCCAAGACAGAGAAATCACAGTTCACACTGCCAGGCTACCTTTAATGGCTCTTCTGCAGTGTCCTCTGTAGAGGTGAATGCTGAAGCTTCTTGTTGTGGCTCAACCACATTGCCTTGGGTTGCGATTCATGTGATTGCGCATTAAATTGCTTAGGCTTCATCTTTTTTGGAGTCTAATTATGATCCATAAATAAGTTCTATCATTTTTCTCATATTGTATCCAGATGAAAACTCCTATCTTGATGACTTCAAGGAATTCGCCTTAGAAATAAGATGGATTCTTGTATCTATAGACACAGATAGCTAAGACATTAAATTTCAACGATCACCAAACTCAAATGCCAAACTTGTTGTACATTTTTATTTTTCTTGTTGATATTCCATTAAATGTTATTTTCACAGTCTCATCCGCTTCATAGGTTGATAGGTTGATAGGTTGAAATGACAAGGGAGAGGAGCATGATTTGGGCTTCATAGGTTGATAGGTTGAGTTGAAATGACAAGGGAGAGGAGCATGATTTGATCTGGTCCGGTTCGATTGCAGACCGGATTGGTTTCATTTTCCTACAAATTATACTCGGTTGTGTCACAACCATGTAGTATGCATGACGGGCGAAGCGAAGCCGCTGTAGTCGACGAGTTCACTCGATTCGCCGCACGAGTTTGGAGGGAACATCGACTCGTAGGTTAAAATTGCTTCGTTTTCCGTCTAATTGCGAACGATTTTGCTTTTGTTCCATAGGACTCTGATTTGCGTACCCGATCGTGCTTGCCTCGGGCCTTCCTGGAGAATTTGGCCCTTCTTAGGGCAAGAAGACGGTAAACTATCCAACTTTTGACCATTATTTCTTCGTATCACGCAATCTTGAGTTTGATTATTAGCGTGTTGTAGGAATAATTTGTTGAAGTCGATTAGGATTCTTTTGTACTGTTGTTTCTCTATCGAAAGGAAACCTATTTTTGGTTTATTGGAGAGGACGACATGCTTTATTCGACCTTTTCTCCTATGAAAGAAGATGCTAAACTTCACTTTGGAAGCATTATAATTATTTCTATTTTCTTTAGGTTATTGTGATCTTCATAGAATGTTCAAAGGTGCTAATTTGATTGTGTTGTTGTGGTTTATGCTCATCCGTGCTTCGGTCACTATACTTGTTTTACAAGGACTCTGTCCTTCTGAAGAAACTTGTCTATTGCAAGCACTCGTTTTTTGTTCATTACCTTAATGACTTTGTTTTTCCTTTTCAGAAATATGTTCTTCTTCTCAAAAGTTAGCTCTTTAGAAATATGACGTTGTCTTTCTTTGCCGTGTCTGATATCAGAATTACTGTGTTTTTGTTATCAGCTAGAGCTCTTTCTTTGTTTCCGGATAAAGATTAGCTTTGGTAGAATTCACAAGATGGAGAAATGAACAAACGGCTACTACAGGCCTGAAAAGACTGCCTCAGGTTCATCATATTCAGAATGTGCTTCCCACAAAAGAAGACAGATCTGGCAAGCATTTTAACATGTCATTGAATTATAAAAGGCACTTTGTCTTCATATAAGATGACACTATGTTAGAAGACAACATAAGACAACAAGCTCTAGCTGTGTTATTAAATGCTCATTGATACTTGGAGAATGATTAGTAAGATGAGCTAAATAAGAGAAGGTTATGGCTAAAACCTTGACCTTGTGGTTTTTATTTAGAGTAAATCTTTTCATATTACGAGGAACATATAAATCCATTGTTGTGTCAGGATTCATTATAAAGGAATTGATGATAATTAGATAGTTCTGAACATATAGACTTAGTTTGACTCATTTGCAATTGGACTTTGAGCTAGCTGCTATATTTTCTAACCCGAATAGTCCTTTATCCGTTGCTTTTGACATAATAGATGAAGATTAGATTTGCGCTAAGTTTGGCATGTCTACCAAGTATTGTCATGTTGTGGCATGAGGGTGTGCCAATTAGTTTCTGGCACTATATGATCTCATGCCAAACTACTAGTTGGCAGAGACAAGAAAATTGTCCTAACCATATGTTGAGGTTGCCAGCATGAGGCCACATATTACCTTATGCTATGCTACCTTTGGATTCGTGTTGGCAGAGTGTCAATTGGTATGATAATTCTTGATGTCTACTTTATATATTAATCAATCAAGTTCTGCCAAATTTACATTTTGTCTTTTTGCTGATGATGCTTTGCGAACAATCATTTACTTGTCATTTCGGTTCAGTTAGCACTGGGGGCTTTACATGCTTAAAATGTTCGTGGGAGTCTCAGTACAGACATTTTAAAGGTATCATAAAGGTTATCAGGCCTGTTGTTTGGTCAAGCTGATGTGTTTGGTTCTTTCTTTCTTGTACTCTTTTTATGCCTTTTTTTTGCTAGTATTAAGGAAATTCTATATTTAAGCAACCCCTTTGAATTTTTTCTTGGCACACTTCAATTACAAATAAATGTGCAAGATTTTGAACTTGTTTTATATTCCTGTGTGGGATACTGAGGTGACAACCAAGCATAACCTAGCATTGAAAAATCTTTAGAGAAAATTACATTTGTATTCTCCCACTGTTGTTATCATGAAATGCTCCTTGCTTTTCCGAGAGTATACATTTTGATCTATCTTTTACTAGATTATGTAAAGTCTGACTGTTGTATTTGTAGACCATTCTAGTTGAAAGCAGATCTCGATTAAACAAAATAAGAATTGTTATTATGGGTCATTTTTGTGTTACCCCTCTTGTTTTCCTGAGTTGAGAGTAGAATAGTTCATGAACAACAGTAGGGAGGAATAAGGGCAGGAAAAATGATGACATTGTAAACAAAACAAAAGATAGAAAGAAAATTATCGATAGGCAATAAATAGGATGGTGGAATTGAAGCACCAAAACAAGAAGCCAGATTGGATTAATGATCAAGATGGAATTAAGTCTTTCATTGAGCTGACCATGTTTCGTTTTGCTTTGGTATCTAATTTAATCTCTGTACTTTTTCCCTTCTCTCACGTGGATGAAACAAGGATAGAAGGAGCCTTCATTTCTGTGGTAAACTACTTTCCTCATACCTTAAGCCCTCTCAACTGTGCAGTTGGAGTTGGAAATGGCACTCCCTGCATGATCAATTTGACCATCTGGAGTCTCTAAATTGGATGCCAACTATTTTGGTAAACAGTCATATTCATCTAGAAGAGAAATCAGTCAATACATAAATTTTTCAACATTTAGCTTTGCATGTCAAACAAAACTAAAATTGTTTTTCCATTTTGCTTATTCTTCTCATGATGACACTGTCACTGTCATGCATCTTCTCTCCAAATTCTTGCAAGAAAATAGAGCTGGCCATAAGAAACTGCCCACAGGTACATCCTGCTTGTTAAGCAGTCATATTCATCTAGAAGAGAAATCAGTCTATATATATATATATATATATATTTCAACATTTAGCTTTGCTTGTCAAACAAAACTAAAAATGTTTTTCCATTTTGCTTATTCTTCTCATGATGACACTGTTACTGGTATGCATCTTCTCTCCAAATTCTTGCTAGAAAATAGAGCTGGCCATAAGAAACTGCCAATAGGTACATCCTGCAACTCATAGTTGGGTAAGCAACACTACTTTTCTACACCCAGATATTTTCCATTAACATGTATTTAGATTTCTTGTCCATAAAATCACCAGAACGAACTTAATATATATTAATTGTAATTAGTTTTTTACATTTTTATGATATAAATAGGTCAACAAAGTTTTGGAGGGAAAATATTTTAAGTTGAAATTGACTGACACTGATCCTGAGATGATAAGTCACTCTATCTGCTATGGTTCTCTAGAGCATTTTGTTTAGTATCAACTATATGTACATTTTAGATTAAAATATACTGTCATTAATCATTTGAGTGGAGAATATAAATGCATAATGGATATGTTTCATCTCAGACCTACCTAATCTCTGCAGGTGTGTCAATACTGGATGTCACTTAAGCTCTGAACACAATGAGGTGGTTGTCCAAAGGTACACACTATGATCCCAACCATCATGATAATGTTACCTTTGCCTTCTCTGCAATATCCATCAGTCAAAGATACAAGTCATATGCATAATAATTACATCTCATTCCGACACCACATTCCTGGTAATCAGCAAGTTATAATTCCCCCAACCCTACAGAAGAACAAACCCACTGTTTTCCTTTGTCCCATAAATTTTATTTTTATTCTCTCTCTCTCTCTCTCTCTCTGTCTCCACCTGTTTAGACAGGTAGGGGCCTCTCTATAACTTGTCACATCAAGTGGGTAAATTGTGCAAGCACAAGCCTGCTACTCACTCTTCCCAAGAGTCCTTGTTACCAAATGTTGGCACTGGCACCCATGTGCCACAAAGTACTACAAAATTTCTCCAATCCCAACAAATCTTTAGAGGAGCTTTGACCCTTTCAAGAAGTAGATATACTATTCTACTCGAGACAAGCATTTAAAGTTTTCTGTCTCATGCGGGACATAACTTCTTAAAGGAGAAAAGGGATGAAACACATGATGGAGCCAATCTACATCCCCTTCATGCTCTCACAGTGTTGTAGTTACTGTTGTTCTGCCCCCACCTCTCAGGGGTTCACAGGAAAAGTTTGAGTTAGGCAAGAAGCTTGAGTTGGCCAACATACAATTAATGAAGCTCGACAAGAGGCCATTGGTCTCTCTCCACTTTGAACTGAAAGCATTACACACAATAAATAAAAGAGTGACAAGGTGCCATTGTGCTCTCCCCATGTGGAATTAAAAAGCATTGCATACAACAAATGAAGTGTGGCACTCTCTCTCTCTCCATGTGGAATTGCAAGCACCTCAACAATCTGACCTTCCTAAATGGTGCTTGTAGGTGCAGGGGAAGCATACATGTGAGCCCTCCTGTTCCTAGGGGCCAAATGTGAGACAAATAGTATCTCACATACTTTATTGATTCATGTGGTGCCAAAGAGCCAAGGGAAGTTTATATTTTTGTTGAATAGATGTGAGCCATTTGTTTATAGGACCGTATGGTAAGTGTCAATTTCCTTCTTTCCATGTACCCTACACTGTTTACATACCAGCTCTTGCCACCTGCTTTTTACTGCACCCCAATGTACCCTCTGTTGCAGCCTCTGTGCTCCTTCTCAATGGCCATTTCCCATCTCTTTCCCACTTCCCAACACCTTTAAAAGCCAGGCTAAAGGTAAAAAAAAGGCAACCTACTGACCATTTGGGTCTGTGACATGAATCACCTTTTGATGGAGCAGGAGGCCTATCTTCCTTCATATTGTCTTCTCTGGCTTTTCATCATGGATAGAAGAATTAATAATGTATGGAATATGGACATTGGACATGACAGCTAGTATTTGTTCCATCAGCTACCTCCCTTCATAATTCCTCTTGTTGAGCAATGTGCTCTGAACATGGTTTTGTACCCAAAAGTAAGTCATGTCTGAGTGACAAATTTCACATTCAATTATCTGATTTCTCTATGAATGGCAGAATTCATAATGTACAGACAGTATGGGCAGTGGAAATGACATAATAGCATTTGTTCCATCAACCATCTGTCTCCGAGATCCCTCTGGTGGAGCAATGAGCTGTTGACATGGTTTTGTGCCCTAAAGTAAGCCACTGCTGAGTGACAAGTTCTCATCCACCCTCTTTGATGATTGTCCACTTGAGGAATGTTGGGGACTCTGCACCAAGAATATCAGAGCTGGCCTGTATGGTTTGTACCTGTAAGTGCCTGAAGGGAACTGATGAGTAAGTACACTGACCATTTAATATGATAAGGATGGACTGCTCACCCCATGATTAACTTTGTTTTGTAAGCTTGCTGAAAGTGTCTCACTCACCCCTTTTCTTGGCTCCACCTCTCAATTATGTAGTGAGATGCAGGTGAAATCTCTTTTTCAGTATGCTCTCTTTGATCATTCCCACTGTTTTCAGGCACCAAACTTCATCTGAATCAAGAAATTTCTCTTTCATCCTCTCAACACATTTGTTCTATTTTTATCATTCTTCTTTCACTGCTAATATAACCATTATTCTTACAATGTTATTTATATGTTTTTTTGTAATTTCAATATAATATTTTTTTATTTTTAATAAAAACTTTATTGAAGTCTTGGATGGACACGACATAAGACACGAGTTCTTCTTGGCAGTCGCTGAGGCTGGAGAGCGGACATTCCGTACCTACCCCTACATTTTCCAGGTAATCACAATTTTACCACGGGCATCTTCCTGTTATTCCAAACCTTTTTGAAATTACGTGGTTGCCCTTCTACATCTTAATAACCCATGTATAGTCGAAAAAGCTGTTGCTGTCGCCACGTCATCGGAGCTCCGAGTCATAACGCAGCTCGCGGAAGCTGAAGTGGACTCCAAATCCTCTACGGCGCGAATCTTGGCGGCCGCGATCAAGGATCTACGTGCATCCCAAAGCATTCGGCCCCGCGAAGGAATCGGTGAAGCCCTAAGATGTTACAACGGCTCCGAGGTCGACACGTAGCGGGCAGTATGTGGGTGTGGGTAGGCGGCGCCAAATAGGCGGCGCGACTATTAACGCGCTCGGTGCGGACAACTAACCTGCGCCCCCGGCCGCAGCCGTAGGATCGATAGACCGCCTCGTGAGCACCGTCCAATCTGTGCGGCCCCCATTCTCAAATCACGTGACATCCGCCCGTCTCCGAAAAGCGAACGTATTAATGTTTTGTGAACACTTGTATTTTTAGAGAACTTGAAACAGTAAATATAATTATTTCTAAATCTACACATAAAATACTCACAAATCAAGCAAAATTAAATGCCATATCCCTCCAAATTGTGTAAGTATTTATTCATCTAAATTTAAATTGTTCGACCAACCTGATTTTTATTTGACCGTTACTTGCAGCTTTAATTAACATTAATTTTATTATAACCATTATGAAGGTAGGATTATTAATAATATTTTAGGCATTTTAAAATTCTATATTCTTTTAAAACTCAACTAATTGATCGTAATTTCCAAAATTATATGTATATTCCTTTAAAATTATGATTTTTGCAGTTGTTATATATGCATAACTTACAAATATGACAATGGTCATTAATTTTTTAATTAAGTTAATACACTAATTATAGTGCATATATATACCCCTAAAATAATAATTCTTAGGCTTAGGAAATAAAAAATCTAATAATTAATGAAATTAATATGAGACATTTTAGGTATTTTAAATTCATAATATATTTTAAATTCATTGGTAGCTACACTTATTTGTGATGAATTCTATCAGATGGATGCTTACAGCATTATAATTTATGAAGGGTTTAAATATTTAAAAAGATGAATATGTAATATTCTAATAATTAAAAAATATATATGTTATATTAAAATTTAGAACCTTCAAAGAATATATAACTCCTTTTTAAGGGAGATATATATATGTATATATATATTCATTAAAATATACAACCTCTAAAGAATTTATATAACTCCTTTATATATATCTCCTTTAAAAAGGTATATATATATATATATTTATTTATTTATATATACATATGTATATAGCCACCCAAAATGTTAAGAGAGGGAAAAAGAGAATACGTAGAGGAGGAGAAGTAGCAGTGCAGTGAAGAAAGCGTGAAAGAGAGAGGCGAGCGTCGCGGCGCTCGACTTCTCTACCTTCCTCGAATCCTCTGATTTCCATCTTCCCCATCTTCGAAGCAAAAAGAAGGACACCACAGAAGACGAAACCCATTATAAACGGCAAAACGAAGCACGGGAGAGAAGGAGACGCCGAAGAATCGATCCGAAATCTTCGTCATTCGTCGCTGTTGACGGTAACACGCAGGGTTCCTCACGCTTTCTCCCGGCGTTGGCTCCCGGATCGCGGCTTGTTGAAGGGTTGGACGAGGTAGATGCTGGATTTCGCCGTGTTGCCCTCGTTGGTTTGGTGATTTGAGCTGCGGTCTCGGTTTCGCGGAGTTGGTTCCCTTCTGTTTCCTGGTGTTCCGGTTTTGATTGCTTCGTTCGGGTTTGGGCTTTGCAGGATTGGATTTTGAAGTCCTCGCTTTTATTGGATGGGTCTCTCGAAACGAATGTTGTTTATTTTTTTGGGAAGATTTGTTCTCGAAAATAGAGGGGTGACCAATAATCGATCTTTGATGATGGATTTCGTTTGGAGTAGGGAATTTTATTGATGGGATTCGATAAATGTTGAACCATCTGTTGGTTCGAGGCATAACCTCTTTTCATCAAAAGGAAACCAACTGAACCAATGCAGGTCCTGGAAGTCCTATCTTAGCAAATATTACGTTTTTTTCGTGTGTATTGCGATCTTAGATTCTATGTTTTTCCCTTTTTCTTGGATATATTATATTTAGAAGTTAGCCGCGATGGTTTTGGGGTTAGACTGTTGACATGAAAAGAGGACGACTCAAAAAAGACAACTTGTTTTTAGCTGTAAAGAAGATGATTCAAAGAGAAAAACTTGATGTCTAAAAATTTCCTCTTTGGCCTTCATCAGTTTGCTGGAATCTCCTTCGGTTGTTAAGTTCTGTGGATCTTTGCTGCTGCATTCCGGGATCGCTCGTTCAGGTGAGTTTAGTCTCTCTTGTGTCTTTCTTCTGGATATCGAGAATGTAGATGGGTAGATGAATTTATCTGGTTTCTTATTGCTGGTGCCAGTCGCAGCTTGTCGCTTTTGACACCTGAGGTCCTAGCAAGAGTTCTTCTTGTGCCTTGGAAGAAAAATGTCAGGTAGTTGTATACTAGTTTGCTTGATTCTCACAAGACCAACAAAACGAAAATGTGGCATTGATTGTTTTTTCTTTCTAACTTTCATAATGATGCAACGCGTCATAGCAATGGTCCATGGAGAAGGTCTTGAAGGGTCATTCAATTATGAGGAGAGAAAGGAAAGGAGATCTGAAGTGGAGAACTCTGAGGACGAGCGAAGAAGAACAAGAATCGGATCTCTCAAGAAAAAAGCGTTGAATGCTTCCACTAGATTTACCCACTCTTTAAGGAAACGAGGAAGTAGGGTGGATTTCAGGGTTCCTCCTCTTTCAATAGAGGATGTCAGGGATGCCGAAGAGGAGCAAGCAGTCTATTCATTTCGGCAACAGCTCATTGCAAAGAAATTGTTGCCTAACAAACATGATGACTATCACACGTTGCTCAGGTTAGAATGAATTGGAAATTTGCTCTTCTTTTGATCCAATAGCTTCGGCATTCCTGTACGAGCATGGACTTCACATTCTTATCATTGGACTAGATGGGATTTGCTAAACTTTGTTTACTTCAATCAGATTCCTCAAGGCTAGAAAGTTCGACTTTGAGAGAGCAACCCAGATGTGGGCTGAGATGCTTCAGTGGAGAAAAGAATTTGGGACAGATACAATTATGGAGGTAAGTTCATTGTTAAATTTCATGCAGCAATCCGACACATGGAAAAGCAATACCTAGGATCAGGTCACCTGGTGAACCTTGAATAACCAGAGAAATAGATGGAGACTTTAGTTAGTTTTTGTCCTGAAGCCTTTATGGAAGACAAATATGTTACTTTAACTAGTTGTATCGGTCAATATGTGGCCAAATTTGGTTTTAACACCCTGCAGTTTGAGAAGTCAAACTTTTATAAAGATTAATCAAAACCTCAATGCTCACAATATTTACTGCACTTTGAGTCTAATTGCGCTAGTTCCCTTTTGATATTGTTTCACTTACACATCAAGCTTCCTACATTATATTATCTTTGCATTTATTATTCATCTCATAAAATATTTTTTTTTACTATTTTCCATTCACAACTAACACTCAAACATTAGCTTTATGCTGTCTATATAATCCTAGTCATCATCCAAGTAATCAGTAGAAAGCAATTACTTTAATACCTAACTGAAATGCCGCATACCCTATCTGCCCGCAAAGTAAATCAGTGTTCTAAATTTGCAGTGGATATGAAAGATAAAATGTCAGGCCATCTATCAAATGCCTTTTCCTATCATTAAAAATGCAATCTACAGTTCAACTTGACTTTATTGCTATATTTCGATTGTTTCAATCAATTTGTTTTGCAGTAAGAATGATTGTGTCAAAATATTTGAATTATTGAATCATATGTAGCATGTCATGGATTTCAATGGTGTTTCATGTAGAATTCCATGATCTGTGTACTTCTCCATGTAATCTACGGAGGTGTTTGGCATGGGACAGACTGATTAGGTGTGAATGTCTATTGTCAGCTGTTGTCATGGTCGGATATCAAAGAATTGTTATTTTCTATAATTCAAATACAGTTTTAATGGATGGTATATGACATACCATGACGATATAATCCATTGACTGTAGGAGTTTGAATTCGATGAACTGGAGGATGTTGTGCACTATTATCCCCAAGGTTACCATGGAGTTGACAAGGAAGGAAGGCCAGTCTACATCGAGAGGCTTGGGAAAGCTGAGCCGAATAAGCTTATGAACATAACTACGATAGAGCGCTATTTGAAGTACCATGTACAAGAATTTGAGAGAGCCCTGAATGAGAAATTTCCTGCATGCTCCATTGCTTCCAAAAGACATATTGGTTCATCCACTACAATATTGGATGTACAAGGCGTGGTATTTTGCTTGCTTCTGTCACATTGACACATTATGATGCACATAGAAGCACAATTTATAATTTCCTATTAACACTGCCATATTCTGGGTTTGATATTTTTTCGCAAATTGTCAGTAGCATGCATTGAAGGTTGACATCATCATCTCAAATGCAGGGCTTGAAGAATTTCAGCAAGACAGCAAGGGACCTGTTGCTCAATATGCAGAAAATAGATGGTGATTATTACCCCGAGGTACAATTGTCTAAGATAATTCTCGTGTGGCTCTTGGTGCTCAGATTTTTTTTGAACTTTTTTTTGTTTGGACAGACACTACATCAATTGTTTATAGTTAATGCTGGCCATGGTTTTAAGCTTCTCTGGAATACTGTAAAAGGATTTCTGGATCCCAAAACTACTTCAAAGATACATGTAAGTAATATAGCCATACAAGAAATACCATGATTTTTTGTTTCTTGATTCCCAACTATGGATGATGTCATGAAGTTTTGTGCAGGTTCTTGGAACAAAATATCAGAGTAGACTTCTGGAGGCAATAGACTCAAGGTTTGTGTGTATTCCTTTATCCGGCATACAATGTCTTATATTTTCTTCCTCTACCTTATATGGGTTAATTCCTCATCTTAGTAATATGCATTTGTCCACATCCACAGCCAACTACCAGACTTCCTTGGTGGTTCATGTGCATGTTATCATGAGGGAGGTTGTCTTAGATCTAATAAAGGACCTTGGAATGACCCAGTCATCATGAAGGTATACATCTCATGTCTAATTAGGCAAGTAAGATCTATTAAAATTTACTCAAGCTATGGTCAACTAATGGCAATGTCTTTATCAATTGAGGAAGATATAGTGATTAATGATGTCATTTTGACCTACAGCTTGTACAAGGTGTTGATGCAGCATTCCTAGGGGAGAGTAGGTATGTAATAGATGGAGAAAAAAGTGGTCACTCTTGTGCTAGACTGTACTCGTCGAAGGCAAGATTCTTAACACTCAAACCTTTTGACCTAGTTGATTACAAATGTTCTCTCCCTAATATTCATTTTACTTTGCTTCTTTCGATGGCAGGGAAGAAGTTGTGACACATCTGCAGCTGAATCAGTATCAGATGCTGATGACCTTTATTCTCCCGAGCCATCTATTGCTGAGTATGCTCCTTCGTCTCCAGTACATAAAGAAGTAAGTTCCTAATACCTGAATACAGTTGATAAAACCCTAGGGTTTTATCTACAAAAGTAGATAGGGATTTGATCGTTTTGAGGTGATCAACCTCTTTTTGATCGTTTCGAGGAGATCAACCTCCAAGTTGGCTAAAGGCTTTGAATTGTATTTGATTGTTTGAGAAAAATAGCCAAAGACATTACATATATATTGAGTTAATAATTCTTAGCTAACTAGTACTAGGATTTCTAACAAAAATAAAAATATTAATTCCTAATTTGCTATATCAAAGGACTCCTAAAACTCAAAATCTCCTACCATAACTAGGAAAAACTAAATAGGAAAATAAAGATTAATATCAAATCCCAAAAATCAAGACTCCTAAAATTAAGGAATTCTAACATTTCTCGCCTCTCTAAAATAGTCTTGTCCTCAAGGTTGAGCAACAACGAATTCTGGAACCTTCTCCTTCAATGTTTTGTAAGACTCTCAGGTGGTATATTCAATTAGTAAGTTAGGGCCACAAGCACCTTAGTGATATGATATCTATGACGCATCACAACACGTCGATCAAGTATGACTTGAGACAGGATTTGAACCTCACCAGTAAAAGAAATATCTGGCTGGTGTTACACCACATCATCCTCTCCTAACTTTTTTGTAAGGCAAAAAACATAAAAAACTGAATGTATCTTAGAGCTTGTCAGCAAGTCCAAGCGATAAGCAACTGGGCCAATACGTTCCAACACCTTATAAGGCCCAAAGGATCGAGGAGATAGCTTCATAGAAGACTGAACATTTATAGAAGTTTACTTGTAAGGCTGAAGTTAAATAAAAACTCAATCACCCATTGCAAATTCTCACTCATTACGATGCTTATCAGCTTGTTACTTCATTCTAGCTTGTGAGACTATGAGATTATCTCTTAAAAGTTAACTAATCTTATTCCTGTCAAGCAATTTCTTGTCTACTTGATCAACCTTAGAAGAACCAGGCATGTATTTTGTAATCATGGGAGGAGGTTGATCATAAACCGCTTTAAAAGGAGTCATTTTAGTAGAAGAGTGATAAGTGGTATTGTACCACCATGTTGCCCAAGGAAGCCATATCATTCACTACTTTGGTTTATCACTGGTAAAACATCTGAGATAGTTTTCTAGACATATATTCACCACTTCAGTTTGCCTATCTGTTTACGGGTGATAAGCAGTACTCATATTTAATTGGATACACTACAAGCAAAAGAGCTTCTTCCAGAAGGTGCTAGTAAAAACTTTATCTCGATCGCTAACATTGGAACGTGGAATTCCATGCAACTTCCCTATATTCTCAACAAAAGTGTGAGCAACACTTGTAGGCTACGACAATATATGGATGTTGTATAGCATACAAAAATGAGTATATTTTGTAAGGCGATCCACAACCACAAAGATGGTGATTTTACCTTAAGATGGTGGAAGTCCATTAATAAAATTCATGGATATATCAGTCCAAGCATCATCAGGAATAGAAAGAGGCTGAAGGGGTAGCAATTATCTCACCTTTGTGGCATTGGCAAACATCATGTTCTGTAACAAACTTCTTGATGGCTTTCTTCATACCCTTCTAATAAAAAAGTTGACAGATGCGTTTGTATATACGAAGAAATCCAGAATGTCCCGCAGTTAGTGATGAATAAAACTCCAAAATTATATTCTGGCAAGAAGAATTTGGTGCCAAGACAATTCTGCCCTTGTAGTGCAAATCTATGAGATCTCAGCTATAATTAGGAATAGAAGTTGGATCTTCTTTTAACTTTTTAATAACAACTTGAATTTCAGGATGATCTTACCATTCACTTGTATATATGAAGTTCTAGTGTTTTGCAAGTAGAAATAGAAATGACTACTAGTTCAGCTTGTTTTGGAAGGTGAGAAAGTGCATTTGTAACTAAATTCTTACTCCCCTTATAAATAATCTCATAGTCAAAACACAATAGCTTAGTGACTCATTTTTGCTGTTCTAAAGAAGGAACTCTTTGTGCAAAAATATGTTTCAAGCTTTTGTGATCGGTGGTGCGTATTTGAAATCGTTGACCAATTAAGTGAGGTCTCCGTTAAGTGACTGCTTGAACAATGGTCAACGTCTCCTTATTATAAACAAATAAACTCAAATGAGATGGGGAAAGTGCCTTACTAGTATAAGTAATTAGACGACCTTCTTGCATTAGTACAGCTCCAATACCCGCTCCAAAAACATTAGATTTAATCACGAATAACTTGTTAAACTCTAGTAAAGCGAGAACTGGCATAGTAGTTATTGCATACTTTAGAGAAATAAAAGCTTGAGTAGCTTCTTCTGTCTATTTAAATGCATATTTCTTCAAAAGTGATGTCAAAGGAGTACTGATTTTACCATAGTTCTTTACAAACTTTCGATAGTACCTAGTGAGTCCCAAGAATCCTCACAAAGCCTTAATTGATTTTGGAATCGGCCAATCTTTCATTGTTTGGATTTTGGAAGGATCAACTACAACACCCTCTCGAGAAACAACATGGCCAAGATACTCTATCTCTGATTACGCAAAGTTGTATTTCGATTTCTTGACAAAAAGACAATGCTCACGAAGAAGGTAAAAAACAATCCGCAAATGTAATAAATGACTTTATGAAGATAGACTATATATTAAAATATCATCAAATAAAATCATAACAAACTTAAGAAGATGAAGTCGAAAGATATCATTCATCAAACTCTGAAAAGTAGACAACGCATTAGTTAACCCAATATGCATTACCAGAAATTCATAGTGACCATCATGCTTTCTAAAAGCGGTTTTTTTAATATCATCTTCATCCATACAAATTTGGTGATAGCTCAACCGTAAATCCAGTTTAGTGAAAACTTGTGCACCTCCTAATTCGTCAAGTAACTCATCCACCATTGGAATAGGATACTTGTCTTTCACTGTAATATTATTAAGTGCCTAACAATCTACACACATCTGCCAAGAATCATCTTTCTTTCTTACTAATAAGATTGGAGAGGAGTATGGACTAACACTAGCCCTTATGACCCCTGCTTCAAGCATCTCCTTAACGATTTTCTCTATCTCTGTCTTTTGAAAGTATGGATACTGATAGGGCCGAACATTAGTTGGTGCACTCCCAAGCAGTAAAGGAATTTGATGATCATGCAATCGAAGAGGTGGAAGTCCTCGTGGTTTTGCAAATATATCCATAAATTCTTCGAGTAATGAGTGAACATTTTTCATTTTGTTTAGGTACTGCAGCTTCCTCTTTAATGCTCTGTAATTATACTAAAAATCCATAGTGTGCCTTTCGAAGAACCATCGCCATTCTATGGCTAGTAACAGTTGTGACCTTACTATCACGCTTTCCCTTTAGGATCACTTGCTTTCCATTGTAATAAAAAAATTTATAATTAATTTAGAAAATTTCCAAGAGATATCACCCAGAGTTAATAACCACTCAATTCCAAGCATAGTCTCATAGTCCTCCAATGGTAGTAAGAAAAAATCTACGAACAATTCTTGGCCTTGCATAACAAGCTTTACTTTGGAACACTTACTATCACAAATTAAAATTCGCCCATCAACAACCTTTACCTTGAACTTATCATAACGTTCAATGCGATAGATCGATCGTGCAGCAACCTTGCTATCCATAAAATTGTTGGTGCTACCAATATCGATTAAAACAGTAACAGACTGACGTTTCAAAAGCCCTTCAACTTACATGGTTTAAGGATTAGAGTAGCCAACTAATGCATAAACAATATGTGTGACAAGTTCAATAATCTCATCATTATCAGTACCTTCATGATCAGAGTCTATAGCCTCAACCTCTGGTTCCTCCTCAGTTGGTTCAATCATCAAAAGTTTTCCTTACTTGTATCGATGCTCCCTATTCCACTTTTCATCACAATGCCAACACAAACCCTTTGTTGTTCGTTCTTTGAGTTTCTTTTGGGTCAGTCTTCTAGTATTAGGATTTCGATTAGGAATAGTTGGAGTAGTTGACCTGCTAGTCACCTATTTATTGACACTCCTGGTTCAGCGATTTTCCATGTTAATTTTTTCTTCATGCAATCGTGCAAAAGAAATTACAGTTGTCATAGTGCGAGGTTGGCGAGCCTTAACTTCACAACGAATATCTGGATTAAAACCTTAAATGAATATTCCCACCAATTGTCTTTTAGACTAATCTTTAGCTTGATTTGATAGTCGTTCAAATTGACTTTGATACTCCAACACAATAGAAGTCTGGTAAATCTTGGCAAGCTGCTCATCAACATTCTCATATTCGGATGGTCCAAAACAAATAAGAAGTTCTTTCTTGAACTACTCCCATGAGAGAACTCCATATCAATCATACCATCGATTAGTATTCCCATCTAGTTAGATGGAAGCTATTTCCACTTTAGAATCTTCTTGAGTTTTATGAAAGCGAAAAAAAGTTTCTGCTCTAGAAATCCAGCTGGTCAAATCTCCATCTTTCCATCTAGGAAATTCTACTTTCATGCGACGGTAGCCATTATCATGCTCTTGGTAACCTCTTCCTATGAATTCAGATCGGTCAGTTTGTTTACTTGTAGAAGTCGAACTTCCATCTTGTTGAATTTTGCTAGAACTCTCAAGCAAACTCTTTTTGAAATCATTGAGAGTTTCTTGCAACTTGCTCTCAATTTTTGCTTCAAAGGCTTCAAATTGGGCTTTCATAGAACTATTAGTAGTCATTGCATATGATTATAGATATATAATTCCTAAGTTTTGTTTTTGATTTTGGGTCAAGGGCATGAGCACTGCTTACTTGGCGTTGAAGGTGAAGTCGCTGCTGGTGATGTGGGCATCGGAGCCTGTGGCAACGTCGGAGAAGAGATTGAGGGAACGCTGAAGAAGCACCACGAGAACTTTAGGAACGCCGAGGAAATGCCAAGGACACACCGCAAGAACTTTAGGAACATCGAGGACATGCTATTCCGATACCAAATAATAAAACCCTAGGGTTTTTTCTAAGAAAGTAGATAGGGATTTGATCGCTTCGAGAGGATCAATCTCTTTTTGATCACTTCGAGGGGGTTAACCTCCAAGTTGGCCAAAGACTTTGAGTTATTTGATTACTTAAGAAAAGTAGCCAAAGACATTATATATATATATATATAGAGTTATTAATCCTTAGCCAACTAGGACTAGGATTTCTAATAAAAATAAAAATAACAATTCCTAATTTGCTATATCAAAGGACTCCTACCATAACTAAGAAAAACTAAATAAAAAAATAAAGATTAATATCAAATCCCTAAAATTAAGGAATCCTAACAACAGTACCTCATATTATTATTTTTCAAATTTTCTTAGCTTATGTTCTTGAGTATGAAGGGTTATGCTTTAGTGATGCTCATAGATGTATGGTGCTAAGTATAATTATTTTAATTTTAATTGAATAGCAGAAAACAGAATATGTAGAAAGCTATATCATAACATGGTATCAATCCCATCTAAAGGGCGCCACATTACTTTGTAGATCAGTTTCTTATAGTGTGGTATTATCATTTAATTCATAACTAATGAAATGAATAAGCTCACAAAAAAGTGATCTATTCTCAGATATTGAGTGCTCGTAAGTTTTCTGGTTGCCATATTAGTTATTATCAGTATAACAAAGAGACCGGAGCTTGTTGTCTGAAAATCCACAATATATCATTGAACTGTCGAGAATAATAAAAAGCCAATGAATAATTAAAAAAAAAACCTATGAATCTGACCACTAAGTTCCACATCTAATTGCAAAATAAATGAAAAATGTCTGGCCTACATCAATAGTATAATGTCTATGCTTATTACAAAAATTTCTATACTTATGATTTAGTTCTATCTTCCGGTTTGGATCATTACATTGTCAGAACTTTCATAATTCCTTTGTGATGATGTATCTTGATGGTTGAAAGTTGTTAATAACGACAATCGAACTGTAAAGTGCAAGTAAACCCTTACTAGAAACACTTTCTGCAACTCATTCTACATCATCAAATTGGCAGGTCGGAGCAGCAGATTTTACACCGCATGATGACCATTTTGTAATGGTTGATAAAGATGTTGATATTGGCAGAAGAGGATCCAAGTTTTCTGTGAGGACAACCGAAGAACTAAAAGATCCTGACCTTGCCTCCTCAACTGCAGCATTACATTCGCTTGGTATGACATTTAATCTACTCAACTGCAGCATTACAGGCCTCTTAATTGATGAGTCTTTCTGGTTGTGGTACTTGTCATGAAAAGGGAATCATGTGTACTGCTGGTGAAATCCTGATGAGCTGTTGTGCTTTTAGGGCAATCTTTCTTCTAATCACCTGGATATGCTCTTGTTGATAAATCAGAAATTCTTGGCACTTATACATGGCATTTATCATGATCTGTGTTTTGTGAACTTTGTAGTCTGGTAGAACTACAGACATATCACTAAGCAAATAAGAGCACAAAAGACAGAATAGTTCAATGGTTGATTAACCTGTCACTGGTAATAAACAGGGCAATGATGACTTTGATCTGATACATCTTAAGAACCAGAACCATGGTTTCAACCAAGGTCCGCAAAACCGTACCGTACCGGAGTTTCGACCTGAGCTCGGTATGGTACGGTATGGGTGTACCGAGCTGTCACGGACTTAGCTGGTTTTGCCTAAGTCGTGCGGCACCCTTGCGTGTCCGTCCGCAAAGGTCAGCCTCCCCGAAACCTCCCATTGGTCCCTTAGGACCTACAAAAGAGAAAACGGGTTAGAGAAAACGCCTCACTCGGGATCCACAAGCAAACATCTCCGAAAACACTTCATTGACAATGCAAATTACAAATAGACTTTACAAGCTCGGAATAGTTGCACAAGAAAGGGTAAAATGGTCCATTACAGACCGAATTCTCTCACTGGTGTCCACATGACACAATCTTTATTTACAAGCCTAAAACGGTCATCAAGCCCACTTAAACGAGGCTGTTATGCCTTCGACCGTCCCGCTACATGCTGTGCAAAGCATGAACAAACAGAAAGACACGGACATACACAAGTATTACATCAAACATCCTGTTTAGAACTTTGTCCGTGACAACCCGGGGGGTTCCAGGGTGCTGAGATGGCTGACGTTTCGCTCCGTCGTGCACTGCTACGGTGCTACGGTGCTACAGTGCTATAAATCGAAAACCGGTATGTACCGCCCGGTAGCGGGCGGTCCGCGTACCGGTAACCTATCGGACCGGTACGTACCGCCTGTACCGGGCGGTACACATCGAAACGGCAGACCTTGGTTTCAACTCTTCTGCATTGTTTTGCTAAACTTTATTGGAATCCTTTTGCACTTTAATAAGTTGCAAATTTTGTTTTGCTACATCCAAGGGCAATTTCTTTTACTTTCGAACTGCATGGTGAATTAAGCTAGCGTTATTTCTCTTTATTTGCTTATATATGTTTGAACTTTGAACTGTTAAAGACAACATCAAAAGTTTGCTACCTTAGTCTTCTTTTTAGCTTTTGTCCACTTGGATCAAATACACACAGCGGTTGTGGCCATTTCTTCAGTCTCATATAAATTAATTTCTCAATTTTCAATTCCCAATGCAAATTCTCCTTGAATAATAGAATTATCCAGTTAGTTGCTCAATAATATCTTCATTTGCCCTTTCAATTTTCAATACATGCAGGCTGTAGCCTAAGTACTCATTGTTGAAAATTTTAAGGCTAAAATTACAGGAAAATATGGTTTATCTCTGTATTTCACTAACAAATGTGTTGGTGGGTTGAAGTTGTAACTGTCCAGGTTCTCCTGGTAAGGAAAGAGTAGTTTACCATAGTGACACTAAGAAGAGCAAAGATCTCTCTGTGACAGTTCCATTTTGGTCATGCTGCATACTCTGTTGGCATTCAAGCTACCAAAAAAAGGAAAAGTTGGCTGTTTTTAAATATGGTTGTTTTCCCCTCAAACGACAATTTCAGGAGCATTGCCTTATATTGAAGAAATAAATGTGCTACTTGTTTGCCAAGGATTTAGGGATAACTTGCACCAAAATGTGTATCAGATGTTTCTTTTATGATCAAGATAGTCCTATTTGTTTGTGCTTTGTAATATTTTATAATGGTCAAAAATTGTTTCACCTTGATGGTTTCAGGTTACCCTGTTGCTGATAGGCACAGTAACATCAGGAAAGATGCAGGAGAAGGAAAGTTGCATTCTTTTGCAAGAGCATTGGTATCGTTCCTTGTAAAAATGCTATCCTTCTTGCGTATCTTACGGTCTAGACAAGATAGGAGGTTAGAGAATGTTCATCCATCAGATGCATTGGACTTGACATACAACAATAATTCAACTATGGAAACCATCAATGAAAACTGCATCACTTCTTACATGGAACGTCTTCAAAAGCTTGAGTTGATCATGAATGAGCTTGGCAACAAGCCTGCAGAGATTCCTCAAGAAAAAGAACACATGATCCTGGATTCAATAGACAGGATAAAGTGTGTAGAGTATGATCTTCACAAGACAAATAAAGTAAGTCTTCTCTCATGTCAGATGATGACCACAGATAATACTATATGGTAATTCAATCAGAATGTTTTGGTTATGTGAGATGACCACATATGTTGTCTGGTCTGGTGATTCAATCGGATATTAGTTTGGTCTTGCACATTACTCTAAGCATTTTGGATGAGTGCTTGTAATTTTCTGAAAATCTTGATTCATTAAGTTCACTAGATGCTCTCAATGCTATAGTGCAAGTACTAGTGCTGGTCAAAAGCACATAATCTATCTGCTGTTAAAACTTTATATTAAGTCACAGATGGCATAATCAATCAGGCCTGGGAGAGTGACCTTCATTTCTATAAAATCTTTATTAGGTTTGGGTTGTTAAAACTGATTTGTTTCCCTTATCAAACAATACTTTTTATGCCTTTCTTTGTTATCTTTTTGTAGATTGTCCTGTTGCTTCTCTTTAAATACATAAATGCTATTTTAGTTTTAGGGAAAAATCAGCTATGGCTGCTAACAGACTTTGATTAATCCAGCAACATTTTTTTTTCTAGTCAATATATGTCTGGATCACATTCAGGCATTGCCTGCTCTACGATGCAGTATCTAAACTTTCTGTTTCCTTATGCTTGTATTTCCAAATGAACTTGATTTCTTGTGTCTTTTACACTTTGTTTTAATATCATTTTCATCATCAGGTACTGCAAACGGCTGTGATGAAGCAAACAGAGATCGAAGCAACCTTGGAAGCCCTAAAAGACTCCAATATTAGGGTAAGCTAAAAGCAGACTAGAGGAAATAATTCATATGAAGTTTGTGCTAAAAATACTTTATGCAGTTGGCAAAATTCCTAACTTTTTGTTAATACCTCAAATCCATCTTTCTTTAGAAAAACTTAGATTTTTTTTTTTCAAAAAGTGAATCTCATTATTGCTTCTGGTGAGTTTACATGGCTTCTTTCTGCTAAATGTTTCAGCTTTAATACTTAGATCTAATTTCCTTTTTTCATTTTAGTGAAAACATCTTACAAGGCATCAATTTGGAGTTTCTTAGATATGTGATACAGTTCAAATTATTCAACTGTCAATTTAATTTTCTAGTTTTGCTTAGATCATCTTGCCAGAATTCTTCTCTTATTTCTTGAGAGTACTTTGAGCGTATGAATGCTGGTCTTATTGGTAAAGCAAACTATTGGTAAGCTAAGTACGCACAATGAGTCATTATGCTTGGAGCTCACAAGTAAAGCATCTTAATATATTTATGGATTTCTCATAAACTTGACATCCTGTTCTGTCTGTCAAGTTAAAATTGTCGGAGTCTCCTTGCTTCCAAGTTCCAATATACATACTTACATCAATATTTGACAATTTTTGTTATCATTAATTCATTATTTTAGTGAAATTAAGATGAGCAGTGGAGATATTTAAAACATTTTATCAGGAAGTACTAAAAGATAAAATCAAGGGCATATTAGATCTGTTAGTCTAAGAGATATTTCTTATGAAGTAGGGGCCAGATGGTTAAAACAGCAAGTGTATTTGGTGTTCTGTGTGAAATAATTCTGATGATACCTAATGGATCATGATGCTATATACAAGATTAACACATTCAAGAAATGACTGCAATTTGGATAAGAAGAATGGGACAGATAAGTGACTGTAAAAAGAGAAAAACAAGAGAAATGATTTCTTTCGTGTAAGTTGGAAGTCATGCCAATTCTGGTAAGATCAGAGAAGTTGTAAGATGTTCGATTGGTATTAAAAGAAGAGCTACAACTGTGTTGATACCCGAAAAGGAAGAATACACAAGCTTGGAAGGAGACTATTTGATCATTTAGTGGGACAGAACATGATGATCCTGCAGTGACCTGATGTGTTGTGGTTATGACGAGGATTCATCCGGCAAGCTCCATATTTGAGAATACAGATATTCTCTTTTGATTTTTCATTATTACAATCCTAGCTACTTGGTCAAACTTTATTCTTAGTCATTTTTTTAATAGAGAAATATCCTTGATTGAAACTGATCGATTTCCGGGGAGTAAGATATGCATTACCTTTATAAGCTGTCATTCAACTTTGCTCTTTGGTATAGGCATAATACTCTATTTACTACAACAGGATTTCAATATCCATGGTTTCGAATACTTTGTCAGTCTGTGTTTTGCAGTTAAAATTTTGTTACTAGTGAAATTGCAGTTCTGGTATTGGCTATTTGGCAGAAAACTAAAACTAATCCTAACGAGCTTGACTTTCTATTTCTTTGCAGGGGAAATTTTGTTGATATCTGAAGAAGAATAGCTGTACATCGATGAAACATTTATAAGGTCTGCAGCAAAGAGAATGATTTCTACCATTTTTCACATTTTCTTTTCTTTTACTTTGACTAAACTGCATGCGAATTGAGCAGATTGTTTATGGCATCAAATCAGGGGAAGAGGGTGTAGAAAGAGGAAAGGGAAAAGGAAGCATATCACAGATAACATATATTCTGAAACATTTTTGAGTTTCATATTGTCTCTTTCCACCTGTTATTACTATGTATAAATTTAGACGCAATGCGAGAATATTATGCCTCTTCTTTTATACTTGAAGGGGGACCCATTGGTTCCTTCAAATTCTGGCCTACTTCAATACGATTTCTTCGTTGAGGAGCATTGGAAACAAAAAAATGATGTATGGTTTTCAAAATTAGATTTTATCTGTAACACATGTCGAATCCAACATTAGAAGGCAGGCTCTCTGTTGTTCTTGGCATAGTTGGAACAAACATCTTGTACAAGTCTGTCATACACGTTGTTTATGATCCATATCCAACCTTTATATCTTGATCAAAAAAATCATTGTTGTTTATGATCCGTATCCAACCTTTATATCTTGATCAAAAAAATCATATTATGCTGTGCACAGATGCTTTGCTATTGGCGAAATCTAGCATAGTTGAGAAAGAGTTGCTGATAATTTGTTCAGTGCTGTAAGCATCTGCGACAAAGATCGATCTCTGACCCGTTCGGGTTTACTGGCTTGTGTAAATTCTCATAATCTTTGCATGTAAACAAATCATGTCCTCTTATTGTCAGTGACAAGAAAGCTAATATTTGTGTTGAAGAGAAAAATTGATGTTGATTCACATTCTTTTCAGATGCAATAAGATATTATTCTCCAACTAGTTTATTTTAAAGCTCATTCTTCTCTCAACTAAATCCTGATGAGTCCGATCTTTGTTGATTTGGTTGCTCCTTTTAAACCCTATAATCTTGATTTTACTTTATTTTGTTGGAGATAAAAAGAATTGAAGATCTTTGTTGATTTGGTTGCTTGTTTTAAACCCTATAATCTTGATTTTACTTTATTTTGTTGGAGATAAAAACAATTGAAGCTAGCGGCAGTTCGCTGTAATTCCAGGTCACTTTATTCTTCCACATGGGGAAGAAGGCCATGATATCAAAAGAATAGTCAACAGAATCAATAAGAACAAACCACAAACCCAAAAAGTCCACCCAAGATTTACATGATAGTTCGATTCCCTTTATCTATATCGATAAAGAAAAGTCCAGATTATACATGTGAGAAAAATAAACTACAATGAAGAGAAATCTCTTAAAGTATCCTAAATCCAAAGTCCAAAACATCTCAAGTAAAACCTACCTGATAAAAATTTAGACTTGGACATGACCTACATGGAGAATTGAGATCCTACATGTCTATTTAATTGGTTTCTGTCCCTCTGGCTCCTGCTTCCATAGTGGCAAAAACATTCCAATTTGTGACAAGATCATTTTCTGGACCATATTAGAATTGTAACCAAGTGGCAATTTTTGAAGTCACGAAGGCGAACATTTCGGCCTCCAGGTTGTCGCTAACCCTCATGGACCATATGAAGCTGGTTGATTCCTAATCCAGAAGACATTTTTGATTGAGCATGCTGCAGAATACTGCCAGTGCAATTAAATGCAGTGGCTCTACCATCTCAGACTTTCTCTCAGTTCCTTGCAATCATTTGCAAGGAATGCAATTGAAGGAATCATCCTGTAAGGAGAATTTTGAGAAGTCACTGGATGACACTCATGAATTTCTTTCAGCCACTGGATGCACAAATCTTGCCGTTTAATCTGTTCAAGAGCGAACCTCTCTGTTTCATCTTGAGGCCTGTGAAATAGAACAGATGGCAGTGAGGGGTGATAAAGAGAAATAAAAGGTTTTGTAAGCCACAAAAGTAGCAACAAGAACTAAATCCTGAAAACAGTGTGATAGAAGAGGCCTTTTTCTTATTATACCATAATGTTTCATCCGGAGCATATTAGAATTAGATAATATTATAAAACAGTAAGTCTTGCAAAAATTGGTGAGCAACTGAAGCTAAATACCACAGGGGCTATGGAAATTAAAGGACCTTGAACCTGATCCTATTAATTAGGCATCCAAAATAGGTTAAAAATACATGTGGTATGAGTCTATGAGATGACTCGGAAAAAGATACCTACTCTTTGGAGATAAATTGCCAAGTAGACAATTGAGTGGTATCATAAGCAGCAGAAGTACAAATATCCATGTGCAGTAACAAGTGCAAGGCAAACACAAATGGTTGCATAGACACATACAAGCTAATCATAAAAAAAGCTTTTGGGTACTCGATTATGAAATTATTTCAAAATAATAACTCAATCCTTCTAGTATTGGTGGAATTACATATCAATATCTGTATCTACACACTAGAAACTGTGGTGGTAGTGATAAAAGAAATTGACAAGCAATTATGCTTGATATAAATGCACAACATATACCTCAACAGAGATGCAAAACTAACATCATCGGTCACATAAAAGAAGCGAACAGAGACCATTTTATAAACTAGTACATGTAGTCCAACAAAGACATTCATCTTGCATCTAATGCAACTCGTGTAATTTATGTGTGGTCATCTTTTTCTTGGAAGAATATTCTTATCTTAAGGTTCATGCACTTCAAGTCCAAACATCATTTCCAAAGCCAAGACTTTGCTAAAGAGTCACCTAGTTTTTAAGATTAATAACATAGGACGAAGGTTTACATATTGTAAATTTGTAACATAATACCTTTCAGCATAAGATAACCTAATTTATTAAACAAGAATCTATTGCTTGTAAATGCTCCAAGAACCTCTCATAAATTCAAAAGCACATCTGATCCATATATTTGCATGTAAATTGTCTTAAACTGTTGCCCGTACCTATTATATGCGTGAATTTAAGAATTAGTTACTTAAAGAGACACTTTACACAGAAAATAACATGAATGTGTCCCTTAATGTAAATAATCAAGATTGTGGTAGGCGAAAGGCTAAACCTATTAGTTAAACAAAGCAATTCTTGAACTGCTCAACATTGGCCCACATGGCACCAATTTAGTCATACTCATAGCAATAAGACATACTTTCATGAATTGCCTAAATATATAGCACCTTAATTGCAGAACTTAAAACTTTGAAAAGGACATGGTGCAACTTCTCAATTTTATATAACAAGATTCAAGTACTCAATATTATAACCAAAGAATCACTGTCATGAAGAATATTATGAAAGTACTGCCTACTTGAAGTACTTAAGTGAAAAATCTCACTTTTAAAAATTGCATTTTGTGGATCTTTGAATCATGTGGTATCAGAAACAGAAATGCTAGATACCATGACTTAGTGGCTGACTTAGGAATGAGCTGTGAATGTGGCATGCAACCATGCACCCAGTGGCGAGAGGCAGCAGAATCAGGGACAATGTGCTTTAGATGCAGCGACATCTACTACTTGTGCCTTCCGCCAGGTAACGAATCCTAGTGTGCTACATTCTTAATCCGGAAAATAGTCATGCAATTTTTCAATAATCCTTCCTTGTTTTTAAAAATGATCTATTGGAGGTCTATTTCAATCAATGGATGGTGAGATGACTACGTAACCCTTATCTGCATTTCAAGAGAACCCAATTGTATGACCATAAGTAGCGAACCAGCCTCAGTTAGCTACCAACAAAAATATTTATAGGTTGCAGTTGCACTAGGTCTCTTTGAAGTGATACAACCCCACCATGCTGGTAAGATATTTCTCCCGATCATTGAATAAGAATTATGGTAAAAGATTCTTGACAACATGCTACACATCAGACCCTGTCAAACAACTCTGTCAAGAAGAGAGACCTATTTGATCCAATTACCTGAAGTAACTAAAAACCTGTTCCTGACCATTCAGGTCACCTGAATAACCATGTTAACTCAAGCTAAGAGCTAAGGATCATGATAATGATTTACATAAGAAACAACAATTTCAACTCACCTTAATGTGCCCATAAAGCAACAAACAGACGACCTTAGCTAAGCAGATTACATCAGTATTATCTACTTAACTCAGGCCAAACTTGCAAGCATTGGAAAATGAAAGAAGCCTACTGGAGAATTTTCACAATTGCCACCTTGAGAGTGTAAAACAAGTCTAATAATATATTTGAGCAACAAAAAATAACAAATAAAAAGAAACCAACAAGAAATCATACAGGAAAATGATTCTTCCACCATCATATCACAGAATGAACTTCTTCATTTTTAATTAAAAAATTGCTTGTGTGACAAACTAAAAGATTCTTATGTGGGCAGACTTTATGGGGCAGCTACAACATTTTAATAAAACTCAAGTAAGATGCATAATACAAGATTTTTTAATTTTAAAATGTTGCACATCTGTGACCATTTTTCAGCAGAAGTGATCTCATGTAAGACGCTTTTCTCATTTTTTACCACTTTTTGCCAAAAATTCTTCTTTACTCTTGCTGCATGATATATTGACATATATGCATAAGTATAAGCTGTCCGGTTTTTATTTTTCTACTTCAGTCTGAAGTTTCCTGTGCTTTATGGATCTTGTGACATGGAAACCACACTTGATTCCATTCGTATCATGATCCAAGCTCAACTGACAATATTTTGTGATAAGAATCTTGCATTGACTCACCAAATTAGTAGATCGTGTCAAATAACCTATTGACACAAATTTAGAGTAGATGAAATTATTTGCCCTATTCACAGACTCAAACTGATACGTTGAACGTTTAAAGGGACCACAAAACAAAGAATACATTAATGAAGTATACCACTCCCTATTTGCTCCTAAGTTTCTGATACAGAGAATACATTGCAGATCTTCCGAGAATAATCAGAAGTCAAGAACAACAAATTTCATTTTTTTTCCACAGGACTAGAATGTAAAAAAAAATCAGTCAGTAATGAAAGTAACAACAAGAAAGATTTACTTCCATTAACCTGTCATGCCAAGTAACAAATTTTTTAAATGAAACATACAAATAATTCATGAGAAAGTTCATTATAACTAGCAGTAACCTGAAATTCAACCACCTGGCGTTCTCACAATCAGATGATTCTGACACTGAACCCAAAGAGCACCAGCCTCAGCAGCCAATCCAGGATGATTTCTGCTGTCCAGTTATAAATTAAATAAATCGGTTGAAAAGAAACCATGGTCTTCTAACCAACGAGTGACATCAACATTATTCCAAATCTTCGTTACCTCCTTTGATACAATATGCCTTGAAAATTTTTAATTTCATTAATTGAATATGAAGGTATTCTTGCCTTAACCAACTTCATGATTTCCCTGGCATTTCGGTCTTTTGAAGTACTCACAAGGCCTTTTAGCAGCTTATCAATGGTGCCAACACTTGGAAACCAATTCTTTTTCATGCTATCCTTGCACAACCTGAATGCCAAATCAAAGTTCCCTCCTTCACAGAGGTAATGAACCATGGTTTGATAAATTTTACTGTTTGGCTTGCATCCTCTTCCGTGCATAGCATAGAAAACCCGTTTGGCCATCTCAAGCTCACCAATCATGCAAAAACCTTTGATGATCAAGTTATATGTCATTTCATCTGGTTGTATACCAGCTTTACACATTAAGTGTGTTAAGTCATTGCCTTTCCAAGCCCTCCTTCGGTTGATCAAGAACTGTATTCTAACATTAAAAGTAGCTAAATTTGGTGAACAACCCCGAAGCACCATGAGATTCCATAACCCATCACCAATCTCACGACGTCCATGCTTGTAGAATGCAGACATCAGTGTCGTGTATGTGACAACATCTGGTTTAAGCCCAGCCTTCTCCATCTCCACCATTACCAAATAAGCAGAATCCAAACTACCCATTTCACACATTGACTTGATGACAATATTATATGAAATCTCATCGAGCACAATCCCATATTTGTTAGCACACTGAATGAAAAACGTATGGACATCATCAAATCTGCGGGCTTGTGACAGGACCTGAAGTGTGGCATTGAATGATTTGACGGTGCGGGGACATCCAAATAGATGCATTTGATGGAATGTCTGCAGGGCGTGATCAGGCATACCAGCTTTCCCATATAGCATTATGATCCGAACATTGAATCCTTCGCGAAGACCCTGGGGAAGAGTCTTCTGGTGCTCGAGCAAGTGTTCAATGAGGTCATATCGGCGAGCTCCAGCAAGGCGGGATACTGTGTCCTCAAATGCAAAACGATTTTCGACTACAAGACGGTTATGTGCATTTGATTTGAAGAGGTGGAAGAGCTTCTCTGGATCCTTCTCTGCCTTAAGCTTCACGATGGCAGGCTCACTGATGGGTAAGGGATCAGAAACAGTGTTGGTTGACGAGGACTCTATCTCGACTTGAGGCTTCAGCTTGTGATGCTTATTCAAAACGGCAGCTTTGCAAGCAGCGATAGTAGGTAAATTTTCAGGATTGTTAGACTCGTTAGCCAAAACTGAAAGATCGGTTTTCTTTCTTGACCTCGAGAGAGTGGCAGCTATAAAAGTCACACTAAAGGCATCAATCGCAGCACAAATTCGACGAATGGTATGAACAGATAGCATGATCCCTTCCTATCTTCCTATCCCCTTGAAAAGGAATCCTATATTTCGTTGCAGGCAGAAGTCAAAGATGAATCACAAAACTCATCAGACCGTCATGTGTCCATAGAACAAAACAACAAACAGATTGCGGGCAGGCATAAAAAACAACCTTCTCCAGATTTATTGACCTTGCACGCGCAAATCAAGTAAGAAAGACAGAACCTTTGTCTTCCCCTGATGAATCGTACAATCAAATCGACATCTTCAACCGAGAAACAAGCGATAAATAGGTAAAAAGAGAATTTGTGAATCCGAAAAGACTGCAACTTTTGAGAACCAGACGATATCCAATGCAAGGATTAAATTATGAATCTAACGGCAAAGGAAACTTAGGGTTTCGCAAGAGTTAGTTTTTCGGGCAGGAGAGCGGCGACAGAGAGACGGAGTGAGAGAGAAGAGGAGGGAACGCTAGGCTGCGAGTCCTCCGCAGAGATGGCCTGCGTGGAGTCTTTAAACACCAGCGCCCATAAGTAACCGGTCCGGCCCGCTCTATTTCCGGTTGGTCCGATTGGACTATGAATCGGTCCATATCGAACCGGATTCGGTCGAATTGAGTTGGAACAAGAATCGAATATTTTGGCTCGATCTCATGTTTTTTTTTATATTTTGAATATTTACCATAAAGAATTTCTGTAACACCACATTCTAAGTAGTATGTAATCATTTGAGTTGATACATAAACGTTTAAGTGAGAAAGAGTGTAATAAAATGGATTTATCAATAATTTAATTTAAATATTTTGAACAAATAGTTTCGATAAAATTAATGAATTAACCATCAAGTTGTGATAATTTTACTTATTTAATATTTTATTAAAAATATGAAGTTATAACAATAATAAAATTTTAAAATATCCTTAGATTTATGACTTCTCGACATAGTGCTCCTTTTACCATCGTAAAATATGATTTTGTCCTCTATTTTCGTCTTTAACCACTTGCATCTCCATTCTTAGTCATTTATGCCTCCACTTCGGTTTTTCACCTGTCTTATATCATCATTGTTCACCCCTAATTGTCTTTACATATAAGCATATCAATCGCTTGTTGTCTCCGCTATTCTTATCATTGACTATAAGATTTTGTCCTCTGTTTTCGTCTTTAACCACTTACACCTCCATTCTTAGTCATTTACGCCTCCACTTCGGCTTTCCACCTGTCTTATATCATCGTTGTTCACCCCTAATTGTCTTTGCATATAAGCATATCAATCCTTCGCTTGTTGTCTCCGCTATTCTTATCATTGACTATAACAAATAATGATAATAAATAAAAAAATAAAAAGAAGGTAAGACGTGGGAAATAATACGATATGATTAGAGGATAATATGACTCATATGTTTAGGCGATCAAGAGGCTGCACATGAATACAACAAGACATAAAAACGAAAGTGATTAGGTGTAAATAAGAGTAATAGTCGAAAGATGATGAACTCACCAAGACATAGGTGGTCAAGGCGAAGTGACATGTAAGATGGGGTAGTGATAAATTTATTTTTTTGTGAAAAAAATATACGAGGATATACTATGGATGAAAACTATTTTTTTTAAATTACCTTAATAATAATAATATTATGATTATCATTATTGTCCTGTTGTTATCGGACTCCGTTGTAAAAGGTTACACATCAACATCATTGTCGACGCCAGCTCTGTTCTTTAACTTTCTTAGGTGGTCAATTAACATTAAGAAGGAACAGTTTTAACTAAAACCCCGACCGCGGTTCAAAGAACGACACGGTTGAAGAGAACCCCATGTTCCCTCTCTGCACCTCTCGTTCATGAACCCTAGTCCTGCCCGCGAGATCTCATCGCTCGGGTCCCCGGACCCGAACCTTCTTCCTTGTTCCATTGAGATCTGAATCGAGGGCGGGACGATCCTGAATCTTCTCCTCCACGATCGGCGGTGGCCGCCGAGATCCCGTCGTGGCAATGCAGGCCCAGGGGAGTGCTGCCCCCCGGCCGGAGGCGATCCTGGAGTGGCTCCAGAAGGAGATGGGCTACCCTTCGCCGCCGCCGTCTCCCGAACAGCTTCGCAAGATCTGCCGCGGGAACATGTTGCCCGTGTGGAGCTTCCTCCTGCAAAGGGTGCGGTCGGAGCGGACGGTGGCGACGGTCCGGAGGAATATGATGGTCCACGGAGTGGCGGCGGGGGAAGCGGGGAGGGGTAGGCGGAGGGAGGAGGAGAAGGGGCGGGCGGCGTTTAAGGATGGTTCCTCGGCGGAGGCCAGGGAGGTCGCTGTTCGGGAGAGGGAATTAGCCGAGGAGGAGGCTGATAGATTGAGGAACGTGGTGAGGCGGCAGCGGAAGGAGTTGAAGGCTCGGATGGTCGAGGTCGCTCGGGAGGAATCGGAGCGGAAGAGAATGCTCGATGAGAGGTCGAATGCAAGGTGAAAGTCGTCTTTGGTTCAGTGTTTCTTGTCCTTCCTTCTTACATTCTTATCTTACTAGCAAACAACTTTAATTGGAATCGAGAAATTAACAAATCAGATATACTACTGGAATTTTGCATCTTGGATTTCTGTTTCTAAACAAGAGGATTTCCAACGAGTCAGAGATTTGGAAAGTCTGGAAAGAATTAATGGCAATTCTTTCTTATTTCATTTTTTCCATAAGATAACTGTGGAAATTGAAGCAAAGAAGGGGTCAGATTGCTGAAACCCCTCTTTTGGTTATTGTTCTTTTTTTTTTTCAAATTCATCTATATATTCAAACACATACTTCTCTTAGTTGTTTGTGTATACTCACAGAATAGTAGCTTTAACCATTTATAATTTGACCAAATTCTTCATTTATCTTGTCAATTTTCCATGTTCCAATATGTTAGGCACAAGCAGGTGATTTTGGAGGCATATGATCAACAATGTGATGAGGCAGCAAAGATATTTGCCGAGTACCAAAGGCGAATTCATCAGTATGTTGATCAAGCAAGGGACATCCGCAGGTTGATAACTGGTAGTGCTAATGATGTAGTTGATGATCTCCATTCTCCTGGCGAGAAAGCTGTTTATTCAGCTATAAAGGGCCTCAGATCATCAGATGATAGTGTTCTCATTGAAATGTCAAGAGAGAAAAATACTCGGAAGGCTTGTGAAACTCTTGCTGCTCATATGACTGAAAAGATCCGAACTACTTTTCCAGCATATGAAGGAAGTGGTATCAGCATGAATTCCCAGATAGATGCTGCCAAATTAAGCCTTGATTTAGATGGCGAGATACCAGAAGATATTAAAGTAATCATAAGGGATGCACTTAAAAATCCTCCCCTTCTGCTTCAGTCAATTACTACATATGCTTTGCGGAGCAGTGCACTCATTCATAGGGAAACCGAGAAGATTGAAATTAGAGCTGTTGCAGAATCCTTGAGGTGCTTTAGTGAACTTTCAGTTTGTTTAGTTGCATTGAGTTCTTTTTTTCTTTTAAAATTTTTCATCGGATCACTATGCTGACTTAGTTTAGCTATCAAATTATTGGCACCACAATCATGAAAGAGTTTAATTTTTCATCATTTCATGATACCTGTCTGTGACGGTATATGTGATACTTTCTGGCCGCTGTATACTGCTTCAGTGTATGCCATGTATATGCTTTTGATTTATTATGTCATTATGTTTAATGATTCATGCTTTCTGCAAATATAGACTTTTATTGGCTCCATGCCTGATATCTTTTAGTGTCATAGCATATTGATAAATTTTGGAAGCCTTGTACTTCAGTCACTTTCACTTCCATTCTTATGCTTTCGTCTATACATTGTCAGCTTAACTAAGTCACCTGATTTTTCATTTAGATACAAGTATGAGAACGACAAAGTATCAGATGCTGCTTCTCCTGATTCAGGCTCACCCTTTCCATATCAAGCATATGGTAATGGTAAGACCGGAACAGAATTATCCAGCAATGGAAATTATGATCAACTTCTTGAAAGACAGGTACTCCTCATGATTCAAATGCATACCGTGAATGTCTTTTGTTCCCATAATGTACTGATATCTACTCGGAAACCAAAAGTTATTCAGTTTAAAGTAAGCAAAAACAATTTATGTTATGGTATGTGTTCATCCATATGCAGCATATTAGTGATGTTATTATGCTCATGACCTTCTAAAGTGCTGATTTGGGTGGGCAGAAAATTGTAGTATATATCTTGAGATACACTGTGCCTTAAACGGAGGGGAGCTTGTTGATAAATAATTATGATACACAAATCTGCACTAGCTGCAGATGAATACACAGAACTAAAATCTTGATAGGACTTGGTGATGGGGAGGTAGAAATACTAGCAATGCCATTCCTTAGGAGAAATTGCATTAGTTCTATGATTTTGTAAAAGATGTATTTTTATATTAATCAGAAGTTTAATGAAGAGTGAGACCAGATCCTTCCCCTACATGATAGACTGTTATGAAAATTTCAGTGGTAGTCCTTTTCATTTCTCGAAATTACCTGACAGCTCTCTTGCCTTGCAGAAAGCACATGTACAACAATTTGTGGCCACTGAAGATGCATCGAACAAGGCTGCAGATGCTAAAGCCTTATCTCAAAAGCTTCTAATACGATTACCTGGGAGCAGTGATGTGGGTGCATTACAGATGCTTCCTACTGGAGATACCTCACAGAATGTCGCAAGCACACGGCATTTTGAGGTTCTTGAATTGTTTAGGAATTATAATTATGATATCACATTGAATATTGTTACTATTCTTGCTTTTCCATTTATCTGTTTGTTAAGTTTTTAGCAGACAGAATTGGATGGCCTTGTGACTGGTGGAGTTACTGTATTGTTTTACCATATGCCAATTGCCAAGGTTTTATTTGTTATATATATCAGTTATGGTATATAATTGTTTTATATTTTAAAGCATTGTGACCACCATGTTTTATATGTTTGTCTTGCTGATGTCATATGTATGATATATTCTATATATGCAAAGTGTGTTATGCCTTTAGAGAATGCTTATTTTTGAAAACTAGATATGTAAGGTTCTAGGAAGCATCTCATGTATATTACTTCTGTATGCCAGCAGCCAGTACACATCTGGTTCAGGTTCATATCGGAGTGCTGACACCGATGGTGGGAGAGGAGGAATACTCAGGCCAATGATGGTAGGTAGGTGGGTATTGGGCAGCTAGTGAACATCAAAGAGAGGTTTTTTAACCCTAAAGCAAGAAAAAAAGAAGAATAAAGGTTTAACCGGACTGTACTGCCTGTAAAAATGCCTTTGTGCCACCATACTGTTAAACACCACCTGGTATGGACCAGTTCGGGTGGTATTTAGAACCATGGTTTTAGGACTATAAGAAGAGTGTCTATCGAGTTTCTTATAGCTATAGGTTTAGCTCGAAGGTCTGCTGGGTCCTTGATTAATTTAGTTATAAATGAACATTCTAGTAATCTATGAAAAATTATTTTGATTCACAAGATTTTGGTTAGAATTAATTTGAAGCTAAGGGTTTGATTGAGCAATGGAGACAAATGCTAGAAACTAAGGTTTATATACTAAGTAGTATAAAGCCAAATGCAAAGTATAATTTAAGCAGTGCCGAGAAAAATTGAGAATGTAGTTTAGATTTTTAGGCAAAAAGTTCCTAGAAGCAAACTTTTTAAAGCACTGTAGAGATTAACAAAGACAATATTTATTAAGTTAATGTGTAATGGTCAAGGTGGAGAGAAACATCAGGAGTTCTTTATGATCATAGCATGCCCCTTAGATTAACAGGGAAATTGTATGAGACAGTTGTAAATGTAGTACTTTTCTACTGGTGGATCATTATGTGCCCCAAATTGCTCAATATTCTTTTAACATCCAGCATCAATTATGAGCTATCTTGGTTTATCTTCTCTTCTGCTCCACAGTAATTTTTACAAATGTCATTCACATATAGATACTGGATTATGCTTTTCAATTAATTTTGTTATTATCTCATCATTGTGTTTTTTTGGTTCACTACGCAGTTAGAAGTCTTAGCCAGAGAAAGAGAAGTTGCTGGACTTCGAGCAAGCTTGAGTACATTGACGTCTGAGGTGCAACGTTTAAACAAGTTGTGTGCAGAGTGGAAAGAAGCAGAAGTTTCTTTGAAGAAGAAATGGAAAAAAATAGAAGGGTTTGATGCCCGTAGATCAGAACTAGAGACAATTTATACTGCTCTTCTCAGGGCTAACTTGGTTAGAAAAGCATTTTAATCATCATCTCCTTGCATCTTTTACAGCAATTATTTTGTGGGATCATTGTAAACTATTTCAAGTTTTAATTGGTAATATGAAGACATATTCCATATGCAAATTAGGTTGAAAAATGTACAGTGAAAGATGCATATTGTTGGTCATTAAAAGGTATAACTTAATATTCAAACAAACAACAGTAGTGTATTAATATTTTATGTTGCTGACATGCCATTGCTTTGAAGTTCCAACTGTTAATGGTTGGAAATGGTTATCTGGTGAATCTCAATTTAAGCGGTCAACAGTCTTATTTCCAGTTCTTTCAAGACATCAAATTTGCTTAATCTATTTTACACTCTTGAATATATTAGTCATCCATAAACAGAATTTCTTGTGCAAGCTATTTGGTTGTATTTGTGAATTTTAGTTATGACTAATTCTTGCACTGAACATGCAGGCATTCTATGGATGCTTGAGAATCTTGATATATTACTTGTATGCACATTTTCTTCTGAAGACATTTTTTGCTTGGTACTGAGTCTCAGTAATAAATTATGTACCTGACCAAAAACTCATTTTTAATTTTGTTCTTTCGAACATTTAGTGAAGTAAACTGAATTATTGTATGTTTACATCATTCAGAAAAAAGTACAATGACATCATTAAATTGCTGCACCTTTTTAATACCATGCTACAATTGTATTCCAGATGATTTCTGATATTTTCTGATAATAAACACCAGATGGTTATTTGTTGATGCATGAGAGCTGATTACATTTTTTGTTAAACCCTCATGGAAGTTGTGGTTCTTTGGTCTTAAGTAAGTGCATATATACCGGTATAAAGAATTCATTTGTTTTTATCTCTGCTATGCATTAGGAAGCATCAGCATTCTGGGAACAACAACCATTGGCTGCTCGAGAACATGCAGCAAGGACAATTATTCCAGCATGCACTACTGTAGTGAACATTTCAAACAGTGCAAAGGATCTCATAGAGAGAGAGTTGTCTTGCTTCTATCAAAGTTTGGACAATACCATCTACATGCTTCCTGCAACCCCACAGGTTTGTGATCTTGAAGATTTTCATTGCTGTGATAATGAGTTCAGGTTGATATATGTTTTCTTATTGTGAAGTCTTCTGTGTTGTTTATGGTGCATTAATTATTGTTAAGTGATGAATGTTTCATCTAGATTTTACTTTACATAGAATCAAATAATAGAAATATGTGGTTTTTGAAGATGTGGTATGCTTTTTTCTATCCCTAGAATTAGATGATAAAGCTATTTCTATTAAATTTTTTAACCATTAGGGTCATTGTGATATTTATGTATTTTGGCATAAATCTGTTGTTGCGGAAAAAAAAGAGATCTACTGTTTGTGTGTTTAGTCTTTTGTTCCTTATTTTTGTTGAAGTTTTCTCTTCTCTTTGATCAGGCTCTTGTGGAGTGCTTCAGTGCCCCTGGTGCAATAGGTCCAGAAGCACTTGCAGCTGCAGAAAAAAATGCTGCTATGTTAACAGCAAGAGCTGGTGCTAGAGATCCATCTGCAATTCCATCCATATGTCGTGTCTCTGCTGCTCTCCAGTATCGTTCTGGTAAGCTTTAATAAAGACATCTTCCTTGACAGCTTTATGCAAATACTGCACACTGACATAAATTGTGGATTTCTATGAATTATATTATGCATAGTTTACATTTGTTCTTCCAAATGAATATGACATTTCAATAGGGCTGCAATTTATCCACATTATATTGTGTGGCCTTTCTAATGCCATCTTATTCTTTTATCGTCGGTAAAGTTTTCCAATTTTGTCCTCCTAGTTTATCACCTTGTTCTCAACATTTGGAAGCAAGCTCGGTTTTACAAAATGGAATATTGATTTGTATGCTGTAATGTTGTAATAATTGCAGAATGGTTCATTTTTCACTTTTAGTTATGCAGTTGGACAATAAATCAAGGATTGAAATTTCATACCATACCGAGCAGCGGTACGCCAAGGCATACTGAGCAGTACTAAATATATAAAAATATAAAAAAATATAAAAAATAATATATAAAAAAGATATAAAATATATATGTTTTTTTATATAAAAAAGATATAAAAATGAAAAATCAATATATAAAGATATAAAGAAGATGGTGTACCGAGCGATTGCCTCGTCGCCTCGTTCTTCTTCTCATCGTCTCCTTGTCCGCGGCCTTCGATGTCAAGGAGGTGGGGAGAAGAAAGACAACATCGACATCGGAAGGTTCTTCGTGCGGTGACAATGGATGAAGGAGACTGTTTGGAGATGAAGAAGGCTGGGGTCTTTGCTGCATTCCTCGCAGCCGCCTCTTTCGTTACTCTCACCACTGCCTCCCTTGATCCCTGTGCCTCCAGCTCCCCCTCCAAAGAGGTACGACTCTCCTCACCGTTACCTACTGGATCGAGATTATCGAGGGAGGGCGGCACCGGATCAGGATCGAGAAAAGGCGTGGAAGACAAGTTTGCATCGAGGTTCAACAGGCTCAGGTTCATCGAGATGCTGGTGACGGCGCATTGGTGCCTCCGCGACACTCTTTCTCGATGCTTCTCCCTCTTTCTTGATGCTTCTCCTTCTTCTTTGATGCTTCTCCCTCTTCTTCGAACGCCCTCTTCTTCCTCGCCTCGCCTTGTCACAGCCAAGCCGATACCGCCCGATAGCGGGCGGTCCGCGTGTCAGTCAGATGGCGGATCGGTATGTACCGCCCATACCAGGTGGTACGGAACAGTTTTATTGTCAGTAAAGTTTTCCAATTTTGTCCTCCCAGTTTATTGCACGCCCTCTTCTTCCTCGCCTCGCCTTGTCACAGCCAAGCCGATACCGCCCGATAGCGGGCGGTCCGCGTGTCGGTCAGATGGCGGATCGGTACGTACCGCCCATACCAGGTGGTACGGAACAGTATTAAAAACCCTGCAATAAACAAATACAGTTTTATTGTCAGTAAAGTTTTCCAATTTTGTCCTCCCAGTTTATTGCCTGTTCTCAACAATTTTGGAAAGAAGCATGGTTTTACAAATTGGACTGTTGATTTGTATGCTATAATGTTGTAAATTGTAATAATTGCAGAGTGGTTCATTTTTCACTTTTAGTGGACTCAAGAGCCAGCTTATGTTAGACACATCTCCAACAATGCAATTGTCATTAAAATTAATCATTTACTTTAGTGCATTTAAATTTAGGACAGTTGTTTCCCAAGGTTTATATAGTTGTGGAGTTGTGGTTACTTAGACCATGCTCTATCTTGGACTATCATAGAACAATTAGTTGTAAGGCCAGCTCTACTTTTTAAATAGAATGTTAGGTAGATTGGAAATAACATATACGCAATAAAGAAAAGTTCTGCTGCGATGCTGAGGCTGAGATGAATGTGTGTGGTTATTAGAAAAGATTAAGAAGTATTCACATTTATGAAGTGTGGGTTAATCTCAATCGGGTATAAAATACGCAAATCATTTGAGTAGCATGTAATCAAATGAGAGTTATAGATTGTTGGATGCAGTCACAGATGATGTCTTAGGACTAGTGATGTGAGAAAAGCGAGAAGAATTTGTTTGAAAAAATAAGATAGTTGATGGCTCTGATTTTGGCTGATGATCCTATCCTCAATGAAACTCAGTGGCAGAAAAGACTCATGTAGCTGACCTCAATAGATTGGACCTTACAGCTTCTTGTTTTTTCTACATCTTGGACTATCATACAGCCTAGGATGAAGTATTCATTAAAATTAGAACCACTAAAATGCATTTCAATTTAGAGATGACAGTGTTACAAATTTGCTTGATGTTTCATCAGAATGTGATGTTGAAGTATATATCTTTTTTTACACCCTGTCACATCTTGGTCTATTGCTTGTCCTATGGTTAGGTTTTTAATGGGTCGAACCAAGCATGATTGCCACTAAGCCTGGGTTGACCTCACTAGCTTTAAGGCTCATCTTAGCTTGATCTTAAAATCTCCAGGTATCTAGCTTGGCAGCTTGACCCAAATAGAAGAAGTCCCTGGCCCAGTCTGACTTCTGTACATCATTGTGGTTGTTTTCAAGTACCTCAACTGTTAATAGGAGTACAGATAAAAGACAAAGTAAATAAACAGACCCTCAAGGCTACCATCGTGTGGGGGACAGCAACGCTGACGATGCTGGCAAGTTGGTTTAAAGGAAACTTGCTGACTTTGGAAGGACTCTGGCTATTTTGAGATCAGTCAAATAGAAGCCAAGAAGGGCTGAGACTGAAAGGCTGGTCATTTAAGTTCGTTTTAGTCAGCCAGTGCAAGGCTTGGAGGCTAATGATACTAAGCCTTGTCCTGGCTTAGATATCAGAATGTGACCTGGCTGTCATGTAGTTTTTGTTTAAAACACATTTACTTATTTAGTGCATGTCAATTTGAAGACAGAAGTTGCATTGTTAGTGTTTCATTCATTTTTGAGGCATGGTTATTTACACCATTTTACATCTTGGTCTACATAGTAACCACTGGCTTCATGCTGTCTCATACATGAGAATAAGCTTTAAGCATACATGAGAATAAGCTTTAAGCTCCTTGTCTAGATTCTGTTTTTTCCTATGTCTCACTGTTAGCTTGGGAAATTACAGCACATTTATAGTTATTTATCAATTTTTTTCTCAATTAATGCTCACACTTTTGGACAGAAACCACAACACACTTGTAGTAATGTATCAATATATTACTCAATCAATCAATGTATGTTTCATGTTTAGAGCATTCCTATTATGACTTGCAGGTTTCTTTGTGTAACAAAGATAATTATTTTTTGTTGTTACAACCTTTGTGTTTCTTAGTCCTGTCGTTCTGAGTTTGTAATATGCAATTAGAACCATGGACTGCCGTTTTGCCTGTATTGGTATGAAACAGGCGTTACATACCAGTCTGGTGTTGAACTGATACACGGACTGCCCCCGTTTCAGGTGGTCGCTCCGACCCATGAAAAGAAAGATTTTTTTAATTAATACTCTTTAGCTGCCACCGGTCACCTAAACGTGAGCCCTCTACACGCTTGCCTCTTGCTACTGTCCATTGCTGTCCACCACCTGTCCTGTATGGTTCCTCCTCCTCCTCTTCTCCTCCATCTCTTCGTCCACCACCTCCTCTTCTTCCTCCTTTTCCTCCACTCCTTCATCTTCCTCCTCTTTCTCCACTGCCTCCTCTTCTTCCTTTCTCTCTCTCCTTTTTCTTCCTCCTTCTGCCCCTTCCTCCTCTCATCTTACTTCTTCTTGCCTCTTCCTCCTCTTCCTTCCTCCTCCGTCCTCCACAGCCCCATCCTCTTCTCCTCATCCTTCCTCTTTGAGTCATCGGAATGTACCATGTGTCAGTTCACCGGTACTGAATGATACGTACCAGTTCAACCTGGGAACAATATGGGTCCGGTACTCTTGATTAGAACTATATGTTTCTCTTGTTGTTCAACCTATGTGCTCCTTTATTGGAATAGATTTGTATGCTATAGCTTTTTCATAACTTCAATTTTATTTGTCCTTATCATATTCATCTTGTTTTTGACTTGAAATTACAATTTATTGGTTTGATGACTTCTATTTGTAAATAGGTGTGGAAAATTTAGATGCTGGCTTAGCATCTGTTTTGGAGTCATTGGAGTTCTGTCTAAAGCTCCGGGGTTCTGAAGCTAGCATATTGGAGGATTTGTCCAAGGCAATTAATTTGGTTCATACTAGGCGGAACCTCGTTGAGAATGATCGCATTTTACTAAATCATGCGCATCGTGTGCAACGAGATTATGAAAGGTAAAATTCTGCTGATTTATTATTTTAATCCTTAAAGGTCGTAAACATTAGTGGAACCATGGAATATGCTAGATGATGTCAAATTATAACTCTCTTTTTGTTCCACAGATTTGGGTTATCACCTTAATTCAGGTATTTACAAGAAATTTGGTTTGTTTGTGGTGGATCAGATGTTTATTCTGCACTCTTAGATCTTATCTTCTGCCTACTTTTTGACTTTTTTTGGTGGATCAGACTTTTAGTTAGTTACGATCATCCATGGTCCTATTGATGGACCAGTGATGATTATAACTAACCAACAAGACATATCATTAAATATTGGAAAGCAAGTAGTTTGTTTGTCGAGTCAACTCTGCGACAATCTATCCAATGAATGACTAATTGAAAATCACTTTACATGTCAGGATATAGATTAGAAGGATGGAACATGCATGAGTACCTGAGACTTTGGAAGATCTGCCATACAAAGGAATGTTTCCAAGTGTATCAATTAACTTCGAAAAAGAAAGTGTATCAATTAACATCAGTCTTACTAGAAGTCTAGAACAATGTTCTTCTGTTATATGTTTGCTAGATAGAAACTTCCATGATATAAGCTCTCTGCTAATCAAAGCATGAATTATAGTGTTCTTTGTTTTTGTTTCAATTTTTGAAGTTACAAGAGTACTTATTTAGGGCTTTATGCTATTTAGAGTAAGTTTTATGTGCATTGAGCATGTGGATAATGCAGAACTACTATTTCTTGGTCGAGAACTTGCAGGATGGCTAATTATTGCTTAAAGTTGGCTGGTGAACACGAAAAAATTGTTGCAGAGAGATGGTTGTCAGAACTCAGAAAAGCTGTCTTGGATGGACAAAGATGCTTGGATAGTTGCCAACATGTCAGAGGCTTGGTAAGAAACTACTTCCTATCAATGTTTAGTTATTAGCTAGATCATAATTTGAATTGGAATTATTTGGCTTTGTTTTCAATATATTAATGGACTTGACATCTATGAAGCACTAACACGCTGATCTTGCGAGCATATTCGTGTTGGACATGTGTCGGACAAGGATACGTTGTTGACACGGCCGGACACGTGTACAATTGTCTTATTTATTTATTTTTATCTATTTTGTTGGACTCAGCATCGCATGCTTGAAATCTCTTTGTTGACGTATTCTTTGAGGAGTTCTTGCTTGTTACGTTATGAATAGTATTGTCGGTCGGTGTTAAATCTCGACCACCTGCCTCCACCACCTGTGTCCCGAAGCCTTCTTCCTCACCGGCGTGGACTGTGGAAGAGGCTCTGCTCTCGCCTCGAGCCTACCTGCATCTATCAGACCACCACGACATGGCCCTCGCAACCTCATCGGCGCCCAACGAAGCCTTCTTCCTCACCTTCAACCGCTACATCGCAACGGACCACGCTGACCCATCCTTGACAGTTCACTTGCTTCTACTGTACCAAACCCTGTGCGATCGTCTCTTTCTGCTTCCTAGGACCCAGATTTCCCATTTCTGGTTTGATCTTTGGGTTTGCTTCCAGATTTCCTGCCCTTTTCCTTTCCGGATCTTGATTTATCGCAGGGCTTCTTTCGTTAGCCCTCTTGGTCATCTTGGAATTTGAAGCTAGAAAGTAACACCACCTGGTTTGAGATCGGGTGTCACTTGTTTTTGCTTTCCCTGCATGAATTTGGGTGCACAGAAGAACAAAGATGGTCTCAAATTCTTTCCTAAGAAAAGTCTTCCGGTTCAACCGTCAAAAATCATAGGTATGGTTTGCATGGAATAGTGCTAAATTTGAGAAGCAAGATGCTTAGGGTCTGTTCCTCTCATAAATAAGAAGTTAGAGGACACTGATTCTTTGATTGTGGTTTAACTATTGTCCGAGCTCTTTGCTTTCTGCAAATTCTTAACTAAAACAAGATTCTGGTTTATTTTTCACACACAGACGAACGCCTAAAGGTTTTGTGGATTCTGTTCCACACTAGTGTCTTGGTATATTGATATCAATGGTGTCTGACTTCTTATTAACATACTAATCCACCTAAAGAACTGTTAGTTCTACTTAGACTTACACTACAGTTTAACACATCGTTGAGATTTTATGAGCATATATTTCGAAATTGCATTTTGCTGTTATCAAGAAACCACATACCATATGCTTTACTTGATGTTATATGTTTTCATATGGTAGAGATCATTTCCTTGTCCAATTTTTCCTGAGCTCATATTATATGATTTGATTTTTGAACTTTTCTATTGTGTTCTTTTATTATTTTCTTTTTCTGTTCCAGAGATGTTAGGCTCGGATGGAATTCTTGAACTTTATAACGAGGAATGTTATTAGTGTTAGTACTAAAAAAACTTATATTAACTAAAAAAAAAATATATATATACATATATGCATACATATACATATATATATATATATATAAACATATACATATAAATATATATATACATACATACATATATATATATCCTCACCGAATCCATGCCCTAATTTTTTTAAAAATGATGTATCGCCGTGTCCATGCTTCTTGACATTTGCAGACACATGATATCTGCTTTTTTAGTTGTTCCTTGATGTTTTCACTATCTCAATTGTCGTATTCATCTACTTGCTGTGTGCTATTGTGTCTGTAGAGAGTAGTAAATCTTTGTTAGTGATCGTACTTTGAAATTTGTTATTTTACTCCTGTGTTGGTAGCATATATTTTTAGGATATTTAATCCCATATGGTGATATCACATTACACTGGAAAAATTTTCATGTTGCACATTTAGATCGCTTTCAACATTTCAACTATGCACTGCTTGAACTATGTGAGTTCAGTGTATTGATCTTGATCTATGCATGGATTCATTGCACAAGTGTTCATAAAGGACTCTTTTTGCAGGTCGACGAATGGTGGGAACAACCAGCAGCAACAGCTGTTGACTGGGTTACCATTGATGGGCAGAACATCGGTGCTTGGCTTAACTTGGTAAAGCAGCTTCAGATGGCATTATATGACCATAAGCTCTTGTGAAATTAGAACCTGGATTGGATCAGACTAAGTTGTCATGAACACGCAACCTGTTCTTGTGTTTGGATCGACCTCCAGGCATTCCTGGCATAAGCTCATATGACTCTGTGCTTGTTTTCTACGTTGGGACGCTTCAGTCCCTTGGTGATATGTTTGAAGGACACTTCTGATTGATGATGTATTGGTCTAAATGTACGATGTGTTATAATTTTTATTTCCAATTAGAACACAAGTGAGTGATTTGCAATGTGTTGCTGCCCTTTGTAATATTTTCTTGTATACTTGTAAGTAGAAGTGACTTTCCATCACACTAACACTTTGTGCTGTTGCATTCCTCCCAAGATGTGTGTTGCAGCCATTGCCAGGGGAGAACCTCAACAGGAAGTCTGGTCTTGAGAATTCCACCTAAATAGAGTTTCAATTTTCAGAAGGTAAAAAAGAGAAGTTGCTCAAGTTCATTTTTGATACATTTGCTAAATGATTTGGTTGCCTTTTTTTTTTTTGTATATCAGCCAAGCAAATAGTTGATTGATAGAGATTCCATGAAAAATGTTATGTAAAGTGCTTAAACTGCTGTGAAAAGCCAGAATTAAAAAAAAAAAATTCAGATTCAGTATAAGATCACTAAACTTGCACGAAATGCTTAATTCTTTTGGTAGAAATGCATAATTGTTCCATTTGTCTACAGAAGCAGAATTCCAGTATTGTCACTATTGTGTCGGACTTGATCAGGTACTTCATTCTCCGTATGTTTGTGGCGCCTTATATTTTCTTCCTTCAAGATGAATTGATCTAGGAACTCAATGCTCCTGTTTCATTTGCAGATTGTCATGTTTCTCAACCTCAGTTTCTGGTCTTACCCATGTACTTAAGTTACCCTTTGCCAACTAACTGAAAACATGAAAACCAGGTTTAGTTCCCTCAATTTCTTCCCCTTTTCTTTCTATTCAAAGGATTTTAGTACATAATTACTCTAATACAATTGTGTCTGAGGTAATAACCATTAACCATTAGTGCATGATCATGTGAATGTGGCATTTCATTAGCATCCAAGTCTTTTTAGTTCGTTGGGTTTAAATTGGAATCAGAGTGGACAAAAACTCAACCAAGAGTGCATTGGCTTGAAGTTTTTCCTCAACACAATGGATAAGAGAACAAAGCTAATTCATGAGCCAAATATGTGTATTATACATAATGCTAGTGGGTATTTACCGGTTGGATCAGAAACATCATTTGAACCAGTGAATTTTCCTTCGGTCTGACTTTAAACCTATTTTTATTTTGTTAATATCTTCTTCCTTTCGATTGGTACATCATTAGTACTAGACTCAACATCAAGATTTATGAACTTTCTCTAACAGGCACAAGAAGCTCAAAGACTCGTGCTTCCATTCAATGCCAAATGACTTCCGCGATGAGCAAAAGAATGATCTCTGTAGATTAATTGCACAAATACACAGGGTTTCCAGGGGTGATCTGGCCCATGTCTCGCACATCATCACCTCGGGGAAGTTTCAGGGGTGATTCAGTCAAACCGAAATAGCATTTTTATCGCCACGCATGCCCTTGCACAGCCACTAAGGCCACACACCCAAAACCCCTCGCAGAAGAATAACACAAATATCCTGCAATACTTCTCCCACCCCTTCAATTCTACCAAAAATGTTATCCCCAAGTTCAGTGGCTAAAGCATTCGGGTCCCGTCGGGTCCGCCTGTGGGGCCATAACTTGGCTCAGTCATGTGGTGGGTTTCTTCTGCAACAACTTATATTGTTGCGAATTTGGAAAGCCACTCGCTGTTTGCCGAGAATAAAAAAAGAGGGCTAAACTCCGAAACGGTCCAAAGGTAGAGGAAGGCCTCTCCAATCATCGTCTCTCACTCGGGCGCCGCCGCTTCTTCCTCCCCGTCCCTTTTTCTCCCATTCCTTCGTCCTTCTGATCGCCGCCTCCTCGGGTTTCTGGTAATCCTCTCGCTCCCCTTGGCGCCTCTCTCTTCTCGAGGAGGTTCCCTCACCGATCGTTCTCTTGGTAGCTCAATCGGAAGAGTTCCGATTTCCGTAAGGTCTTTCTATATGCTTTTGCGAATTGGTAGCCGGATTGTGCTCTTGTTATTTGCTAATTTCTTATCTTTCCTTTCTTCATGTCGTTTGTGAAGAGGTGTTGTGATTGCCAAACGGTTGTTTCTGTTGATGAAATCTCGATCAAGAACGCTTTTGGCCTCTGTTTTATTTCTTCTTTTTTTTTTGTGTGTGAAAGCGTCTACTGCTGTGTTATGTTCTCTCTTGTTTCGATCTATTTGTTGTTGCTTTCGGCATGCTGAAATACGACCGATGGTAGTAGTGTCGCCATTACCTTCATATGAATGCAGAAGTTGTCGTGAAGTCTTTCCTTTCCTTTTTTTGTTAATTTTTAAATTATAGTTTTATTTTCTCATTCTGTTTAAAACTCTTTGAATGAGTTGCATTGAACTTTTATTTTCATGGCAAAGCTTTTTATTGCCTTTTTGTCCTATAAAGAATCACAATAGAGTGGGAGTTTTAGTGCTTGAACTAGTGTATATTCTTTAAATGACATTATCTTTAACAGATGGGTGGAAAATCTAACAAGGGAAAGAACAAGTGGAGAGCATTGAATTCCACTCCTGTTACTTCCTCAGAATCACAATCAAAGCCTCTTGATCCATTGACATCACCCAACGATGGTTCTGAAGCTGCAAAAGTATCTAATGGTAATGCCAATGGAGTTGAAGAGGCAAGGAATAAATCTCCTGCAGCAGATGGGAGTGCTGGTGACAAGGCACAGAATTCAGATGCTCCAGCAACAATCACCGATCAGGCAGAAGGTGCACTTCATATCCTTCATTTGATGTTGTACTTTCCATCATGCTTTGTTTGCCTCTTTTGGAATCAAATGAGTTTTTGCCCCAAAATAACAATTTATGCATGTTCATTTTTTTCCTCATCGATGTTGGACATCTCGTGACTTGTTACAAGCTAAAAAGTGTAGTTGGTTTAATAAAAACTAATTGCTGTCTCCACAAAAAAGTTATATAATCAAAATCCTCAGTTGATTTTGATGCATGTAACACTCCAATCATTTATCCTTGGACCTTTTATCAGATATCCTGCTATATTGTTCTCTTGTTGTTGAATTAATTTTCCCTTTTTTTCTCATTTCTGTTTCTTGAGTGGATTTGTGTTTCGTTTGGCTTCTTTATGTCCTTTGTGAAGAGAAGTGTTGTAATTGCCAAACATTGTTGTTTGGATTAAAGTTTATGATTTTATAAGAATTGAAGTTTCAACTGTCCTGGTCGTTATGGATCAGTGTCTGCCAGTCTGATGGCTAACTAGTACACGTACTAGACAATTTCACTTGGTTCTATCCAAAGTAAAGCTGTTTGCCTTGTAAGCTTACTGCACTGGCTTTCTGGGTGATAAGCTGACCATCATTGAACTGTATTTATCATCTGGTACCAGTACCTATTATACTTTTTTGAAATATATTTTTTCCTCTTGTTCATCTCTTCTCCCATTGCTATTTATTCTCCTTCTGCATTGTCTTCTCCACATTAATGTCATTGCTCCTCGTCCTCTTCCCTCTCCTCATGTTGTTGGGTTGCCGTTTCTCCTCCATTCTACAGTATCATACCCTCCTCTTCCTGTTGCTCACTCTCTACTTTCTCTACTTGTAGCAGATTCTTTGGTGCCAAGCAGTGTCAACTTGTACCAACTCTCAGTACACTATATATTGCCAATACTTTACCATGGGTGATATTGTACAAGAGCAAGATTCTGATCCTTGCTATACTCCTTGTTATTGAGCTTGTTTGTAATATTCATAACATGTATTGTATATGTCTTTTAAGGTATCTAAATGCTACTGCAATTAATTTCTTGTTGGAGCTTTGCAACTAAAGCTAGCAAATATTATCTTCCTTTTCTCTTTGCTGCTAAGCAGGTGAGCTTCATCTCTACCCTGTCCCAGTCAAGACACTTTCTGGTGAGAAACTGGAGTTACAGGTTAGTTGCTCAAATATAGATGCTGGTGACACCTTTTTTCTGTGGCTATATAATCACATTTTTTGGAATGGCATGGAATTAGTGAAGGGAACTTTTAATCTACCATACAACTTCACTTCTTTTTGCTGCCCTTGGATTCTAATTGACACTTGTAGTTACTTTACACATACAATCATATGAACATTCATGTTCTCAGTCTTGTACGTGCATGGTTGGATTTCTCATTTCCTTCAGGCATGGACATGTGTACATTATGATAAATAGCTTGTGGAGGCTTTGCTCTTGCTATAACAAGTGAGACCCCTTTTTCATCTTGCTATAACATGGACATGTCAGTTTCAATTGTATTTAACTTTGAACTTCGAGACTCATGAAGTTCTTGTGGTGTTATCTTTTGCATGTTTACATGAACTCAAAACTGCTACAATGATGTTAGATTGTACTACTTTCAAACTAGTCGTACAGGTGATATGGCAAGCTCCTTTCTGTACTTGGTTTTGGTAAGGATTTGGAACCTATTAGAGGCTTGACATCACTAGTTGTGAGATTATGGTAAATCTTTATTGGCTTGTGTAGTTGATTTAACCTGTCTTAAAACTCACTGGCCCTTGGTCTAGTTGGTTCCCCTCTACCTCTGTTTGTTGAATCTCTATAGGGTGTTGCTCAGTTTTTTGACTTGTGTAGTTGTCTATGTGGGATATTTCTCTCCTCTGTTACAGAAATTGATAGAAGATGTAAAGTGGCCTGTGGCTCAGCCATTTAGCTTTTCCACTGCTACTTGTGTCTTTACATCAGAATGATTGTAGCAACAAGAGTAGGTTATTGTTTCTCAGTCTGTGTTTTCCTTGCTGATGTCATTTAATCTCTTAAGTTTCTTTCCATGATAAAGTTCAAGTTATTGATATGCCTTTTCGATTGCATAGCAAATTAATTTTTGTTTGTAATCAAGTAATCATATGTCAGTTTTGGTTTTGAATTTCAGCTAAGCCCAGGGGATTCTGTGATGGATATCAGACAGTTCCTTCTTGATGCTCCAGAGACATGTTTCTTTACATGCTATGATTTGATTCTGCATACCAAAGATGGTTCTGTTTATCATTTAGAAGACTACAATGAAATTTCTGAAGTTGCAGATATTACTATTAGAGGTTGCTCCTTAGAGATGGTTGCAGGTGTGTAGACTTAGTTACTGCTGATTTTTATCTATTGGTTTTTGTGAATTTTATCAGCCTAATTAGCAACATTTGACATTATTTTGCAGCACTATATGATGACAGATCTATCAGGTCTCATATTCGCCGTGGCCGGGAATTACTGTCCCTCTCAAATATGCAAACATCCTTGTCAACATTGCTGGCTTTGCAGCATGAAAGTGCACAGCGTAAAACTGCAGGTCTCTCTATGCTACATGCTGTCCAGCAGTTGTTTTTTCACTATATGTCTGGTCATCATGTTTAACTACTATACTAAGAAGTCCATAGTTGTTTCTGTCATAATTAGTTTTGTTTGATGTTTTTACATTTTAGTATCTGTTTTATGCTTGTTACTTTTTAGCATATCTTATGTGCAAAAGATGTCTTCTGCAATGCAATCATGCTTCATTTTCTTCATTACTCGTGCATTCTGATTATGGATTCTCCACTATACAGATGCTGTAAAAGTGGATTCTGCAGAGCATGATGGATTAGGTTTCATGGAGGATATTACTGGCACCCTTTCTGATTCGGTGACATCACCTTCATCTCAGGAAATTAAATGTGTTGAAAGCATTGTTTATTCCACTTTTAACCCACCTCCAAGTTACAGGAGGTAAATTATGTTTTCGTATAAATTTCTTTGTTCTATTTCAGTATTTCTGATATTTGTTTTTAAGCTCCCCGCATTAATTGTTCATTGATCTTTACTTAGTTGTTAATTTAACTCATGGTAATTGCTTCTTAAGATGTAATTTCATGCTGTCTCATGAACTTCCCATCTAAAAGGAATTAAAAGACAAAAGACCAAAATTTTCATGCTTACCCCCGGAAAAATTCCAGAATTGCATTATACTTCCTGCAAAACGTGAGGTTACCTAGATGCAAATCCTTTATAAAGTTGAACTCTATCTTATGCTTTCTCAGGGCATACATACAAACTTAAAAAAATTTATTTCTAAATGTATGCTCATGATGGGATTATAAGTTAAGCTCATAGTTCAAGGGTACATATGCTATTTCATGCTTCCCAGGCACAGATAAGAAAGACAGATCTAAATTAAAAAAAGTGGACTCATTTTACTACCTAGCTTCTATGTATTATTTCAGATTTGTTGTGCTATATTCTGGTGATTTATGCATTAGTTGTGTGCCAAGATATGTTTTATTCTCTGGTGCAAGATGGGAATGTTCTATCATTTCAATAATAAGAAAAAACTTCCCATTCTTGGTTGTGCTGTTGCCTTTCACTTTGATATACTCTAGCTATTGATAGTAATTGCACCCTGCTATTTGCTTCTCTTGATCCATTTTCATCTTGTATACATATTTCCCACCAACTAACCAAAAAGAGCAGATGAGAGATAATTGATTTGTTCTGTTGGCTATCTTTGATAAGAGAAAATGGATTTATTCTGTTGGCTCTCTTTAGGAATAGTATCCCAAGATACGTAGGTCTATTGTATTTAATATGACAGGCCTGTTGTCTGTTGCACAAACTATCCTTTTCATACATCTGCGGTGTCGATCGTGTAAAGAATTGTGTGCTTGTTTTTGCTTTTATGCAATATGGAAATATTGTTTTAAGCATATCTATTAGATATTCAGTATGTATCTGTTGCCACTTATAACCTCGATCCATTTTGCTACATTTTGTAGATTGGTTGGAGATCTGATTTATATGGATGTAGTGTCACTGGAAGGAAAAAAGTATTGCATCACAGGAACCACTAGAGGCTTTTATGTGAATTGTAGCACAAGAAGTAGTCTGGATCCAAGGCCACCTAAACCTGCCCGTGAGGCAAGCACCCTAATTGGTTTGTTGCAAAAGATTAGCCCCAAGTTCAAGCAAGGTAGCTCAAGTTTTTGTATTTTTGTTAACTTGTTTGTGTTGAAGCATTAAAATAATATTCTGTCATTGTTCTCAATTCTCAACTGAACAAGATTGTTGCAGGTTTTCATGAAATTTTAGAACAGAAAGCATCTGCACACCCTTTTGAAAGTGTCCAGTCTCTTTTGCCACCAAACACATGGCTGGGATTATATCCTGTTCCAGGTATTAATAATGTGTTATGTTACTGAATGTTTAAATTCCTATTCATTTTACAGCTTTTCTCTATCAATGGCTGCATTAATTTTTATGGCTATATTTACCATATATATATACATATATTGTTCGGTATTTCTTCCAGATATTTAATTTTACAGTCATTGTTACACCTGGTTAATTAGCTTACATATCAGCAGACAACAAAGGGTTAATGTTTTACAGTTCTCATGAGCTTAAGGGAGACCAGTCACTTTCTGATGTCTAGATGAGGACAATTATTAATTTGTTCTCATTTTCCATATATTTTTATATAACCTGGTCACCATGTGTCCTAATACATGATCGTCAGCTATTGTGCAGTTTTCTTTTTCCCTATATGTTAAATTGTTTTCTCAAAGAAATTCTGGTGCTATTGCTTTCTTGGCACCTTGTTCTGACCACCCTTAGGATAATCTCGAATCTGTAGTAATTAGTCTGACTACTTGAGTTGTTTCCTAATGCAACTGCTAGCAACTTGCTAATTTAGATATAATAAAGCTAGGATACACTCATTTTATTGAACCATAGGTCAAAAGGAAATTTAGGAACTTTTTAAAGACTGTCTGGTAAAAGATAGGAAAATAAAGCAAGTTCTCGGTTGCTTAAGCAGTGAAGCTACTGCTAAAATATGGTCAATTTATCGAGAGATACATCCTTTGGGCCCCTAATCATAGACAACTTTATTTGAAACTTTGTAGTTGTATATAACATGCACAACTTTGTTCTTAGCTTCATTTTCACTCTCAAATGGTCAAACTTATGTCCTCTTTGTCGGACTCCATACTTTCATATGTCATGGTTTCACAAGGGAATCAGAAATTGTTTTAACTTTTGGTGCCTCTATCTTCCAATATGCTCAGCTGTCTATATTCAGTCAGTAGATTAAATTTTACCCATTATTTTTTTTTATGAACTCAATAATTTTTTTGCAGATCATAAGAGAGACCCAGCTAGAGCGGAGGATGCTCTTGCTCTTTCATTTGGAACTGAGCTTATTGGTATGCAGAGAGATTGGAATGAAGAATTACAATCATGTCGAGAGTTTCCTCATAAGACTCTCCAAGAAAGGTTTGTTTTTATAATCGTATATGTGATTAGGTTTGAACTCTTTCCTGATTTCTTCGTCACTTTCCGCTGCCCAACTTCTTTTGTTGGTCTTCTGTTGAGAGCTGTTTTTCCAAGGAGTCGTATAACAAGTTACAGTTTTCTGACTTAAAGTTACTATTTTGTTTCAGGATATTGCGAGGAAGGGCTCTTTATAAAGTGACATGTGATTTTATTGATGCAGCAATTAAAGGTGCAATAGGAGTCATTAGCAGATGTATTCCCCCTATTAATCCAACTGATCCAGAGTGTTTCCATATGTAAGTTAAACTAGAGAAGTATGTACTGCTAATGTGTTTTGTAAGTTTGTGAATGTGTGTCGTTGATCAATAAGTACTTGGTAGTATTAGTAATATCTCTATGGAAAAAAATATATCAGTAAATGAAACGGCACCATGATGCACTGGCATTGTGGATCAAATGCAGTTTGATTGAAGATAAACTTGATGACATGAAGATGAAGTTTTACATTTTTGCACAAATATGTTCACTTTATTATATTTAAAATATTTTCTGATTCAAACTTTGTGTTTCAGATGTTGTTTGTTCCTCTACCAAATCTGAGCATGTAATGTGATGTGGAGTAATGATGCAGTTATTTTACAGTAGATAAGCAATATAACTAGATAGATGATGGGCAAACAACTAATATAATATAACATGGAGGAATTATGCAGTAATTTATATAATCCTTATATATAGATAGATGGATGGAGAGACAACTATATATAGATGGCCTTTAGATCGACATGGAAGATGGAGAAATCTCTGTTTGGGCTATAATTAACCCAAGGATCATAGATTGGCTATCTAACCTGATTTTGAAGGTTAATGTGAATTTTCCACCATTTGAGTTCCTTTAGATATATTGTGATATTTTCTGCTATTATGTTAATGTGAATTTTCAACTATATAGCATGTCTTAGAACTTCTGTTGTATTGGCAAGTAGTCAGCAGGTTTGAAGCTGATTCACTTGGTGAGAGAAACTTTATACTTGTCCCATTCTTATTGTTCATTTAGTTAATATATCAGATTGTGTTGGTTGTCAACCTTCAGTGTTTTGTGTAACTGGGTTATACCATGGAGTTTTTTGGTACTGACCTACCATTTTCTGGGAAGTTAGGGATCATGACTTAGTGTTATTATTATTATTATTATAAATTCTCAAGTGCAAATGTTTTGTTATGTCTATGCCAGCATATGTTCAAAAAGGGTCTGCATGACTTCTTTTCCTCAACCTTGGTGGTGCCTGAATGAATAAAATATTTTTTAAATATCATTTGCTAGTCTTCCCTCTGATGAATGCCGTCTTTTGCTGCAAAGTGTGCCATTTAGCATTTGCTCCTTGTATCACACACATCCTCCAGTTTTCCTTTATTTTTACATTTCTACATGGAATTGTATATTTGTGCTATGTCCCATGTAAAATCTTCTTGTACATGTTTCTACATAACACTAGGTCTTTCTTAACAAACTCATCTGCTCTGTCTTTTATAGGTACGTGCATAATAACATATTCTTTAGTTTTGCTGTGGATGTGGACCTTGGATATATATCCAAAACTCTAGAACCAAATCTTCTGACCAACTCTCGGGATGCTGCTGGGAACTGTGAAGACAAAGTTCCATGTAATTCTTTAAGAAGTACCTCTAGCAATAAGTTGCCCGGGACCACTGGAAACTCTGGTTTGTGTACGTCGACAAACTCAGACAAGGAACAAAAACAAGATGTTCCAGATCTTACAACTGATGCATCTGCTGAGGTACAGATTACTGATAGTGAGCAGGCCACGTATGCTTCAGCAAATAATGATCTGAAAGGAACCAAAGCCTACCAGGAAGCTGATGTCCCTGGACTTTATAATCTTGCAATGGCTATCATCGATTACAGAGGTCATAGGGTGGTAGCACAGGTGATCTTGGAGACCCTTCTTTTTTATTAGTCACCTTTTGCTCCTCCTTTTTGTCTTGGGAGCTCTTTAAATTAAAAGCATTATTTAATATTCTCTTTTTTGTTTTATTTGAAAGTTAATTCTCAATGGACTGTAATGCATATGATGGCTTTACTCACCATCTTAGTATTAGCGATATTTGTGTTTCACTGCTGAAAAATATTTGTGTATTGCATGTCCAAATTGCTTGTGATGTTTATCCGTTCATTGTTTGTTAATTTATCAGTTCATTGCTCATGATAGTAGAATAGACAGGTATTCTGGGAAAATCATTGATATGAGTTTTCTTTTGCTTTTCTTTCTGGGTGGTTGGCTCATACATCTGAAAGTTTCCAAAGCACTATTTTGCTAGTTTGAACTTGTTTGTGGTGTGTCCATCTAGTAATTCATCCCTTAGGAGCCTTTTACTTCACCATTTAATTAAAGAAAAATATCAAGCAAAGGATGTCTATATCTAAGAAAGAAGAGCCACAGGCTAACAAAGTGTATAAAAAGGCACTACATCATAATATAATGCTGTGCCTTCTGAAAGTTCAAAGGGAACTGAGAGTTATTGATCTTATAATCTTCATATTTTCCATGTTTTACTGTACATCTAGGTTCATTGGAAAGTCTTGGCATGCCAACATATGTAGTTTCTCCCATAGATAGCATGAAGGTGGAGGTTTTTTATTCTGATTCTCAGAGGTATAATTGACTACAGTGTTTGCCTGAGATGCTTTTGGCTATTGTCGTCAATGTTTTATCACTCTTAACAGCACCCAAGTTTTGAATCTTTTTTAATGGAAATTGGGTAAGTCTCAGTGTTTTCTGGATCTTATATACACTCTTATTCCAGAGCATCATTCCTGGTATCCTTCAAGGAGATAAATCAAATTCGCTACTGTATGGTTCTGTTGATAACGGCAAGAAGATCTGTTGGAACGAGTCATTTCATTCCAAGGTGAGTCACTTGTAATAGCTTCTTAGAATAATAACATTTCTTTGCTTTTTGGCCTATTTTTTGTTTTTTATTGAATTTGTGATAAATATGTTGTTATTTGTATCATTGGATTTTGAAACTTTTTGGATGTCTTGTTGACTCCATGTGGAAGTCACCGGCAACCATCATATTTTTTTTTATTTTTTTTACGAACTTGATTACTCAAATTAGTCTCTTTTATAATTTGCAATTTGCTTGCCAACAAATTTATGAAAATTCAAAATCTGGCTTTTGCTTAGAGAATTTTGTGACAACTAGAAAAAATATGCCCAGCAATTATGGCTTCTATATTGATAGCTTCTTACCTGCATTTAGTTTCTAAGGCAACCACATGATGCTAAGGTCACTCTGTAATTACATTTGCCTGCACTTTTAGATATCAAATTGCTTAGCTATCAAGTTTAGCTCCCCTGAGATAGTGACAGGTGAGGTTGGTTTGATAAAATAGAGGACCTACTGGTTCAAGATAAGTGCACATTCCTGATGGAGGGATGGACTTTTGCAATTCATTATAGTATTCTTGAATAATAAGGATCTATAGATATTTTCATCAGTCTACCTCATTCTTCTCACAACATAAGCATATCTTAAAGATATAAGGTTGTTGATGCTGCTGATGTAATGGTTACATGTACAGGATTTTGGCATAGTTTATGTATTCTTGTGGTCTGCTCAAACTACTAGTTCTTTATTTTAGTATTTCCATCTCTTAATTTAACTTCACTTGACACCATTGTTCCATGAACAATCTTGTGACTTATCATTTAATGATGTTTTGTAGGTTGTAGAGGCAGCTAAACGGCTCCACTTGAAGGAACACACAGTCTTAGATGGTTCTGGCAATGCTGTCAAATTAGCTGCTCCAATAGAATGCAAGGGTATTGTAGGTAGTGATGACAGGTAACAAATATTGGCCGCTTGCTTATCATTTCCTTCCAAAACTGGATGGCAGATGTCAATTTCTTTCTTTTTAGGAGTTTTATAAAATTTTTGAGTATAAATTGGAGCCTCTTATCTTTTTTGTGTGTATACATTTCTAGAGACACATGCATAGAACAAACACAAACACAAACACAGGCACAAAGCAAAGACATACATTTAGTTGACACCTTATAGATGCATTTGATGCATGTAAATAGTTATATACATTTGAAAAAAATGAGTGTATTTTCAAGTATTTGATAAGATATGTCCTTGTGCTTTGCATTATGTGTGCATGCTTGGGCTTTCTAATTCTATGCCTTTCTTTCTGGAACTTTGTTACATTTTAATCATGCAACGTTGCAAACTTTTATATTAAGATACATGGGATACACAATTTTTTAAATCCCCTGGTTCACCAAATCATTGTGATTGTTTTGTTGGACTACATGGTTTTTAACAGTGATTGGTCTAGTTTCATTTTATTTTTTGATTGAAGTTTTTCAAGACACACTAGATCTAACATGATTTTTTTCTTTTTGCATCATTGCATTCTTTTGTCTTTTGTGGGCCGAGCAGTACTTCTAAAACAACCTACTAGGATTTTGCAATAATCTTAGGAAAGACAAGCTAGAAGATGTTTTTCTTTTACTCTACTTTTTTCTTTTAACGAGTCTTAGGGTGTTTCTTGAGTTGTGTAAATGTGGTTCATTTATTTTTTTTAGCTAGTTAACTTCTTAGTTCACCAGAAAAAAAATCAATTGTATGTTCTTGGAAGGCCTTAAATATGAAAAGGTAGGTCTTCTAGGTGAAATTGGAAGGCTTTTGCCACTATCATATGCTCCATTATTGATGTGTATTATATGTTTTATATTTATGAAAGGCTGATTTATTTTGTATTCTTTGAATTGTTTTGAAGGTTTATGGTTACATAGACTAAATGTTATAGAGATAAAACACACTGATCAATTCGCATAGTCATATGAATTGATCAGCGGAGTTCAGACTAGACTAGCATAGTTAAAATTTAAAATTTCATGTTGTTTCTATGATATTTCGCTATATCCTTAGGCACTATCTTTTGGATTTGATGAGAGTGACTCCTCGTGATGTAAATTATATTGGCCCTGTGCACCGGTTTTGTGTCTTGAGGCCGGAGCTTGTTGCTTCATTTTGTGAGGTAAAATAATCTTCATTAAGAAATTTTTTTTTCATGATGGAAAGCAGAGATTCATTATCAAGTCTATCATCACTTACATTATCCAGGCTGAAGTAGCAGAGATGTCACAGTCTAGTGCTAGAACCACAGAAAAGGTCCCAGAAGCACCAAATCAAGATTCTACTGGTGCTGATGTAACAGTTAGTGCTATCGGACCTTTTTTTCCCTGTGGTGACAAATTATTTGTGTTGAGTAAAATTTTCATGTTGAATATATTCTGTGCATGGCATTTATTTTTGTTAGCATGAGAATGCATTCACTAGTATTGCCCTATGGGACCATTTACTTGAAAAATTGTGTTTATGGTAAAAACCACTTCACTTTTAGAATTACAGTATAGTAAAAAGTTAAGAAAGGGGTAGGCTGCTTTCTCTTCTGAGAGAAGTGCCACTGTTTTTATTGTGGTACTTCTCCTATTGTTTGCTCAAAAATATTTGCCTAAATTTGGTTGAGATAACTGTTGTAAGGTCATAAAAATGTTCACTTCAATGGTCCTTTCACCACAAGTACTATATGTACAAACAAAGCATGGATTGATCATACTGACTATGCCACCACATGCTATTATTCCAGATAAATATTAGGTGTATCATGCCAAGTTCTTGATTGTGTGCGCATAGGACTAACATACAATGTTGGGTGCACATACCAGGCATTAGCCGTGACATGCGCCTGTGGCAAGGCATGTTGTCTGTGCTATTTTGACAGGTCATCAGCACTGCAGTTGTCCTGACAAGGAAAAGCATTTTTATTATTGCAAGGAAAACATTTCTATTAATTTTTTATGTGAAAACGATGAAAACGATCTTGTTATGGTTCTAAATCCGGAAAATTATATCTTTGTAGGATAGTACAGACGTCCACATCAAAGCAGATGAAGAATGTGCCTCTGCACCTTCTGTGCATAGTATTTCATCTGAGGAAATACTTTTGAATCCGAATGTATTTACTGAATTTAAACTGGCAGGCAATCCAGAGGTAATCTTGCTTAACTGATAGTTTACTGTAGGTCTTATCATACTTATCTTTTCTTGGCATAAACTATATCTTGCCTTTTTTTTCCTTTCTATTATTAGGAAATTGCTGCAGATGAAGCAATTGTTAGAAAAGCTGGTTCTTATCTTGTGGATGTGGTTCTCCCAAAATTTGTTCAAGATCTTTGCTCTCTTGAGGTCTCACCCATGGATGGCAAAACTTTAGCAGATGCATTTCATGCTCACGGAATAAATATTCGCTATCTCGGAAAAGTATGCTTCATTGTATAGTTTGTGTCTGTCATAAGCTTTTCATGTGCTAAATCCCACCGTTTTGGTGACCAGGTAGCTAATATGGTAAAGCATTTGCCTCATTTATGGGATATGTGTTCCACTGAGATTGTTGTTAGGTCAACAAAGCACATCCTGAAGGTACTTTCTTTTGTGCCATCTAATTTCTGTCTTTCTGTATATCTTGATTCATAAGCTACATGGATGCATAGAAGTTCGATGGCGTAGTTAAAACCAATGTTTTCAATTTCGAATAATATCGTCCGGTATGGGCGGTACGTATCGGTCCGTCAATAGATCGGTACACAAACCGCCCATTATCGGGCGATATATATATATATATATATTATAAAAGGTGATGTCACCTTTTATAAAAATATTTATATATAAAAAAATCTTTTATATATAAATATATATATTTATAGATAAATATTTATATATAAATATATATATATAAGATTTTGGCGACGTTGCCGAGGAGACGTTATATATATATATATATATATATACCGAATGGTATATCGCTTGATATACAATACCGCGTACCGAGCGAATGTTGAAATTTCGGTACGGTACGATATTTCAATCCTTAGTCAAAACCTTTGAGGAGATGCTGCATTCCTTATGTTATCAGTTATGAGTAATATATTAAGAGTACAATCTAATATTTCCAAATATGATTCAGCAGTTAAGTGGTGTAGCACATATCTGATTTTGATTTATTAATCGTGCCAAAGAAAATTATGTTCTTATTCTGTTTTTCTTATTTTTAAGAAATAGGGCAATCAACAACATATCTTATTGAAATTAGTTCCTAGTCATGGCCCTCATAAGAGGAATCTGGAAAGTCAGAATTTGTGCTAGTCATACTTAAATATGCACATGTTAATGCACAAATTCTGTGTATATTTTATCTTTATGTGTATTAATGTGTTTATGTCTATTTTATTGGAGATTACCAGTGTAGTTGCAGTTATGGCTTTCAGGATACTTTGTATTCATATTCCCCTACTTTGGCAAGCATTTTGATATTCATTTGATGCTCTCCAGTTCAATTAACTCGATAGTTTGTTGACTGTAGATACCTGTAGTGGTGATATTAGATGTTAGTCATATGTTTTGTCTAATAAAGAACAATATCCTGTTTTCAAGTACTTGAATTATGATAGGCATTAGATACCTATCATTTCTTTAGCTGATTCCTCGTTTGCTAATAGGTGTTGATGTAATGAGCCTCCCATGCTACTTGCATAGGAATGATGCTAATAAATAAAGTTTCTTATTCTAAAATACTTTTCTATGTTTCCTCATTATATATTGCTAATTCACTCATTTGCCCACTGGATTAATTATTATTTCTTTTGTTTGTAGGATTTGCTAAGGGAGTCTGAGGATCATGATCTTGGACCAGCCATCACACATTTCTTTAATTGTTTTACTGGGCATGTTTCACCTGTTGGTGCAGAAGATAGTTCAGACAATATTCAGTCAAAAGCCCAAAAGAAGGTACAAAAAATCCCACCTCCTCTTGTTTGCATCTATTGCAAAATTTTCTCTTGAAATTGTACTTCTCATACATGATATATTTTTATTTTTTCCTTCATTTTATCATGCCTATTCTTATTCATCTCTTAAGCACTTGGATGTCTATATACTGTCATCATATTGAAGTAAAGTAATAGGTTTCAATATGTAGACACAAAATTATATCATATATATTTCATTAACAAATGATTGAAATAATAGGAACTTGTTGTATGGATACTTGAGCTATGTGATAGTAAGGTGCACCAATGGGCCCATTGTAAGCAACTTTGTTTTTGTCATTTTTCATCCATGATGTCGTGGTCAATTTCTTTTTCAGTAGTATTCGGGTTGAAAATATAATGAGGTTCAAGCCAAGCAAGGTAATATGTTTTTCCTGGATCGGTACGAACTTGTTGTATGGATACTTGAGCTATGTGATAGTAAAGTGCACCAATGGGCCCATTGTAAGCAACTTTGTTTTTGTCATTTTTCATCCATGATGTTGTGGTCAATTTCTTTTTCAGTATTGTTCGAGTTGAAAATATAATGAGGTTCAAGCCAAGCAAGGAAATCTAGTTTGCCTGGATCGATACGAAATGGGCGGTATGTACCAGTCTGAGTGTAAATCGGTACGATGATTGTGCCATTTCTAGTGGTCCCATCCAACTCAGTCTGCGAAGTTGATTCCTCTTCTCGCAAGGCATGTGGAACTGATGCCATCGCTGTCGTCGCCATTGTCGTTCGATGCCACCTATCTCTCTTCTATGCACGCTCCTCTTCTTCCTTCTCCTCCACTGCTTTTTTTCCCTCATTCTTCATCTTCCACCACCTCCTCCCCTTTTTCCTTCTCTTCCTCCACGGCCTCCTTCCTCTTTTGCTTCCTTTTTTTTCCACCTTCCTCCTCCCCCATTGTGCATTCCTCTTCTCCTTCGTCTTTGAAACACTGGTATGTCCCGGTGTGTCGTGTGTCAGTACATACAGGTCCAGCCAACAACCATTATGGGTATGATACTTGATATGACAATCCTTGAAACCAAACATCAAATCTCATAAGCATTCCCCATGATGATCATCTGTTAGCATGGTACTTTGTGTCAGCAATCTCTATATCAATTGACTGATCCAATGTAGATATTTCTAAAGAAAAAATATATTATTTGAAAGCTCCTCTTTCTGATTTCTTTCAGTCCACTGAATATTCCTGTGCGTCTTGGAAGGTTTAATGTCTTTTGGATTGTAAATTGAGGTATGGTAGAAAAATGTTAAGAAGACATTTAGATAATTAGCTAATACACACCACTACCTGTGCACTTATCTCTCTTCTAGATATTATAAATTTGATTCTTTGTGCACTAATGTGTTTCACAAACAAAGTGAAACTTGAACATGAAGATGTTTTAAGGTGTCTAGGTTGCTTTGGCTGTAACGTAGGCTTCTCCACGATCCAGCTTGAAACCTGGTAAAGTGTGAACCATTTCTACAACATTTCATCTTCCACTTTTCGGCCTTTGCATGAGTTTAAATCTCGAAATAGATAATTGGATACCTGTAATTTCCTTATCGAGCTTGTTTCTTGCCTCTATAAATGTTATCATGAGTCGTGGCGGCTTTTCCTGATGGAAAAAAGTTCCAACAATTGGGGAAAGCGAGAACCATTCTTGCCTAATGGTGTAGGGTGAGTCCACCTTACAGTTCATGTGCTTTGAGGTTTATTGGATATCTTAATTATTAATAAAAGGCTCTATAGTTATACTTGGTTTCGGTTATGCTAATTAGAAAAAAACTTGTCATTCTTGGTTTCGGTTATGGTTTTAAGATTTTCAGAAAACTGCCTTTGTTTATGCAACTTGTCATGATATTGTTTCCATGCCTATTACGAACAAAAGGAAATGCACCCTTGGGATTGTATTTTAGTATTCCTTTCTGATACTAGAATGTTTTGTTTATGATAAAATTCCATTATCCTTGTACATAATCTCCATCAGGCCGAAGAAAACCACCAATCTCCTCGTAAGCTCATAAAGGGTCAAATGAGTTGGAGCCATGGAGAATTTTCTATAAAGGATCACTTAGCACATATGCGTTTAACCTCTGAAGGACTATGGTCCCGCATTCAGGAATTTGCAAGATTTAAATATCAGGTATCATCAATCACTCACCATTTCTATTCACAGTTAAAATTGTCGATCTAATAGTTTTGACTTGTCCTTTTTGAAGTTTGAATTACCAGATGATGCAAGGACCCGGGTAAAAACTATTGCAGTTATTCGCAATCTGTGCCTAAAGGTTATACATCTTTTCTTCTGTTATTAACAGATATTTTTCTATATACCTGCTCAGTAAGAATTTTTTTTAATATTTTAGTTGTCCGATTGGGATGGCAATATACTTTCTGGTTCTTTATTGATTGATCTTTTGCCTATTTCATGAATTGTTATGGTTTTATTTATTTGTACAATTTTCTTAAGCATACAATTAGAATAATCTCTATTTTTTCTTAGTTGTCTACTATGAGGTATATGTTTATAAAAGCAACTAAGTTTAGTTATTCATGATAAACCTTGGTGTTTGTGTGGTGGATCTTTACTAGTCGCAGACTAGTGTTATTGAATTGTCTATGCTTACTATTGCCTATGGTAATAGGATGTCAAGATTATTTATCAGATTTTTGTGCTTGTAACAGGTAGGGATAACGATTGCAGCACGAAAGTATGATCTTGATGCTTCACTTCCATTTCAAACCTCAGATATATTGAATCTTCAACCTGTTGTAAAGCATTCTGTTCCAATATGTTCAGAAGCAGAGAATCTCATGGAATCAGGGAAAGCTAGGTTAGCTGAGGTACATACCATAAGGCACTAATAAAAGGAACTTTTTTCTGTGTGTTTGCTTGCATTTATGATGTACCACTGTCATTGTTAAACTAACATATGATGCTATTTTGTTTCAGGGACTGCTTAGTGAGGCCTACACCCTTTTTTCTGAAGCCTTTTCCATACTTCAGCAGGTAGGCTCTTTTCTTTCATGTTTCTTACCTGTACTATCATTCGGAGTTCTAAATTTTAGTTACATGTTACAGATTACAGGTCCTTTGCACCAAGATGTGGCTAGCTGTTGCCGGTATGATCCAATATTTTACCATATATTCTCTGTTAGTCATTGATCCTGAAATGAAACTGCATTTGTGTTTGTTATTTTTTATGTATGTTAATTTTTATGACATGCTCTTCTTGATGATGCTTGTTTCTTTTTTTCTCAGGTATCTTGCAATGGTTCTATATCATGCAGGTGATGTGCCAGCAGCAATTGTGCAACAGCATAAGGAACTGATCATAAATGAGCGATGTCTTGGTCTAGATCACCCTGATACCGCTCATAGGTATTAACTTGTCTTCTTTGGTGTTTTATTTGATATATTAATGTCCTTCACCATTGCTCCCAATTTGAAACTGTTAATTTGGTGTTTGGGAATTTCAGCTATGGCAACATGGCCCTTTTCTACCATGGTCTAAATCAGACAGAACTTGCTCTGCGGCATATGTCTCGAACACTGCTTCTACTTAGTTTATCATCTGGTCCTGATCATCCTGATGTTGCTGCAACCTTCATAAATGTTGCTATGATGTACCAGGATATTGGAAATACGAAAACCGCTCTCCGTTACTTACAAGAAGCTCTTAAAAAGAATGAACGGCTTCTCGGTCCTGAACATATTCAAACTGCAGTGTGTTATCATGCTCTTGCTATTGCATTTAACTCTATGGGTGCCTACAAGCTTTCTGTTCAGGCATGTATCTTGAGAAATACTCATTGATTTAGCTTAAAAGATGATGCTAGTATTTGCTGCTAACTGGTTTTTCTGATGGCAGCATGAAAAGAAAACTCATGGTATACTTGTTAAGCAGCTTGGAGAGGAAGACTCAAGAACACAAGACTCAGAAAATTGGATAAAGACATTTAAATTGCGTCAGCGACAGGTAAATGCAAGTTTCAATGCATTGGTGATAATGTAATGATTATTTTCTTGTCTGCTTCACGAGTAAAAAAAGACTGCTGCTGCTAGTGGTTGGCATCAGAATACTATACAACTGAGAGAATACTAATTAGGATCTATATATTTAGATAGTATTGGCTAGAAGGTTTACCTTTTCTTTTACACAATTCAATGAAAAATTGCTTTTGATGTGGGCCCCAAGTTAGCATACTATTTGACTGGCACTAACTTAGCATGCCAAAGAGGGAGTAGAAGAGAGGTTACCTCTCTGTGTTGTTGAAACTTTACAATAACAAAGACATAAGAGGTGGTTCTAGCCCCTTCTATTAGTGAAGCAAATCCTTGTGACACTTAGCAAATAGGGAAATTAGAAGCAAACCCTTATAAGACCTAGCAAATAGGGAAATTAGCAGTGAACAAGGTAAATCTCCATTCTTTTTCTAATAGTATAAATGAACATTTAAAGTTTATGGAACAGTTTAGATCAGTAAAGTGTTCTTAGACCTATATTTTGTTAAATATCACCATCAGTTCTTTCAAAGATTATGGTAGGTTTTGATCGGCATGTGAACCCACTCAGTGCTTACTTTACATTCTGTTGCATTTTCACTCTCATGTTTGAATGATTTGATTGTAACACTTTTTTTGAGCCAGGTGAATGCACAAAAGCAAAAAAGACAAGCTCTGGATTCAGCTTCTGCCCTAATGGCTTTTAATATTTTAAAGGTCCATATAATTTTAATCTCCTATATTAGAGTTTCTTTATAAACATTATGCTTATGCTGAGTTATTTCACCATTCGGTGTGTTCCCTGATATGGAGAAGTGCAGACAATATCATCTGCCACCATGACTTTATGCTCTGCAGTGCTAAAAATGCGTCAGAATACTTGGCTTTTTTGCTCAGATTCGTTCGATAAATCTCTAGTCAGTCATTTGAGCTAGAGCAATATGATTTTGCAGTGTTCTTTTTATAAGTTTCATTTTAGTTACAGACGACTATCTTAAGTACGCCTATCTTCATATTGTGTATGCCAATTTTATAAATAGGCAGCAATATGGATAAGGCGACTGCCCAAATGTCAAACTAGCCCTTTGCTATTGAATGACATGTTTACTCTTGTTTTGCTTTAATGTCCTGATACTAATGCAGGTACTTTGGGTTTCTTTTCATAGTGATTGATGCATTAGTTTTCATAGTGCTAAAAATGTCCTGATTGATGCATTAGTTTTCTTGAAAGTAATGCTATAAATATATAGGTTAAAAGACTAGTGCCGTTAGTGCACAACCTATGGCAATATTGTAATGCCTAAGTGCATCTTTTCATAGTGTGCTACAATTTAAGAATTAAACCAATTATCTCCTTATATATTTATGCAGTCTTTACAAACAGTTTTAAAGTTTAATAACAACAATTGGGAAATATTAGCTCATTCTGTTTTATGATTCTAAGAGTAGGTAGGTTCATAATGGCTCAACGTCTACATTTGCACCATTCCGCACCTACACTGTTGTTGAGTCAGTAGAAGACGATGCCTTTTACGGATCAATTGATATCCATGGATGACTATCGGTACGCTGTTGGTTAGTTGCTTGTAAACGATGAAGTGATAGATGCATGCCTAAATGACAGTAATTTGCATTACACGAAGCGTCTTCCTACTGGTTTTCTTTAAGCTATAAAACATGAGCTAGAACCTTCTCTTTTTTTCCTGCAGTTCATGCATTTCCTAGTCTCAATATCCAGCCCCCACATAAATGATGCACCTCTACCACAAAAAAGCTTGGCATTTAACATACCTTTTCTTTTGCCTCAACAGGCATATCCTGAACTGCTACAAGCATTCCAAGTTTCAGCCAGATCTGGGAATGCGAGCACAACGATAAATAAAGCTGTTGCTGGTGAGGCTCTTCCTCGTGGAAGGAGAGTTGATGAGAGAGCAGCTCGAGCAGCAGCAGAAGTGCGTAAGAAAGCTGTGGCCAGAGGCATTCTTGTACGCCAGAATGTAAATCCTGTCCAACGGCTGCCCCCACTGTCACAACTTCTCAACATCATCAATTCAGGTTCTACACCTGAGGCTCCGACCAGTGATCAAGCACATGAACCCATGACGGAATCCAGCAGTGGGCCCGTGTCTGATGGCTCTGCTGGAGCCAGTGTTGCCAATGGATCAAATCACGGAGATGAAGCTCCTGTTGGATTGGGGACATCTTTGGCTTCTTTGGACTTAAAGAAACAGAAGTCCAAATTAAAGGCCACACTATGAGAGGAAGGCAGAAAATTAGTTTTCTTTATCAAGGCTAAACCACGGATCGTCACAAAACTGATTTAGTCAGGTTCTTAGTTCATTGAGGAATGGCCAACTGGTCAACACTTTCGTCGGCATCCAAAATTCTTAATATGGTGACATCAGGCAGAAGCCTGATCAGCAGAAGAGATGCTAAAGTTCGCCAGTTGATTTTTCTTTTTTCCTCCTCGATGATTTCCATTTATAAACCACGTTGTGTTAGATTCTAAATAAAACCATTGTTGCAGTTTCTTTTTAGGTTTCATTAGAAATAAGTGGTTGTTCAGCCTGTGACATCAGTAGAGGTTACATCCGATTTTGATCCCTTGATACAGGTCGTATTTTGAGATGTTGTCGATGAAATCCTTTAGTTTTGTTGTGGTGTTACGTCAATCAATTATTTGTAGATCGTCGAAGAATCTCTTGTGCATGCGCGTCGTGAACAGAAACGCTTGTCTGAAATGTTTTCTGGTTCTGCTGTTCATTAATGGCCGAGAGTTTGATTCACATGGTATCAAGAAACACATTTTTCTCTGATAGAGAACATTTTCCTTGTATGTGTATATATAAGTTTTCGCAAAGAATTTATATCTGCAAAGTTTTCTGTTTGACGATAAGGTAATCTTTAACAATAAAATAATAATAAATTGTTGTTCCATAAATAACCTAAACGGTGCTAAAACATGCTTTTCTCCATTTAACCTACAGGGATTGTTGTCGAAGAATAATTCTTTGGAAATATTCTTCATAAGATTTGTAAGAATATATACCAAATGATTTGGATTTAGATTTCTAAAGAATGAACCACTAGATTAATGTTATGTATAAAGATATGCTGTTAATTTATAAATTTCCTTTTTTTTGTCTTTTAGTAATATGAGACTAATTTTTGCCTTCTTCCCATATTATTATTATTCTTAGTATTATATAATATTATTATTATTATTATTGTTGTTGTTATTATTATTATTATTATTTCCTAAGAAAAGTAAGATGAAGCTGGGAGAGACAGGTGTGATAAGCATTCATAAGGGTTATTTCTGAACCATATATTGTCTTTCTTTCTTTTATGTGCAATCTTTTGTGTTGGTCAGTCTATGATTAACAAAGAAATCAAATTAGAAAATACATATGTTCATGGTTATTGAATTCAGATGGAATTAACTGATCAAATAAGAAAAACTGGAACCAGATCTTCAACCCATTTGAGGCATTAATTAATGTTAATATTATAAAAGGATTAAAAACCTTAAAAATTTTATTATAAAATGCTTTTCATTGTATTCCAAAGGTTTTGGGTTTAATTCTTTGCATATTTCTTTAACTTTATATAATATTTATTTTTTTTCATACTTAGAACATTTGTTTGGTGACAATGTATCAGATCTTCTTACTTATGTTGAGGGCTCGAAGTCTCATCCATTAGCTTAGTTGGTAAATATTTTTCAGTAAAAAAAAAATTCATCCTTTTTTTTTTTATAAAATTTTATTTTAGAAAACACATCACTTATAAGTTATTTTTAACCCTCCATTAAGATTTAGAGGTGAAGAGTCAAGTCGAGTTCATTCATCATCATCCTCCGGAGCTGCAACATGTCGATCAACTTGAGGAGACTGCTGCTCCCGATCTACAATTATGGCGTTCACCCATCGATCATCCTCGTTCTCATTCTTCGACCGCACCACGTTGGTCCTGTAAGTGTTCAGCTGCAACTTGAGAGCAGCCTCCGCTTCCTTCTCCGCCGGCCAGCTACGTTTTCCCTCAACCTTTGCCGCATGCACGTTAATTAATCTTTGGTTTTATGTTGTCGAGAGGTTGCATTGTTATTGTCTTGAGGTTCTTCATATACCAACCAATGTATGGAGCCTTCATTTTGACGTTCTAATCATCACAGCCTACGTATTTTACGAACTCAAGTACATGCCCCACAATGCAAACCATTACATGCTCAAATGATGCCAAGCATGATGGCAATACATTAAGTTTATTTTTATTGTTGTTTAGTAAACAAGTTCTATAGTCTTTGTCTTCAATATTAAGGAACATAAACCGTCTCCTATGCCACGGATTCTATAAATGACCCAATTCTTTGATCTCGATGTGTGGAAATGACACATTCTTAATCTGATGCACAGGAACTATACAAGAGATTGCCCGACTAAAGGTTGAGCACTGAGAGGGCTTGGTGTACTTGACTTGTTCTCCTCTCCATCGACGTCCTCATGGCTGTCTCCATCTTGGCTTCCCCCTCCCTCGTTCTCCTCCAAAGACCTCATCTTCGTTTCCGGCGTGAAGAGATAGGTGTGGACTGCTCCTATCATGCAAACACCAGCCAAGATTATTAAGGCGTTCATCATTCCAATTCCCGGCTTCCACCCGCTGGCCACGCCATCTTTGTTCCTCGCCTGAGAGGCCCAGAGGAATCCGATTGCTCCGATGATGGCGCCCACCTTGCCGGCGGCCCCGGAGATGCCGTGGCACGTGGAGCGGAACCGCGCCGGGAACAGCTCGGCGGGCACGATGAAGGTCGTGGTGTTGGGTCCGAAGTTTGAGAAGAAGAAGGTCAAGGCGTAGAGGACGATGAAGCCGGCGTTGGTGTGGTGGTTCCAGTAATTGTCGTAGGGGCCTGCCAAGGCGAAGAGGAAGAGGCCCATGAAGAAGAACCCCATCATCTGAATCCTGCGCCTGCCGACGCGTTCGATGAAGTAGACGGTGGCGAAGTAGCCGGGAATGGTGGAGGCCACGGCGATGATGGCCTGGAACTTGGCCACGTTGTAGGCGTCCTGGTAGGCGTTCACGTGTTCGGGGCGGGGGAAGAAGGGCTGGTAGATCTGGGACTGGAAGAGGGTGCTGCTGTAGTAGGGGATGTCGACGAGGAACCACGCCATGGCGCAGGCGAAGAGGTTCCAGCCGTGCCGGCGCAGGAACTGCCGCGAGAAGAGGCCGTAGGAGGGAGGACGAGGCTGGGATGACCTGCGCAGGGCTTCGGCGTCTTCCGCGATGTTGTGCACGTCCAAGTCCCCCAACACCTTCCCCATGTCGGCGGTCGCCTTCATCACGTCCTGTTCTACCAGTGCTGTGAATCTGCAGCGGAAGAGTCGATGTGATCGTATGATTTCGATGGTGACCACGGAGGGAGGGCGTTCATACCTGGCCGTCTCTGGCATCGCTATCCTCCAGTAGAACGTCAGCCCCGCCGGAATGGCGCCCACCATCAGTATGATCCGCCACACCAAGTCGGCCGACTCCGGCGTCTGCAGCGGCCCGGCGTCGCCCCCCTTCGTCGCCCTGTTGAACGCCGCCGTTGTCGCCATGGTCACCGCAGAGCTCGCGAGGATCCCGAACCCCTGCATCGAGAACACGGCGGCGATGAACGACCCCCTCGTCCGCTTGTTGGCGAACTCCGACATGATGGTGGCCGACAGTGGGTAGTCGCCCCCGATGCCGATGCCCAGCAGGAAGCGGAAGAGGCAGAGGCTGGTCAGCACGCAGCCGCGAGTGCGGCAGATGGAGAATCCGCTGGCGAAGGAGCTGACCACCATCAGGAGCAGCGAAAGGCCGTACATGCGCCGCCGGCCGATGCGGTCGCCGAGGAAGCCGAAGACGAGCTGACCGATGACGGTGCCCACCAGCGCCACCGCCACCATCGCAGAGGTCACCGCCGGCGGCGTCACGCCGGGCTTGTCTGCCCGCGCGTCGCCGTAGTAGATCCGGCCGATCAGCTTCATCACGGGGGCGATGCAGAAGAGGTCGTAGGAGTCGGTGAACAGCCCCATGCCGGCGATCATGATGGCCTTGAAGTGGTAGTACTGCGTCCTCGCGTGATCCAGCGCGGTGAGCACCTTCAAGGCCATCTCGCTCGATCCCAAGAACACGACACCAGCTTCAGGATCGGTCAGAGTGGCACGACAGCAGCAGAAGAGAAGCAGTTATGACAGCCCACCGTTGACATGATCGAACACGAAGCGAAGAACTCGAAACCAAGATTCCGAGGTAGATGCCGAAGATCTCCAATATCTAAATAAATACGTACTGACATGATCCGGGGAAGGGCACGAACAACAGACATGGACTCGCCCACTAATCATCGAGCACGTACCCGAGTAGCGCACGTGTGGGGTGTTCGAATGCGTCCCACCAAGACGTCGCTGCGCGGGGCATCTGACGTGATCGGGTCCACCGTTCAACCAATGGGAGAAGGGCCGTCGTCTTCGCTGCCGAAGATTGATGACTGGCTTTTCTTCTCCGGTTCGTTCCTGGAAATTTAAGCCGAAATTTAAGCTTAGTTACCTGCAGTTGAGTCCAAGCAGGCAGAGAAATTTAAGCTTAGTTACCTGCAGTTGAGTCGAACTTGTCTTCAGCCGATGGCTGCCAACCTCGTCGGTGGTTCTTCTTTCTTGGATGGATCAGCTACGAGTCAGTGCAACAGATGAAGAATGGTCAGCGTAGCAAATGATTAGAGGAGCCAAATGTGTCAGCTTACAAGACGTTTTCAGAGGAGAGGATGCACCTGGACCTTTCTCATCAACTGTTATGGAAACCTAAATAGTCCCATGTCTGATGTGAAATGTTCTTGCCTGTGCAATAAACACAATTGAGAAGAACATAGATGAATTGTCTGATTTATCTTACCTAAACATTGTGCTTCATAAATCCAAATAACAATTACTTGTATACCTATCTAGAATCCATCTCAACCCATATCCATGACAAATTTGGTTTGTATCTATACCCCTCTTAAAATATTCATAATATGAAGATTATTAATCTTTTGGCATCCATGATCACCCTACAAAGCTTGATATGGAACTTTTCTCTGCTGCCACTCCTGGAGGCTTGGGAGATTGCCTGGGGACAACACTGCAAGATATCACCTTGTCTGGATGAGATCAGCACTCAATAGACTATGTATATATACATAAGCAATCATGCAAGTGCAAGTTTCCAGCATTAAGAAGCAGCTTTAATTAACAATAAGATAGTGACACTCTGCTCAGAGGAGAATGAAAAAAAATCTACTTGTTGGGTAAAATAAATGAACACAGCTGTCGCTGAATTTGATATTGCATCTGTTGACTATTTGATCCAGTAAGATTACATAACACATCATTTCTTTAGACTCGTAGATGAATATTGGTAGATTGCTTGTTGTAGAAGAAAAGGACCATGATTTGTTTTAAGCTGAATTCCACACACACAAAAATATCACTTCAAAACTGATGATTTTAATATTTAACCCCTTAAATATAAATTGTGTATATATCTCCATAACATTCAACATTTTACTCTCATATTATGGTAATTAAATTTTGCCAATTGACTATTAGCATTTCTAAACTTGGATATGATATATATACACATAAAGACCATTTGTTTATTACCCTTCAAAGACTCTGCAATCATTAAAGCACCAATTATTCAAAATCATCAATCATAGTAGAGGAAAAACACAATAAAAAAAACACAAAATTTACTAAAATAAAGAGAAATACCTCCTTGAACTTGCATAAAGGTTGGCCTGGTGGATATCAGAGTCAAATTCCCTTATTTCAGTTGATCCTACCAAATGAGAATTCGACAACATGAGCAACAGAACCTTAGATGGCAGCAGAAAGCTTGTCAGCCTCCCGCCGTCGCCATTCCCTCCTTTGAACCAACCGTCTTACTCCTACATGGAAGTACATGGACTTCTTAGATGAGAATGTGTCAGTAATGCTGGTAATAAGGGGATACAGGAGGGATGTCTACACCTTTTTCTCACAGATGTGGTATTTTTTCTGGACATTGACTTCTGGCTTTCAACAGGTGTTGTTTAGTTTGCTGAAATAGATAGTTCAGACAACAACTTGTTCATTCTTGCCACCCACTGCAGAGTACATGTTATCTCTGAATTGCAACCTGCTTGATATGAGAGGATCTTACAGAGCAATGGCCACAAATTTTCCAACTCCAAAGTATGATTTTATTTTTCCTTTTCTTCAACATGGATGATTGATCATCTTTGCTGCATTTTGGCGATACATCCACTTAAAATCTTTGGATAAGAATAAGCTTGAAAAGTTGTTGAGACAACTCATACCAGGGGAATAGTAACTGAGATGCTAGTGTGCCTCTGCAGACAACTCATACCAGGTGTATAGTAATTGAGCTCCTTTTGTTTTGAATATGCTAAACTCAACATGCCCACTCGCAAGGGTTTGGGGTTTGGAAAAGAATGTACGATCATGTGATAATTCTCTTGTGCAGATGATCAGAAACCTCTGATCTTGAAATGCTTGCTTTTACTTAAGATATGATATTTGCAGATTAGAAATGAGTCTGAACATAGATAGGTCTCCATGCCTCTGCATACTGTTTGATATCATTAGATCCACCTGATGGACTCTGTCGGAAACTGATGTGGTGAATCTGCATATCCACTGTTGTATCGACGATGAACTTTCCATAGGAATGCCAGAATATATCCATCTCATTTGAATCCCATCTTGCAACTAAGTTTCCCAACTTGGGTTGTCGGACTCCAATGCTGACATCCATAATCTATCCTACAGATTGTTGGACATGATTTGGGATTACCATCTGTTCTTGTTCCACAAGCAACTGCAGATTCCAGCAGGGCAACAGAATTTATAGACCACACTGCGACAAAGAGTGATCCAAGCTCTTGTGCTTTCGGCTCACTCCATGGGAGAAACTGAATGATTTATGCAATTGACCACAACCAGAACAAGCTGCAAAATAGGATCCATCTCTTAATCCGATATCCTATTATCATGAACAACAAAAAGAACAGCAATATGGCATCTGTAATACCAGATTTTCTTACATTAAAACAAAGCATAGAAAGAAACAACATGAGTATGCTTGATTTATATAGAATATCCTATTCGGAGTGAAAATGCAGTCTTGCTAATACAAGAACAAGTCCTGATGTTAATACAAACGAACATAAACAGGGAACCCTCAAGATCCCTTGTGTAAAGCACAGAATACATTAAGTACACTCTCAGGAACTTAAGATATGAGTTTTAGATGCATGAACACCAAAAACTGGCATGAATGCAAGACCAAGGGGATTATGAAGTAGGAATCACTTTTGCTGCAATGACTTGATCAAGAACTTGAAGTAGGAACCCCAAAAATGACCCTGCTTCCTGGTACTTGTCATATTACAAATAATCAAGTCTGCAATATCTGGAGGGAATCTCCAAACAAAATAGTGAACCATCCTTTAAAAGCTTCTAAATATTTTTCACTTGTATGAAAGATAATTATCATTCCACAAAGATCATGGTTTGAATGTATTTTAGGACTGGAAACAAAAAGAGACAAAAAAGTTTCAACTCTTATATAGACGTGAGCAAGAAGATCAAACTGAGAATTCAAAGATCAAAGAACAGTTCAGAACGGGACAAAATGGTTGAAGGATTTTAAAATAACAAATAACTAAAACATCATAAAACTTTAAAAGCTTGGTTTACTTCAAAGAACTAATGATTGTATGTAAGATACATCAGCATGTAGAAGAGACATGCATAGCAGCTAAATCAAACACATCAATGCATGCCAACATGTTGTGTCTTCCTCCTCATTAACTGCTTGGCATAGGAACAGTAAATAACAACCAAATCCTTGAGTGAACATGCATATAGAATTAAAATCCAAAACTACTCAATTAGGATAAGCTACATGGATATACCCTTTTCGTCAATTACTCAATGCTCACCAAGAATAAAACATCATAAGTAAGAAATTCATTAGAGCATCACATATATAATTGGATATTAAGTAGAACTAACCACTAGAATGTGTAGATGATAACTTTCAGGGCAAGAATGTGTGCCAAAAATATGGAAACACTGTGGTTCTTAGTCCTGCTGCAAGCTGAGGGTATCAATTGAAAATAACAAATTCCAATCTCAGTTAGTTCAAAAAGGCATCAAGAATCATGGAGTAAGTCCTGTAATGGACTTAGTTTGTATTACCTAAGTCGTGCGGCACTCTTGCGTGTCTGCCTGCAAGGGACCAGCCTCCTCGAAACCTCTTATGGTCCCATAAGGACCTTGTCCTCCGACTTGTTGAGCTCCCTCAAACGAATACGAGCTCTGGAGAAGTCTAACTCTCCAGCTACACCGATCATATCTCTATATGATCGAGTCTCCTCCGTGTGATTCATTGGTACTTACACTCGAAATCCCTCTCGGTGGTACACAACCCTCATATGCTTATGACTAAGGCTTTCATCCGATGTAAAATTTGATGCACGTATGGAATACTCACCTCTATAGTACCATGGCATTCACTCCTTAAATTCATAGCCCTTCTTGTCATCATGATTTTCACCGAAGTATAACTCTCAGTAGTTCCTAATCATACCTCTGTATGATCAAGTCCCTCACAGGACTTTCCTCGTTTGTGTCACATCACCTTGAACTATTCACAATCCACTGTACTATATCGCCTCTTGGTGACATCTCTATTATATTATGATATTTGTGGGATGAACTCGGACTACGATCTCTCGATGTGTGGCTCTCGCCAGCATATTACAGTACTTCCGTCATCTTTGATTGTGTTCGCTCCTTTAGCAATTAACCTTCGTCCATCCGCTCTCGGGTCACACACGGATGAAACGTAGCTCTAGGACAAGCCGTATCATCATACACACTTCAAAAAACGTAAAAAATATAAATCTTTCTTTCTTTCTTTTCGAGTATGCCAAAATCTTAAGTTAGAATGTAAATCAGAAGAGAACTCCCACTGATGGATTTCTTCTAAAAGGTTAGGGTTTTATGATCATATCATTTAAGATACAAGATCAGAAATTTTTTTTCTGTTCCACAATTCTTAGTTTCAGTACTTCTTGCGCTCATTCATCCAAGTGATTAGTTCCCCAGATACAGAAATCAACTTAGGTATATGATAACAGTTGTAGATACCCAATCCAAGGTTCAGTACTCTGTTTCTTTAACAAAAAGCAACTACTGTTTAAAAAAAAACACAAAGGAGATAAACTAACCTATATGGCAGATATGGTAACCCTTCACGGTAGCTGAATGGAACTGATTGTTGAGGAGCAGCGCTTCCCATATATGAACCGCGTGGAAGTGAGACAGCTCCAATGTAGAGGTCTCACCTTGGGCGCACTAAAATAGAGATCCAACAAACAAAACAATGTTTATGTTAAAAAGTGTCTAACATGTTATGCATATATGACTAAGGAAGAAGAGTGAAAACATAAAGAATGATGTAATTCATTTTTGAAACATAATTCAGAATTTCCCATAGCATAGTTTTGAACCATCATTCAGCATTTCCCAGATCATAAGCTAGTCAACCTACTATCATATTTACCCGTGCGAAAGCAACATGTATATTAATGAACTCAAGAATTGCACCCTCAAGAGTATTGAATACAGTAATATCTTCCATGAGCCGCTTGATTGGACTGGTCAAGGACCTCTTCCAAATGGAATAGATGAGCCTGGTGATGACGATTGAAAAAGAAAAAAAATTATGAGTCCAGTTTGCTTGATATACTTAACATAATGCACTCTGAGACTATCACTAAACGAGTGACCTAGGGCAAAGGAACTTTAGGACCATGGAAAGATCGCAGAAGATAGAGGTGAAATTAGCAGACAGCACACTCCAATGTAACTTGAAAAAAGATTGTGGCACACAAAAAATAAATTAAATGCCACCTTAATATGAAAGATGTGCCCTCCAGAGCCAATGACTTTATGATTGACTTAATTAGCACAATTAAGTGACTTGGTGTACTCAACATATATTATAGGAGCAGGAGGTACCACTTTTGTAAGACAAAATATGTTGACACCTCCATATTAATGAAATTATCCAATAATAAACAGCCAAATGCGAAAAGAAAACAATGCATTGGGTCATGGTTACTATATCATCATAACCAGGGCCAGAGTCTTGTTACTGCCATTAAGGGCAGCAACTTAAGTAGTGATGAGAACCAATAAATTGGATAACTTATATGGAGCAATTCAACAGATTTTGAGATGCAACTTATCAATCTCAAGGAAAGATTGAAACGAAGCTTTCAGAAATACTACCATAATCAGAGATTCGGAGTTATACCACCAAATGTTGGAAAAGTGCCAAGCCGCCCAAGTGAAGCCAAGTTACAATTTGCCCGTCTGCCATCGATAACTGGGCTTGGGTCTGCACACGCTCTTCTTGCAGATTCCGGATCTCGAAAAGTGTGATGACGATTGAAAAAGAAAAAAAATTATGAGTCCAGTTTGCTTGATATACTTAACATAATGCACTCTGAGACTATCACTAAACGAGTGACCTAGGGCAAAGGAACTTTAGGACCATGGAAAGATCGCAGAAGATAGAGGTGAAATTAGCAGACAGCACACTCCAATGTAACTTGAAAAAAGATTGTGGCACACAAAAAATAAATTAAATGCCACCTTAATATGAAAGATGTGCCCTCCAGAGCCAATGACTTTATGATTGACTTAATTAGCACAATTAAGTGACTTGGTGTACTCAACATATATTATAGGAGCAGGAGGTACCACTTTTGTAAGACAAAATATGTTGACACCTCCATATTAATGAAATTATCCAATAATAAACAGCCAAATGCGAAAAGAAAACAATGCATTGGGTCATGGTTATTATATCATCATAACCAGGGCCAGAGTCTTGTTACTGCCATTAAGGGCAGCAACTTAAGTAGTGATGAGAACCAATAAATTGGATAACTTATATGGAGCAATTCAACAGACTTTGAGATGCAACATATCAATCTCAAGGAAAGATTGAAATGCAGCTTTCAGAAATACTACCATATTGAGAGATTCGGAGTTATACCACAAAATGTTGGAAAAGTGCCAAGCCGCCCAAGTGAAGCCAAGTTACAATTTGCCCGTCTGCCATCGATAACTGGGCTTGGGTCTGCACACGCTCTTCTTGCAGATTCCGGATCTCGAAAAGTTACCTAATTCCTCCATGCAAATAAACATCGTCACATCCGATGTAGAAGTCGCCATAACAGAGAAAAACACTGACAAGTCAAATCTCTCCTCAAAATCTCCATCCTACCAAAGAACCCGCAAGAAGCGCTAAGGCGAGCAATACTCACGAAACCATAACCCTTCCACCTCCCGGTCTTCTTGTCGGCGATCACGACGGCCTCAAGGATCTCGCCGAACTGCTCGAAGTGGCGGCGCAGCGTCTCGCTCTTCGTCTCCCACGCGAGGCCCCCCACGAAGACCTTCCTGTACGTGGTGTCCCCAAAAGGGGAACTCAGGTGGTGGGGCCCGGAGCTGGAGCTCGACGACAATCCGGACGCCGAGCCCGGCAGCGAGTGGTGGAAAGACATCGAACGATCCCACAAGAACCAAAATTCCAGGCCGGAAAAAAAGCGACTTCCAATCGCTCTGATCGTATGATTAAATCTACCTCGTGAGATTCGATACTTACACTCAAAATTCGTCGTTAGTGGTATACAGCTGATGATTAAGACTATCATTGATATAAAATTTAATACATTCATAAAATTCCACCCCTTAATATCATGATATTTACTCATTGAATTCATAATTTTTCTTATCATTCATCTAAGTAGAGCTCTCAGTAACTTTCAATTATACCTTTGTACGATCAAATCCCTTACGAAATTTCTTCTGTATATCGTATTATCTTGAACTATCCCATCATGATCCGTTACATCATATCGTCTCTTGGTGACATCTTCATTGTAATCTAATCTTTGTAGAATGAATTCAGACTATGAGCTTTTCATGTATGGCCTTTACTAGCACATTATAGGACCTCTGCCACCTTTGTTTGTGTTCGCTTCTTTGACAATTGACTTTCGTCCACCCGCTATTGAGTCACACCCGAACAAAGCACAACTCTATGATAGTCTGTCGCCTAATAGCTCTCAAAATCTATTGATTTCGTTGAAATTAGTGCGTAATTGTTTGGATCTCAGACGTATGCACAATCTCCGTTGCTCATCACTTCGTGGCAATTCAAATGATAGCATTACCACATAATTTTCAAGAGTATCGGCCTTCACATCCTCTTGGCCCATGTCAAGACCTTCGAATCGTAACTTTACCTCCATAAGTTGAGTCGTCTTAGTTCCTCTATCAAATACCTCTGATTCATATTCCTTTTATGTTGACTCCCTTCATACGGGTTAGGTACTTCATCAAATTTCATTGAAATTACTTCGCTTCTCGATTTGCATTGAGTTGATGGTAGCTCTGACACTCACTATTCCATAGGTCAATCCTCCATTAAGTCGTGACTATAAGTATGCCTTTATTTGATATTACCTTGGGTCGCTTTCCTACTTGATCTAATAATACATCTATTATCGCATTATCTCATATGAGATTACCTCGCCAGTATATTACAGTACCTCCGTCATCTTTGATTGTGTTCGCTTCTTTAGAAATTAACCTTCGTCCATCCGCTTTCGGGTCATACACGGATGAAACGTAGCTCTAGGACAACCCGTATCATCATATACACTTCAAAAAACCTAAAAAATATAAAACTTTCTTTCTTTATTTTCGAGTATGCCAAAATCTTAAGTTAGAATGTAAATCAGAAGCTCGTTCAATTCATTAAGCTTTGTGGAGTTATTATCTTGAGGTATTCTTCCTCAATATATGTAGTCAATTACACATGATTCTTCCTCTAGAGAAATAGGACTTATCCCTCCTAGATATCTATCACATTGGAACAACTTTTCTTTTCACATCATTCCCTCTAGAAGTATTAGAGACCACCATCCCATTAGACTATTTCGTCTTGCTAAACAAACTATGTATTATTTTGTCCTCATGAACTCACTTACTAGATTGTAACTCTTCATCAATATAACACCTCTCAAAGCTTAGTAATATGCTAAACTTGCTATACACTTCAGCCTCATACGAATATATTCTTTCCATACCAAAGAAAAAGTTTTAATGCTCCATAGTGTCAAGTTTTGGTCGCTTTGGGATTGTCACAGATAGTCTATTGTCCACATATAAGCCATTGCATTAGTACCAGATTCTTTGAATTAGCAATTTCCTTTACCTTTGTGAGTTTTACACAACTTTGTTGATCGTTGAGCAACTCATCTCACCTTACATGATCTCATCTTTTGCCAAACACCCCGCTTATCTTGAACACCATCAAATTTGGTTGCCAACATCAATTCATAGCTCAAACTCAGTCATCCCAATCTTTTATGCACTATATGTTCTTCCCAATTCATTTGTCCTTGTAGTGTCTCTCTCATGAAGGATTGACGATTCCTCCGAATATCAATTTCGGATGTTCACTCCTCTGAGCGACTCCTTTCTTTACGTTTCTACGTTTGTTTCCCCCAAATGATCGTGTGTGCTGACTACCCTTAACATAGTCCCGTTATGTCATCACATTTACATGTTAAGTGTTTCTAAGTGTGCTTATCCTACTCATTTGAGATATTTACTAAAGAGTATTTATTATATTTTTTATATATAATTTAATATTATATATATATAATGTGAATTATTTTTATACATATTTTTTTATAAAGGATAAATAGCAATTTGACCTTTCGATAATTTATCAAATTCTTTATCAACTAAAACTTTGACCTTATGATAAACTATCAAGGTCTTGAGTAGCTAAGGCTAGTCAGCATCTTAAAAATATGTCAAATTAAGTTTTGAACCCTTAACATTTGGTTAATGAATTTGGTACTTCACTATTAAACTAATATTTTAAGTACATAGATAAGATTTTAACTTCATAACCCTTGATAAGTTAATCTGATATATCATCATCAAACTAATATTTAAAATATAAAATATATAAAAATATCACATTATGAATGTTGTAAAAAAGTGAAAAAAAAATTGAGAATATTTTTTAAAAATAAAATACTTTAGTGTAACGCCTAAGACTCTCATTAACACGATGTGTTGTACTAATGTCAAGACGTTCAGATAATAGGAAAAAAAAGTGAGATTAGTGTCTCTAACATCATTTTGTCTTCTATAAAAACAACATATATTCTGTCATCAACAAATCATTAATGAAAAGCTAATAAATAGAGAAAAAAAAACTTAAAAAGAAAGAAAATTATGTATCGTGTTGCTTTGATGCCTCTCTTCTTGTGTCAATTTTAGAACAGGGCCAACTTGTCCTTGTTTGAATTAAGAAGTATAAAGCTTTGATATATACTGTGCCTTTCTACATTCATCAATCTCAATAGTTTGCTGGTAGCTCAAGTATTTTCTTGGATGTGGATTCCAAACTCAAAGCGGATAAGATCAACCACATACTTCAGATGATAGCGAGAAAGTGACTCGAACTTAACGCCCAGCGTAGCTTTCATTGAAAACAAAGAAAGTAGCACATTTTGATAGGTTATCTTCATGTTTTTAAGGATAGTTTAATGGATGTTGCCAAGGTTTGTGACATCATCTTATGAATGAATGAATGAATATACACGCTCATGATCATCCAAAGACAAAGCAAAATTGACTACCACTAGTGAGACTTGGAATCTAAATCCAAGTCTTCATTTTGACTATCTCTTAAGTCAAAGTCATCGTTTCGTTATGTCTGATTTAAGCTACACTACCTAATTAATCCAAGTTTATTGACTTTCAATTTGAACTCCAATTTCAAATCAAGTTTATCTGATCAAAGATCCAAACCCATTTTTCAGTACTTGTCATATTTTAGATCCAAGTCCAAATTGCATGCTCATTCGGAGTCAAACCTAACAACTAAATTCAACTTCATTCGAAGTCTATCTTGCAACTCTTCTCCTACGTATCTCAGTAACCTATCGTGATAAGCATGTCATGAATCCTGGGGGGTCAAATTGGACGTAAAGTCTTTTCATACTATCTTATACGAAATTTACTAATCACACAAGAAATAATTTCTTAAATATGATATTAATCTATTTTTCCTAAAATATTTATTTTAACCTTGTGATGCACTAATTGACACCTTAGTGCCACGCTAGTGACATGTAGTCGATAGCACGGTGTCTTGATATATGCCGACACGTGGCTAATATCATAATACTATATAGACAATCAATGTGTGTCTCAGATTTAACGCCCCATAATATTACAATCTTAATTAAGCCTAAGAATAATATAAAATTATTCTTTATAATCATCGATGATATGAAGAGTAACGATCTCCATAACCCACGATAAAGGGGACTCTCCATGTGCGTTTCTCACATACTCAAAAGCTTTTTTCGGAGATTTTCACTTCGGGCGAAGCTAACTTGAGACGGTTGGCACCAACTTAAGACTAACATTGCCAAAAGTATAATGCAGTAATAACAGCCTCTTTTCTTTCTTTTTTTTTCTCTTTTAATGTGACAAAAATCTTTATTGCTAAAAGCTAAGACTAAGGATTCTAAGCATGAATGCTGCCAATAAGCTGCCTTTTCAGTTGAGCAAGTTGCTTTTAACTGTGAGATTAGACCATCTTCTGTAGCTATAACTTGTTGGAATAGAAACCAAAAAAAAAAAGAAAGTGAAAATGGAGTAATCACTCTTTTCTGATTGTTTCTTTTTCTATGTCTGAAGCCAATATAATTTCCATTGATGAAGTTGTTCAACACTAGTTTGTGTTGGACAAGTTTCCAAATTAATTCTCTGAACTTTGACCGATGAGAATCAAACAAGTTTTCACTTGTAGAATCACAGCAAGCTAAAACTGCTGCAGCTACTTGAAAGAAGAAGATACACTGCATCATCATCTCATATCTGCCACTCGTGACTTGAGGAGATCTGTTCTCAAAGAACTCTGTACTTGATTGAGGATCAACTCAAGCATATTTATTACTTGATCTCAAGTCATGAAGAATTTAATTTGTCATCCATTTTTTTCTCGCTTGAATAAGATTGAGGTTGAAGATGCAAACCTCGTCGCTCTCTCAGGCCACGCCTCTTGCATCTTCCTGGCGTGCAAGCGAACGCGTCTTCCGATTAGGGTTAGGTGAGATGTCTGGTTCTGCACGGTAGACATCGATGCATGCTTCGTTGCTCTACCTGTCCACTGTTCATGAATGGGTTTCTTTCTCATGCGCTCGATTGATCTCTTTGACGAAACATGAAGCATGTACTATGTATGATCGATCGTACATCAGCATGTAATATGGATGTTAGGCCTTTGCAGCCACATCTGTGTTAGGCCTTTGCAGCCAAGCTTGTGGAACAAGTCGTCGAGCTCGTCGACATGCTTTACACGCTCTCTCGTGTTACTGTATGGTCTCGAGACCAACATGCTTTACACGCTCTCTCGTTACTATGTGGTTGGATGCGTGTTCACGTACGCCGAGTCAAGAGGAGTTCATTTCCAAGACGACAGAGCGTCTTCCTCTCCCCTCCATGGCGCGTCGCTTTACGCCACGTGATATGCATGGAAGAACATGCAAGAACAGACAATTAAAACATGAAATAGGAAAGGAATTATAATCTATGAATTTAATTTGAGATTCGAAAAATTAAACAATCAATCTACTTATATTTTTTTGTGAATGGGATCGCATTATGTATGTATCTTTTCCTTTGATCCTTATAACTTTGATATTGTATTTACAAATTCAATAAATAAAGTACAATATTGAATATATGTTATCTATATATCAAAAGCACAATAGTAAGATGTCTAAAATGTAATAGTTAATTTATCCAGTAATTAATTAAGATTTGAAAAGGAGAAAAAAGAAATTTGTAGAAACTGAGGACAAATTTCAACTTTATATATTTATCTTAAATTAAGGAAAAAGGCATTTTTCATGAAATAATAAACTCTAAAAAGAGGGGGGGAAATGTAAGTTTCCACATGCTGCGATCGCAGTGCTATCCCCTTTCTTTAAACTCCTCCCGCGTCCTTTTTAAGAGCGAGCGCGGCGCGGCACGGTATTGGACTCACCTTCCCTCTCGGCTCCTCACCGTTGCCTCCTCCGCTAGCGAGCATGGACGTCCGCCGAAGGTCCCTCCAGCGGCTCTCCTCGGCCGCCGCTGCTCCCTCTGTGGCGGGAGGAGCTCGTCGCCCCGCCGATGCTTTGGTTCAGGCGTCCGACGTCCTCCCGCTCCCGATCCGGTACACCAACCTCCTCTTCTCCGGCGTCTTTATCGCCTCCCTCGTCTTTCTCATGCGGCGGTGGCGCGAGAAGGTCCGCTCCTCCGTCCCGCTCCACCTCCTCGGCCTCTCTGAAATCCTCGCCGTCGCCGGCGTCATCGCTTCCCTCGTCTACCTCATCAGCTTCTTTGGCATCGCCTTCGTCCAATCCATCGTCTCTTTCTACGACGACGAGGACGAATTCCTTCTTTCCGCCCCTGTCCCCGGCCCCGCGGCCGCTGCTTACGCTACTTCGCTCGCTACCGACCCCATTTGTCCGCTCCTCTACACCGACAATGCCGCCCCTCGGAAGGACCCGGAGGTCACTGCCGAGGACGAAGAGATCATCTCCTCCGTGGTCGCAGGTAGGACCCCATCTTATGTTCTCGAAGCCAGGCTAGGGGATTGCAGGAGGGCGGCCGGGATCCGGCGGGAGGCCCTGAGGAGGATCACCGGAAGGGCGTTGGAGGGGTTGCCGCTCGATGGATTCGACTACGCGTCTATCATGGGGCAATGCTGCGAGCTCCCAGTGGGGTACGTTCAGCTGCCGGTGGGTGTCGCCGGACCTCTGGTGCTCGACGGAAGGGAGCACTACGTGCCGATGGCGACCACAGAGGGGTGCCTGGTGGCCAGCACCAGTAGGGGTTGCAAGGCTATCGCGCAATCCGGAGGGGCCACGAGCGTGGTGCTCAAGGACGGCATGACGCGGGCGCCGGTCGTGAGGCTGCCCTCCGCAAGGAGGGCTGCTGAGCTCAAGGCCTTCTTAGAGGAGCCGAACAATTTCGAGACCATTGCCTTGGTGTTCAACAGGTGTTCGACTATTTGATGCCTTATGTTTCATCTAAATCAGGGAAGATGGTGATTAGGGTTCGCACTGTTCTGCTTTAGGATATAGATATTTAGACATCTTCTGCTAAATTTCGTAACTTGAGTCTTCCTTTAATTGTTGCTAGCTTTGGCCTTGATTACATTTCTCTTTCAGCTGCCTGGCTCCTGCTTGGTGATCTAATGAGCTTGTTCTTAGGAAAAAGTTTGACCTTGTTATGGTATTCCTTAGCCTCTTGCATTTGTGATGTCAAAACTCTTTGTCAGGTTTCTATTAGCTTCTTTCTTCCTATACCAAAGTTTTCAGCTTTGCTTTTGTTTTTCTTGATAGTCAACTTTCAATGGGGGAAAAATGTCACCATGTCACAGTTGGTGGTTGAGAATGGATCAAGCTCTTCCTTTTTGTCTAATACAAACTTAAATTTGAATGTTTCATGATCTTAGATGATGTGGGTAGTGGAGTCCTTTAGGGAATTGGTAAACTTAATTTCCTGCACATGTTTCTGAATTGTTCTTCACCTTTCACTTGCATTTTCCTGTAGTTTGAGCATAGGAATTCATTGGCACCTTTGTGCTGTTGTTTTGACACCCTTGTAGCTTTTGTAGTCCACTGAAGTCTCATTAAATTGCATGTTTGTCACAGGTCTAGCAGATTTGCCAGGTTACAGGCAATCAAGTGTGCTCTAGCTGGGAGGAATCTCTACATGAGATTCAATTGCAGCACTGGAGATGCAATGGGGATGAACATGGTTTCCAAAGGCGTGGAGAATGTATTGGGCTACCTGCAGAATGACTTCCAGGACATGGATGTCATCAGTATCTCAGGTTAGATTATTTGCCCTGCCTTAGACTTGCTAGATTGTTATTAAGATTTTTGTGTTCCAGTATGTTTCTTAATTAATTGATGATGGATGGAGATCATCCCTATGGTGAAGTCTGCTTCAAAATGTGTACCACAACTAGAACTTCACTAACCTTTCTATCTGCTGTGGAGCTGTTCATTGGGATGCTTGAGTTATAATGATTTACTCTTTCTTTTGGGTTTTCTTATGGATTTATACTGCATAGATTTATTAAAAAATGCTACATGTACACATGAAGTATACACCGCTTGACATGGCAGCCCACGTGGAATGTGGATGATATGTAAGCGCAATGCGGATGACACCACATTGAGTAGTCAACGTGTGTTCTTCGTGTGGACATGTCGCAAGACTGTAGACTCGGGCCAATCCGTGACGAGTCAAAAGACAACGTTAAGATAGTGATGTGTTGCCTAGGTGGCAAATGACATGGATGATACTGTAACCGGCACATTCATGCACCTATATGAATTCTCATGTGTTGATGAGATTTACAAGAGCACAGAGCAACACATCTAGATGACTCAGAATTTGCCTGATACACTTCAAGCTGTTGTGTTGCTTGATGCAAAATTTTCTTAAGCGCGAATCCACATAGTGTTTTTATCTGTTCAATAGGAAAAGGCTAAAATGTCAAATGCCTATATCGAGCTTCTCATTATTTGCTCTGTAATGCTTCTCTTGGCACTGACCAGGCAATTTCTGCTCCGACAAGAAGCCGGCTGCGGTGAATTGGATTGAAGGACGGGGCAAGTCGGTGGTTTGCGAGGCAATCATCAAGGAAGAGGTGGTAAAGAAGGTTCTTAAGACCAACACACCTGCACTGGTGGAGCTCAACATGATCAAGAACCTTGCTGGGTCAGCGGTTGCTGGATCTCTGGGGGGTTTCAATGCTCATGCCAGCAACATTGTGTCAGCCATCTACATTGCCACCGGCCAAGATCCAGCTCAGAATGTGGAGAGTTCTCACTGTATCACCATGATGGAAGCTGTGAATGGTGGAAAGGATCTTCATGTTTCTGTGACTATGCCATCCATTGAGGTAATATATCAATCTGATTTACTAATAAATGTAGTGTGTAGCCCAAACTTCATGATGCAGTCTTTACTCTTCCCTAGCCAAGTATCTGTGTGGTATGATGTCATGTAAGTGATGACATCCTCACTTAACTTCAGGATGTATATTTTCATAGTCTTACACATTGATTTGACTACCTAACTTCCTCCTGTTACACATTGATTTCCATAGCTAAGTATCTGTATGGTATGATGTCATGCATAGAAATTTGGATACTTGCTGCATTCTTAATTAACTTTGTTAACCATCTGTTTGGCTTCCTATCCAATGAAAAACTTCAAATAGATGGCTTAAGGCAAATAAATTCACCTCAGGATGAAAAACACAACAAATAAAATGCAGCTGTATATATATATATATATAGATAGTTCTCCTAACACCACTGGTGCTTATGGTAGACCATTTTATTTCTCTTACAGCTAGTTATATCCACAAACTTGTTGGGTTCTTTCTTTGATTTGTTCAATTCACTTATCAAGACTATTGCACTGTAGAGATGGGTTCAATTCTATTAGTACCATCAATCAACCTGATATACTCAATAAGCTGTAGGCTACTTACCTATCCTCGTACTCTTTTGATAAATATTTTCCATATCAATGCTGTTCTACTGATCGACATGACTTGCATCCAGTGGCAAAGGATATTAAGTATCATTTGCAAAAGGGGCTCATGCTGTCTGCATTGTCAACAGGTTGGCACAGTTGGGGGTGGGACTCAGCTGGCTTCCCAGGCTGCCTGCTTGGACTTGCTCAGTGTGAAGGGCGCAAGCCTGGAATCTCCTGGGGCAAATGCCCGACGACTGGCAGCCATCGTGGCAGGCGCAGTTCTAGCCGGGGAGCTCTCTCTGCTCTCAGCTCTTGCAGCTGGTCAGCTTGTGCAGAGTCATATGAAGTACAACAGATCAGCAAAGGTTTCTCCAAAGCTGCCACCTGAATGAAACCATGTCATCTTAAACAGCTTCCTCGAAGATGGACAAATTTTCTTAAGCTAGCAAGGTCGATTTGCAAGGAACATAAATAAAGGTGAAGAGATCCTGGGATCTACAACTAGTTTCTTGCTGTAGGTGGGTTCATATGGTTATTGAAACAGTTCTCTCTTCTGTTGTAACATCTATGTATATGAACTTTGCAGGCTCATGGTGCAATTAAATGAACTCTTTTGCTTCCTCCTGGTTATTGACTTCCCTTTTCTTAGTTCATCTTCACTGTATTTTGTTTAAGAAATTGCTGTGTCATGTGATTTACTATGTCACCATATAACATGGCAACATGCAAGAACTATGGAGTTGTCACATCAAATGCCACTCATTTTTGTCTCGAGATGTGCCTTTTCCTCGATATTACATGATCCTTATCATAATAGGAAATAAGCTTAATACTCTGCTTTACTATATGCAGAACAAATACTTTGACATGCAAAATAAAATAAAATTGTAAGATTGCTAAACCAGAGGATCGTGCAAAGCTTATTTCAGATGGGCCTAAAAGAATTAATGTGAATCTTGATTTTATAACGATTTTGTAATCAAATATTAGAATGAAATATAGTTTCATAAACTCTTTGAGATATATATGTTTATGTATGCGAGCCACTTTATGTTTTCTATATGACTCAAGTTTTCTATCTTAGTGCAATGAGACATTTTATCACGATAACCTGTTGAGATATGATTATATATATCTAATTCATGGTCTTAGACTGTTAATAATTTTATATGTACATAAATGATGTTAATAGATAATTAAATAGAAAAATTAAAATTGTTAGATTTGATAGGGATGATAAATTTTAAGGTAGTTATGATGAACTTAATTAATCTTATATTGAGGAGATGTAAATTGATACTCCTTTATCATTTAATATTCGAGAGATTGTTGTTCCTTAAATCGCTAAATGATTTGATAAAAATGAATAACAAAATAATATTAGTGAACTCTTATATAATATTAATATCACTACTGGTGAATTTGTAGAATAATCACAATCGATAATTTTGAGAATATCTCAAAAGAAAAGGAAAAATATAATTTTTGTTAATTATATGGTATATCTACAATAATCAGATTATGATATAGGAATCAAAAGGATTCCTCGTTGTTTTTATAGGTCATAAAAAGTAACAATCCTAAAAAACAATATGAAACAATAAAAAAATAGTTAAAATTAATAGACTAGATTAATGTTTAAGAACTCATAGAATTATCCACTAATTATAAAGGAGTCTGTTATATAAATATGACTCAAAGAATAATATCAAACTATAAAATCGCTAGACTTATGGTCAAAGATTTTACTTATAAAAAATAAGTCGATCATAATGAGATATTTTCTCTAATTTTTTAAATAAACTTATTAAGAATCATAATAATATTAGTGGCTCATTATGATTTTGGGTTATATTATATGAAAGTGAAAATATTTTTTTTTAAGAATCATAATAATATTAGTGGCTCATTATGATTTTGGGTTATATTATATGAAAGTGAAAATATTTTTTTTGAATGAAGATATAGATATTTATGGGTTGACTTAAACGATTTACAAAGAAAATAAAAAGAAAAGAGATGTAAATTTTAATATGTAAATTTAGAAATTTTATTTATGACCTTAAGCAAGCTCCCAAATAATGGTATATAAAATTTTATGATATCATTACTTCCTTCAAATTTAAGAAAAATACTATTGATTAGTATTTATATTTAAAGATTAATGGGAATAAGTTTATTATATTGATCTTATATATGAATAATATTTTGCTTGCTAGTAATGATCATGGTTTATTATACCAAACCAAAAGATTTCTTATCAAGAATTTTAAAATAGTTAGTATGAATAAGACATCTTATGTTTTTAGCATTAAAATATTCAAGGATAGACTTGAAGAATTATTACAATTTTGTTTAACAAATGACATAAGTAAAACTTTCAGTCAAAATAAGTATCTTTGTTTAATAGTCTATCCTTGAATATTTTAATGCTGAAAACATAAGATGCCTTATTCATACTAACTATTTTAAAATTCTCATGACTGAAATTCTTAGAGAGATTTAGAATACAATTTTGTTTAACAAATGACATAAGTAAAACTTTCAGTCAAAATAAGTATCTTTAAAATAACTTAGAAAAAACTAGATAAAGAAAATTATTCATGAAAGCCTATTATATGCTAAGCCTATACGATATCAATTTTTATAATCAAAGCACTAGATATATATTAGAGTTAACCAAGAATAAAATACTATAGATAAAGTAATAAAATATCTGAAAGGGATAAACGATTATATGCTCATATATATAAAAATAGATCAGCTTGAAATAATAATATTTTTAGATACTAATTCTATAAATTATCTCGATAATAGGAAGTCCACTTTATGTTTTACGGATAATTTATAGAGAAAAATATTAAATAATATATTATTGTATAAGAGTTGATTTTATGGTTTTCTTCGAGGCCACTAATCAAGTTTTATGACTGAAAAATTTTCTCATGATTTGGTGTGATTAGACTCAATTGTCAATTTATTGAAGATATTTTATGATATATCACAATAATTTTATTCTCTAAGAATATAAAGTATTCTAATAGTTTTATGCATTATGATATAAGTACTTGATGGTTAGAGAAAAAATTCAAAAATAATTAATATCAATTAAAAACTTGAGTTTTACTATATTGATTGTTGATCCATTTATTTATGACTTATAATCTAAAGTATTTAAAAGAATATATTTTTATAATTATGTCTATGAGTAATCTAAAAAAGATATGATGATGCATATTTGAGTAGATACTATAATTGATATTATTATTTACATACTTAAAGTTATTTATTTTTGTTATCCTGTCCATATTTATGTATGTACATAGTATATAAAAGGAAGCATGACACCGATGATACACAACCGCTATGACTCGCATTGGTGATCAAACTTTATATGATATTATTATATTTATTAGACTTATTAGCCTATCGGGTGGACGAGAGGGTCAAGTTTTCAAACCTCCCTAGCTCGGTAAGGACTGTAGCGAGGGATGCGAGCGTTGTTAGCGATGATCCATCACCAACTTGCCTTCTTCTACTTGTCATCGAGGCAGGCCGCGAGAGGAGCCGAGGTGGACTACAAGTAGTGCAGAGGTGGTCTCCTCTCTGCTCGTCTCAAAGAGACCCACATGGGGTAATAGGACCATAGCAGGATGCTGCAAAGACCCCCATCGCCGACCTGCCTCTCTAAAATATATTAAATATATGATTATATTCTAATTACGTTTATTGACAAATAGAAAATAAATATATTTATGAGAGGATGTCATGAGAACCCTCATCCTTTCTTTATCCATAATATATCGATCGATCAATATCGTTAAAGCATTGAAAAAATATACATTGAATATTTAATTTATCGTTATTTAATTTTATTTTTTGATATTAAAATTTTTTGAATAACAGTAACAATATTGCAGCGCTCGATCTCGTCGCTCGAATGCGCGACCAACGGCTACGAAGAAAGCTGCGTTCTCCACCAGGGCAGGGCGGCTACGCCACGATCTACAAGGCCGTAGATCACCATCAAGAAGTCCAAGATCACCAACAGTATCGAGATCGAGCAGTTCATCAACGAGGTGACCGTTCTGTCCCACATCAACCACCGGAATGTGGTGAAGCTGCTGGGGTGCTGCTCGGAGACGCAGGTTCCCTCGCTGGCCTACCAATTTAGACCCAACGGAAGCCACCCTCTTCCACCACATCCATGGCGAAAGCCGCAAGGGCTCGCTGTCCTTGGCGAACCGCCTGAGGACAGCGTCCGAGACGGTGGGGCGTTTGCCTACCTGCACTCAGCAGCATCCACGCCGATCATTCACAGGGATGTCAAGTCCTCCAACATCCTCCTCGACGACAGCTGCACCGCAAAGGTGGCAGACTTGGGAGCGTCCAAGCTCATGCTGCCCGACCACGACGGCCTGCCGTCGCTGGTGAAGGGCACGCTGGGGTACTTGGACCCCGGGTACCTGCACACGTCTCAGTTCACCGACAGAAGCGACGTCTACAGCTTCGGCGTCGTTCTGGTCGAGCTGCCGACGGGGGAGGAGCCCATCATGGTGGGCAAATCATCGGAGTAGCTTACTTATGATGTTTTTATTTCAAACATAATTACGAAAATATTTCTCGTAATCATATGTTTTTATTTCAAACTTACTTATGACAACACTCCAAAATCAAATTGGATCAAGTGGATCTCATCACGAGAGATACTCGGCTGACGATAGTGTTCTTGAGCTTAAGTTGATGTTTTTTTTGTGGAGTGTTTGGGTGTTGGTTGTATTGCTTATGGCAGGAGATGGTGTATATTATTTTGTGATAAATCTGTCAGAAACCTTATTATTTCTGCCTGAAACTTAGAAATGTGAATACAAGTCAATGGTCAACTTGGGTTTCGTTTTTTGTTCTTCTTTTCGGAGATCACATCACCACCACAAAGAGGATAAGAGTTAGGCAATCCCATCAGCCACTACCTAAAGGGATCAATAAGAAGAAACCAATTGGATGACATGATCTACCAAACAAATTGGCTTGTCCAACGCGAACACTACACACTATGGTGTTATCAAATCTTGATTAGATCGGTTGGTTCGATCAGAAAAAAACTCTGAACCGAATCTTTTACTCTTCTTGTAATATCGAAACAGTCCCAAGTCAAAATGAACAAGATAAAATCATTAAATCGATTTGAACCTAATAGAATCCGTTTCAGATTCAGTTTGATTAAGGTAAGATAGACTCGAATGGAAACCGATTAAGATCTACCAAATCAAATTAGTTTAAAGTTGATATGTGGTTTGGACCCATGTGCTTTGGGTTGCTTGGGATGCCTTCGAGGTGAAAACATCAAGCTCTCGAGATGCCACTTACACAAAGACCGAGGTCGACAGAGATTTCTCTAAGTTTAAAACCTAAGGTAGGTGAGTATGGATGCAAATAGTCGAAAAGTGATCCTCGTTCTTATTGTGTTGAAAATGAGTTTTTATGTCTAGTCGTAAAATGACAAAATATTTTATGTCTAGTCATAAAAGGATAATATTCTACGGGGAGGCAACCTCTAATCGCCTCCAACAACCTCCCCCGGGTCTTTTATCCACATGAGTGACAAGAGGGAACAGTTTATAATCGCCTGTCTTAGACCCTTATCCACATGGGCAAATAGGAGGGTGGTCTTTGTCTTCTCCTTCCACCTTGGACATAATGTAGAAGCCATGTGTCGAGTGACTACTTCCCCCCTCCCCCGCCCCCCCAAGGTATTTTATTAGGTTTCTCGACTACCACGCCTCAAGCACAGGAGGGGTTCGAGTTTTCCTATTGCCACGCCTCGAGTGAAGGAGGGGGTAGTTTCCCGACCTCCACACTTCATGTGGAGGGGATTGAGATTTCCCGACCTCCATATCTCATGTGGAATTAGGGGTCGGGTTTCCCGATCTCCACACCTTGGGTGGAGGAGAGACCCGACCTCCACATCTTAGGTGGAGGAGGGACTTGACCTCCAAGACTCGGGCAAAGGAGAGGATTGGGATTTCTTGATTTGTATACCTCAAGTAAAGTTAGGGGTCAGGTTTCCCAACCTCCACGCCTCGGGTGGACGAGAGGGTCAAGTTTTCAAACCTCCCTAGCTCGGTAAGGACTGTAGCGAGGGATGCGAGCGTTGTTAGCGATGATCCATCACCAACTTGCCTTCTTCTACTTGTCATCGAGGCAGGCCGCGAGAGGAGCCGAGGTGGACTACAAGTAGTGCAGAGGTGGTCTCCTCTCTGCTCGTCTCAAAGAGACCCACATGGGGTAATAGGACCATAGCAGGATGCTGCAAAGACCCCCATCGCCGACCTGCCTCTCTTCTTTCACACATTGCGAGGTGAGCTATAAGAGGTGCGGAGGTGGGCCCCTTGCTCATCCCCGCTATGCACCGCTCAGCCTCGGGTGCATAGCGGGGATGCTACGAAGCCCCATGTTGCCAACCTGTCCCTCTTCTTTTGCTCGTCATGAGGCGAGCTGTGAGAGGAGCTAAGGCAAGCTCCTCCTTTGCTCGTCCCCGAGGGACCTTTGTCGAGCAACATGTCCATAACAAGGATACTGCGAAGCCCCGTCATCGATTTGCCCCTCCTATCGTCGAGGGAACCATGTCATGCAGTGGGTCGAATGCGCGACCAACGGCTACGAAGAAAGCTGCGTTCTCCACCAGGGCAGGGCGGCTACGCCACGATCTACAAGGCCGTAGATCAGCATCAAGAAGTCCAAGATCACCAACAGTATCGAGATCGAGCAGTTCATCAACGAGGTGATCGTTCTGTCCCACATCAACCACCGGAATGTGGTGAAGCTGCTGGGGTGCTGCTCGGAGACGCAGGTTCCCTCGCTGGCCTACCAATTTAGACCCAACGGAACCCACCCTCTTCCACCACATCCATGGCGAAAGCCGCAAGGGCTCGCTGTCCTTGGCGAACCGCCTGAGGATAGCGTCAGAGACGGTGGGGCGTTGGCCTACCTGCACTCGGCAGCATCCAAGCCGACCATTTACAGGGATGTCAAGTCCTCCAACATCCTCCTCGACGACAGCTGCACCGCAAAGGTGGCAGACTTGGGAGCGTCCAAGCTCATGCTGCCCGACCACGACGGCCTGCCGTCGCTGGTGAAGGGCACGCTGGGGTACTTGGACCCCGGGTACCTGCACACGTCTCAGTTCACCGACAGAAGCGACGTCTACAGCTTCGGCGTCGTTCTGGTCGAGCTGCCGACGGGGGAGGAGCCCATCATGGTGGGCAAATCATCGGAGTAGCTTACTTATGATGTTTTTATTTCAAACATAATTACGAAAATATTTCTCGTAATCATATGTTTTTATTTCAAACTTACTTATGACAACACTCCAAAATCAAATTGGATCAAGTGGATCTCATCACGAGAGATACTCGGCTGACGATAGTGTTCTTGAGCTTAAGTTGATGTTTTTTTTGTGGAGTGTTTGGGTGTTGGTTGTATTGCTTATGGCAGGAGATGGTGTATATTATTTTGTGATAAATCTGTCAGAAACCTTATTATTTCTGCCTGAAACTTAGAAATGTGAATACAAGTCAATGGTCAACTTGGGTTTCGTTTTTTGTTCTTCTTTTCGGAGATCACATCACCACCACAAAGAGGATAAGAGTTAGGCAATCCCATCAGCCACTACCTAAAGGGATCAATAAGAAGAAACCAATTGGATGACATGATCTACCAAACAAATTGGCTTGTCCAACGCGAACACTACACACTATGGTGTTATCAAATCTTGATTAGATCGGTTGGTTCGATCAGAAAAAAACTCTGAACCGAATCTTTTACTCTTCTTGTAATATCGAAACAGTCCCAAGTCAAAATGAACAAGATAAAATCATTAAATCGATTTGAACCTAATAGAATCCGTTTCAGATTCAGTTTGATTAAGGTAAGATAGACTCGAATGGAAACCGATTAAGATCTACCAAATCAAATTAGTTTAAAGTTGATATGTGGTTTGGACCCATGTGCTTTGGGTTGCTTGGGATGCCTTCGAGGTGAAAACATCAAGCTCTCGAGATGCCACTTACACAAAGACCGAGGTCGACAGAGATTTCTCTAAGTTTAAAACCTAAGGTAGGTGAGTATGGATGCAAATAGTCGAAAAGTGATCCTCGTTCTTATTGTGTTGAAAATGAGTTTTTATGTCTAGTCGTAAAATGACAAAATATTTTATGTCTAGTCATAAAAGGATAATATTCTACGGGGAGGCAACCTCTAATCGCCTCCAACAACCTCCCCCGGGTCTTTTATCCACATGAGTGACAAGAGGGAACAGTTTATAATCGCCTGTCTTAGACCCTTATCCACATGGGCAAATAGGAGGGTGGTCTTTGTCTTCTCCTTCCACCTTGGACATAATGTAGAAGCCATGTGTCGAGTGACTACTTCCCCCCTCCCCCGCCCCCCCAAGGTATTTTATTAGGTTTCTCGACTACCACGCCTCAAGCACAGGAGGGGTTCGAGTTTTCCTATTGCCACGCCTCGAGTGAAGGAGGGGGTAGTTTCCCGACCTCCACACTTCATGTGGAGGGGATTGAGATTTCCCGACCTCCATATCTCATGTGGAATTAGGGGTCGGGTTTCCCGATCTCCACACCTTGGGTGGAGGAGAGACCCGACCTCCACATCTTAGGTGGAGGAGGGACTTGACCTCCAAGACTCGGGCAAAGGAGAGGATTGGGATTTCTTGATTTGTATACCTCAAGTAAAGTTAGGGGTCAGGTTTCCCAACCTCCACGCCTCGGGTGGACGAGAGGGTCAAGTTTTCAAACCTCCCTAGCTCGGTAAGGACTGTAGCGAGGGATGCGAGCGTTGTTGGCGACGATCCATCACCAACTTGCCTTCTTCTACTTGTCATCGAGGCAGGCCGCGAGAGGAGCCGAGGTGGACTACAAGTAGTGCAGAGGTGGTCTCCTCTCTGCTCGTCTCAAAGAGACCCACATGGGGTAATAGGACCATAGCAGGATGCTGCAAAGACCCCCATCGCCGACCTGCCTCTCTTCTTTCACACATTGCGAGGTGAGCTATAAGAGGTGCGGAGGTGGGCCCCTTGCTCATCCCCGCTATGCACCGCTCAGCCTCGGGTGCATAGCGGGGATGCTACGAAGCCCCATGTTGCCAACCTGTCCCTCTTCTTTTGCTCGTCATGAGGCGAGCTGTGAGAGGAGCTAAGGCAAGCTCCTCCTTTGCTCGTCCCCGAGGGACCTTTGTCGAGCAACATGTCCATAACAAGGATACTGCGAAGCCCCGTCATCGATTTGCCCCTCCTATCGTCGAGGGAACCATGTCATGCAGTGGGTCTATAGTAGGGATGCTACGAAGCCCCCCATCATCCACGTACCCCTCTTCTTCACAAATGATGGGGAGAGAATCATGTCGGGTTTCCCGATCTCCACACCTTGGGTGGAGGAGAGACCCGACCTCCACATCTTAGGTGGTGGAGGGACTGGACCTCCAAGACTCGGGAAAAGGAAGGGATTGGGATTTCTCGATTTGTATACCTCAAGTAAAGTTATGGGTCAGGTTTCCCAACCTCCACGCCTCAGGTGGACGAGAGGGTCGAGTTTCCAAACCTCCTTAGCTCAGTAAGGACTGTAGCGAGGGATGCGAGCGTTGTTGGCGACGATCCATCACCAACTTGCCTTCTTCTACTTGTCGTCAAGGCAGGCCGCGAGAGGAGCCGAGGCGGACTACAAGTAGTGCAGAGGTGGTCTCCTCTCTGCTCGTCTCAGAGAGACTCACGTGGGGTAATAGGACCATAGTAGGATGCTGCAAAGACCCCCATCGCCGACCTGCCCCTCTTCTTTCACACATCGTGAGGCGAGCTATAAGAGGTGCAGAGGTGGGCCCCTTCCTTGCTCATTCCCAAGGGACCCACATCAAGCAACGGGTGCATAGTGGGCCCCTTCCTTTCTCTCCTTTAACCCTCGACGACAAGTAGAAGAAGGCAAATTGGGTAGGACTGCAGTGAGGGATGCGAGGGTTGTTGGCGACGATCCATCACCAACTTGCCTTCTTCTACTTGTCGTCGAGGCAAGCCGCGAGAGGAGTCGAGGCAGACTACAAGTAGTGCAGAGGTGGTCTCCTCTCTGCTCGTCTCAGAGAGACCCACGTGGGGTAATTGGACTATAGCGGGATGCTGCAAAGACCCCCATCGCTGACCTACCCATCTTCTTTCACTCATCATGAGGCGAGCTATAAGAGGTGCGGAGGTGGGCCCCTTCCTTACTCATCCCCAAGGGACCCACATCAAGCAACTGGTGCATAGCAGGGATGCTACGAAGCCCCATGTTGCCAACCTATCCCTCTTCTTTTGCTCGTCATGAGGCGGGTTGTGAGAGGAGCTGAGGCAAGCCACAAGCAATGTGGAGGTGGGCTCCTCCTTTGCTCGTCCCCGAGGGACCTATGTCGAGCAACATGTCCATAACGAGAATACTGCGAAACCCCATCGTCGATTTGCCCCTCCCATCGTCGAGGGAACCATGTCATGCAGTGGGTCTATAGCAGGGATGCTATGAAGCCCCCCATCATCCACGTACCCCTCTTCTTCACAAATGATGGGGAGAGAATCATAAACTAGTAGTCACCCGACACATGGCTGGCATGTGGTGTCCAGAGTGGACGGAGAAGGCAAAGGCCACCCTTCGCTTGTATGTTCAAGTAGACAAGACTCCGAGACAAGCAATTATATAATGTTCCCCCTTGTCGCTCGCGTAGATTAAATGTCAATAGGAGGTTGTCAGAGAGGGTTAAAGGTTGCCTCATCATAGAATATTCCATGAAATATTTCATCCATTTTACGACCAAGTATAAAAGCTCATCAACACAATGAAAAAGGGTATCACTTTTCGACCACTCACATCTAAGATTACTTTTCGAACACTTGCGTCCACACTCACCTATCTCGGATTACTAACTTGAGCGTCGGAGGGATCGAGTCAAGAAACCTCTCCCGATCTCGTTCTTCATTCATGTGGCACCTCGGGAGCTCGATGTTTTCATGTCAGAGGTACCTTGGGCAATCTTGCGCACATGAGTCTGAACCACGTCAAACTGATCAGGACATCAATGACTTCTTCCCATAATAGAAATTAAACTATTAATGAATCGCTTCAAACCGAACCAATTTGATTTCGGTTCGATTTGGTTCTTTGATTTGGTTAGAACATCCCACTAAAAGTTAAACGACATAACAAGTCTATTATCATTTGTATTAATGGTTCAAGCTTAACCAAGCTAATTAGTTAGCCCAAACCTAATAAGTTCGATTCATTAATTGGATTATTTTTTATTCATATTGATCATAACATTTTAAAGAGCTCTTATATTTATTTTTTATGATATTTTATGTTTTCCCTCTCAAGAATCATATGCTTTAAAGTAAACGTGTTATAATGTTGTTCTGTTTTATTCTTTCATCTTCGTTCCTGTTTGCCTTTTCTCATCATTTTTTTAATCACTATCCTTTTCATAAATCATTTTTTTATTTTATTACCAACTCATGCTTTTTTGATATTATTAGAAAAAAATGTCATTAACGTCTTGATCAGCCTGATGTGGTCCAGACCCATATATGCAAGAATATCCGAGGTGCCTCTAAGGTGAAAACGTCGTGCTTTTGAGATGGATTTTGAGATTGCTATGATATGTTGAGCTCCCGAGGTATCATCTGCACTAATACCAAGGTCGAGAGAGGTTTCTCGACTTGATCCCTTCGACTCTAAAGTTAGTAATCCGATGTCTCCAAATGTGGGTTGAGGAGATTGTCGGAGAGGGTTAAAGGTTGCCTCATCGTAGAATATTCCATGAAATATTTCATCCATTTTGGCCTACCTGCACTCGGCAGCATCCAAGCCGACCATTTACAGGGATGTCAAGTCCTCCAACATCCTCCTCTACGACCAAGTATAAAAGCTCATCAACACAATGAAAAAGGGTATCACTTTTCGACCACTCACATCTAAGATTACTTTTCGAACACTTGCGTCCACACTCACCTATCTCGGATTACTAACTTGAGCGTCGGAGGGATCGAGTCAAGAAACCTCTCCCGATCTCGTTCTTCATTCATGTGGCACCTCAGGAGCTCGATGTTCTCATGTTAGAGGTACCCTGGGCAATCTTGTGCACATGAGTCTGAACCACGTCAAACTGATCAGGGCATCAATGACTTCTTCCCATAATAGAAATTAAACTATTAATGAATCGCTTCAAACCGAACCAATTCGATTTTGGTTCGATTTGGTTCATATGTTTTTATTTCAAACTTACTTATGACAACACTCCAAAATCAAATTGGATCAAGTGGATCTCATCACGAGAGATACTCGGCTGACGATAGTGTTCTTGAGCTTAAGTTGATGTTTTTTTTGTGGAGTGTTTGGGTGTTGGTTGTATTGCTTATGGCAGGAGATGGTGTATATTATTTTGTGATAAATCTGTCAGAAACCTTATTATTTCTGCCTGAAACTTAGAAATGTGAATACAAGTCAATGGTCAACTTGGGTTTCGTTTTTTGTTCTTCTTTTCGGAGATCACATCACCACCACAAAGAGGATAAGAGTTAGGCAATCCCATCAGCCACTACCTAAAGGGATCAATAAGAAGAAACCAATTGGATGACATGATCTACCAAACAAATTGGCTTGTCCAACGCGAACACTACACACTATAGTGTTATCAAATCTTGATTAGATCGGTTGGTTCGATCAGAAAAAAACTCTGAACCGAATCTTTTACTCTTCTTGTAATATCGAAACAGTCCCAAGTCAAAATGAACAAGATAAAATCATTAAATCGATTTGAACCTAATAGAATCCGTTTCAGATTCAGTTTGATTAAGGTAAGATAGACTCGAATGGAAACCGATTAAGATCTACCAAATCAAATTAGTTTAAAGTTGATATGTGGTTTGGACCCATGTGCTTTGGGTTGCTTGGGATGCCTTCGAGGTGAAAACATCAAGCTCTCGAGATGCCACTTACACAAAGACCGAGGTCGACAGAGATTTCTCTAAGTTTAAAACCTAAGGTAGGTGAGTATGGATGCAAATAGTCGAAAAGTGATCCTCGTTCTTATTGTGTTGAAAATGAGTTTTTATGTCTAGTCGTAAAATGACAAAATATTTTATGTCTAGTCATAAAAGGATAATATTCTACGGGGAGGCAACCTCTAATCGCCTCCAACAACCTCCCCCGGGTCTTTTATCCACATGAGTGACAAGAGGGAACAGTTTATAATCGCCTGTCTTAGACCCTTATCCACATGGGCAAATAGGAGGGTGGTCTTTGTCTTCTCCTTCCACCTTGGACATAATGTAGAAGCCATGTGTCGAGTGACTACTTCCCCCCTCCCCCGCCCCCCCAAGGTATTTTATTAGGTTTCTCGACTACCACGCCTCAAGCACAGGAGGGGTTCGAGTTTTCCTATTGCCACGCCTCGAGTGAAGGAGGGGGTAGTTTCCCGACCTCCACACTTCATGTGGAGGGGATTGAGATTTCCCGACCTCCATATCTCATGTGGAATTAGGGGTCGGGTTTCCCGATCTCCACACCTTGGGTGGAGGAGAGACCCGACCTCCACATCTTAGGTGGAGGAGGGACTTGACCTCCAAGACTCGGGCAAAGGAGAGGATTGGGATTTCTTGATTTGTATACCTCAAGTAAAGTTAGGGGTCAGGTTTCCCAACCTCCACGCCTCGGGTGGACGAGAGGGTCAAGTTTTCAAACCTCCCTAGCTCGGTAAGGACTGTAGCGAGGGATGCGAGCGTTGTTGGCGACGATCCATCACCAACTTGCCTTCTTCTACTTGTCATCGAGGCAGGCCGCGAGAGGAGCCGAGGTGGACTACAAGTAGTGCAGAGGTGGTCTCCTCTCTGCTCGTCTCAAAGAGACCCACATGGGGTAATAGGACCATAGCAGGATGCTGCAAAGACCCCCATCGCCGACCTGCCTCTCTTCTTTCACACATTGCGAGGTGAGCTATAAGAGGTGCGGAGGTGGGCCCCTTGCTCATCCCCGCTATGCACCGCTCAGCCTCGGGTGCATAGCGGGGATGCTACGAAGCCCCATGTTGCCAACCTGTCCCTCTTCTTTTGCTCGTCATGAGGCGAGCTGTGAGAGGAGCTAAGGCAAGCTCCTCCTTTGCTCGTCCCCGAGGGACCTTTGTCGAGCAACATGTCCATAACAAGGATACTGCGAAGCCCCGTCATCGATTTGCCCCTCCTATCGTCGAGGGAACCATGTCATGCAGTGGGTCTATAGTAGGGATGCTACGAAGCCCCCCATCATCCACGTACCCCTCTTCTTCACAAATGATGGGGAGAGAATCATTTGTCACCCGACACATGGCTGACATGTGGTGTCCAGAGTGGAAGGAGAAGGCAAATGCCACCCTTCTCCTATTTGTTCAAGTAGACAAGACTCCGAGACAAGTAGTTATATACTGTTCCCCCTTGTCGCTCGCGTAGATTAAATGTCAAGAGGAGATTGTCGGAGAGGGTTAAAGGTTGCCTCATCGTAGAATATTCCATGAAATATTTCATCCATTTTACGACCAAGTATAAAAGCTCATCAACACAATGAAAAAGGGTATCACTTTTCGACCACTCACATCTAAGATTACTTTTCGAACACTTGCGTCCACACTCACCTATCTCGGATTACTAACTTGAGCGTCGGAGGGATCGAGTCAAGAAACCTCTCCCGATCTCGTTCTTCATTCATGTGGCACCTCAGGAGCTCGATGTTCTCATGTTAGAGGTACCCTGGGCAATCTTGTGCACATGAGTCTGAACCACGTCAAACTGATCAGGACATCAATGACTTCTTCCCATAATAGAAATTAAACTATTAATGAATCGCTTCAAACCGAACCAATTCGATTTTGGTTCGATTTGGTTCTTTGATTTGGTTAGAACATCCCACTAAACACTTAAACGACATAATAAGTCTATTATCATTTATTTGTATTAATGGTTCAAGCTTAACCAAGCTAATTAGTTAGCCCAAACCTAATAAGTTGGATTCATTAATTGGATTATTTTTTATTCATATTGATCATAACATTTTAAAGAGCTCTTATATTTATTTTTTTATAATATTTTATGTTTTCCCGCTGAAGAATCATACAAGTCAATGGTCAACTTGGGTTTCGTTTTTTGTTCTTCTTTTCGGAGATCACATCACCACCACAAAGAGGATAAGAGTTAGGCAATCCCATCAGCCACTACATAAAGGGATCAATAAGAAGAAACCAATTGGATGACATGATCTACCAAACAAATTGGCTTGTCCAACGCGAACACTACACACTATGGTGTTATCAAATCTTGATTAGATCGGTTGGTTCGATCAGAAAAAAACTCTGAACCGAATCTTTTACTCTTCTTGTAATATCGAAACAGTCCCAAGTCAAAATGAACAAGATAAAATCATTAAATCGATTTGAACCTAATAGAATCCGTTTCAGATTCAGTTTGATTAAGGTAAGATAGACTCGAATGGAAACCGATTAAGATCTACCAAATCAAATTAGTTTAAAGTTGATATGTGGTTTGGACCCATGTGCTTTGGGTTGCTTGGGATGCCTTCGAGGTGAAAACATCAAGCTCTCGAGATGCCACTTACACAAAGACCGAGGTCGACAGAGATTTCTCTAAGTTTAAAACCTAAGGTAGGTGAGTATGGATGCAAATAGTCGAAAAGTGATCCTCGTTCTTATTGTGTTGAAAATGAGTTTTTATGTCTAGTCGTAAAATGACAAAATATTTTATGTCTAGTCATAAAAGGATAATATTCTACGGGGAGGCAACCTCTAATCGCCTCCAACAACCTCCCCCGGGTCTTTTATCCACATGAGTGACAAGAGGGAACAGTTTATAATCGCCTGTCTTAGACCCTTATCCACATGGGCAAATAGGAGGGTGGTCTTTGTCTTCTCCTTCCACCTTGGACATAATGTAGAAGCCATGTGTCGAGTGACTACTTCCCCCCTCCCCCGCCCCCCCAAGGTATTTTATTAGGTTTCTCGACTACCACGCCTCAAGCACAGGAGGGGTTCGAGTTTTCCTATTGCCACGCCTCGAGTGAAGGAGGGGGTAGTTTCCCGACCTCCACACTTCATGTGGAGGGGATTGAGATTTCCCGACCTCCATATCTCATGTGGAATTAGGGGTCGGGTTTCCCGATCTCCACACCTTGGGTGGAGGAGAGACCCGACCTCCACATCTTAGGTGGTGGAGGGACTGGACCTCCAAGACTCGGGAAAAGGAAGGGATTGGGATTTCTCGATTTGTATACCTCAAGTAAAGTTATGGGTCAGGTTTCCCAACCTCCACGCCTCAGGTGGACGAGAGGGTCGAGTTTCCAAACCTCCTTAGCTCAGTAAGGACTGTAGCGAGGGATGCGAGCGTTGTTGGCGACGATCCATCACCAACTTGCCTTCTTCTACTTGTCGTCAAGGCAGGCCGCGAGAGGAGCCGAGGCGGACTACAAGTAGTGCAGAGGTGGTCTCCTCTCTGCTCGTCTCAGAGAGACTCACGTGGGGTAATAGGACCATAGTAGGATGCTGCAAAGACCCCCATCGCCGACCTGCCCCTCTTCTTTCACACATCGTGAGGCGAGCTATAAGAGGTGCAGAGGTGGGCCCCTTCCTTGCTCATTCCCAAGGGACCCACATCAAGCAACGGGTGCATAGTGGGCCCCTTCCTTTCTCTCCTTTAACCCTCGACGACAAGTAGAAGAAGGCAAATTGGGTAGGACTGCAGTGAGGGATGCGAGGGGTGTTGGCGACGATCCATCACCAACTTGCCTTCTTCTACTTGTCGTCGAGGCAAGCCGCGAGAGGAGTCGAGGCAGACTACAAGTAGTGCAGAGGTGGTCTCCTCTCTGCTCGTCTCAGAGAGACCCACGTGGGGTAATTGGACTATAGCGGGATGCTGCAAAGACCCCCATCGCTGACCTACCCATCTTCTTTCACTCATCATGAGGCGAGCTATAAGAGGTGCGGAGGTGGGCCCCTTCCTTACTCATCCCCAAGGGACCCACATCAAGCAACTGGTGCATAGCAGGGATGCTACGAAGCCCCATGTTGCCAACCTATCCCTCTTCTTTTGCTCGTCATGAGGCGGGTTGTGAGAGGAGCTGAGGCAAGCCACAAGCAATGTGGAGGTGGGCTCCTCCTTTGCTCGTCCCCGAGGGACCTATGTCGAGCAACATGTCCATAACGAGAATACTGCGAAACCCCATCGTCGATTTGCCCCTCCCATCGTCGAGGGAACCATGTCATGCAGTGGGTCTATAGCAGGGATGCTATGAAGCCCCCCATCATCCACGTACCCCTCTTCTTCACAAATGATGGGGAGAGAATCATAAACTAGTAGTCACCCGACACATGGCTGGCATGTGGTGTCCAGAGTGGACGGAGAAGGCAAAGGCCACCCTTCGCTTGTATGTTCAAGTAGACAAGACTCCGAGACAAGCAATTATATAATGTTCCCCCTTGTCGCTCGCGTAGATTAAATGTCAATAGGAGGTTGTCAGAGAGGGTTAAAGGTTGCCTCATCATAGAATATTCCATGAAATATTTCATCCATTTTACGACCAAGTATAAAAGCTCATCAACACAATGAAAAAGGGTATCACTTTTCGACCACTCACATCTAAGATTACTTTTCGAACACTTGCGTCCACACTCACCTATCTCGGATTACTAACTTGAGCGTCGGAGGGATCGAGTCAAGAAACCTCTCCCGATCTCGTTCTTCATTCATGTGGCACCTCGGGAGCTCGATGTTTTCATGTCAGAGGTACCTTGGGCAATCTTGCGCACATGAGTCTGAACCACGTCAAACTGATCAGGACATCAATGACTTCTTCCCATAATAGAAATTAAACTATTAATGAATCGCTTCAAACCGAACCAATTTGATTTCGGTTCGATTTGGTTCTTTGATTTGGTTAGAACATCCCACTAAACACTTAAACGACATAATAAGTCTATTATCATTTATTTGTATTAATGGTTCAAGCTTAACCAAGCTAATTAGTTAGCCCAAACCTAATAAGTTGGATTCATTAATTGGATTATTTTTTATTCATATTGATCATAACATTTTAAAGAGCTCTTATATTTATTTTTTTATAATATTTTATGTTTTCCCGCTGAAGAATCATATGCTTTAAAGTAAACATGTTCTCGTGTTATTCTGTTTTATTCTTTCATCTTCGTTCTTGTTTGCCTTTTCTCATCATTTTTTTAATCACTATCCTTTTCATAAATCATTTTTTTATTTTATTACCAACTCATGCGCTTAGAATATATTTTTATATCTTAAAGGAGAGAAAGAAAGTTTATGATATCATTCTTTGTGGAAAAAAAAAGATTTAAGATTATCTTCATTGTCATAAAAGAAGAAAATAAAGTTTAGAATTACCTTCCTTATCATAAAGGAAGATAATAAAATTTGTGATTATTTTTCTCATCATAATAAACGAAAAGAAAGTTTGTGTTTCTCTATTAGACGGATGACTTATTGGGCAAATGACTTGAATGACACATGATAACTGAATCAACTGTTAGATAGATAAATTTTCTATGAGATGTCAACATATTTTTCCATCAACCATTCCAAAGTTTATATTATTTTTATAGTTTGGTTATCAAATTTCATGAGATCGTGACAAAGAAGCATTTCACAACCATATCTTTTGTTGTATATATTTCTTATTACATCTCATGTCCTTCTGCACAAACTCCATCGTCAGCTCAATAAAATAATGAATCATTGCATGCTCATCAGCATCAAATCCACTTCCTATGTGTAAAGTGTAAAGTGTAAATTGTATAGTGCCATAAAAGTAACCTCATCCCTTCTCTTTCAAGCTTTTTATCTTTGCGTTGGACTCCAAAATTCATATGATTCACGCAACTCAATGACATCCTTTTACGGTTCATTTCCTCCTTTAATTCCATCCGTTTCACAAGTCATGAATATAAAATATTTGAAGATTTTGTGAAATCTGAAGCATTAGAAATATAAACAATTTGTAATTTTTTCTTACACTCTCTATTATAGAAAATATAGTCTTAAAATATTTATTCCATCTCCTCAGCACATATTTTGTGCACTAACCTCAACAGTCTTAAAATATTCCATTTCCTCAGCACATATTTTGTGCACTAACCTCAATAGGTCGCTTTATAGAGCTTTCAAGTCTCATTATCATTTTTATTGGTCAAGTAAAAGATTTATTCTTCTATCTAATTCCTTCTACTTTTTCATGTTTCCTTTACTCATCTTCCACTCACCATCACTGTCTCCAAGGTTAGCTTTATTCTACACTTTCCCTATGTCATCTCCTCTTGCATTATTACATCAACTTGAGAAGGAGAATGCTCCTTCTCATGTTTAATGTATATTTCACAAAATTTTACTTCGATCCTTGCCATTTATTTCCATTGGTCATCTTGACAAATGATTTTGTAAAGATAATTTTTATGTTCAGTTAAATTATTCTTCATTTTCATATTAATATATTTTTAGTAAGGCCTACATATAATATAACAAAAAATAGAGGTGTCGAATTATAAATGACCATAGGACGAGGGTTGATTGTAATTATGTTAAGCGTAAGGACTGAAACGTAAAGACAAAGGAATAAAGAAAACTTGAAGGTTCGATATGTAAAACTTACCTAACCGCACCCATTTATGCTGAGGACTCGTCTTCGCCGTCTTCCTCACCCTTCCGCGGAGACAATGGAGGATGGAATGAGGACAAGGAGCTTCAGGGACGAGGACTACAGCAACAGGAGGGCGTTCCTGCGCAGCTACCCGCTTCAGTGGGGAGAAGAGAAGGAAGAAGAGGAAAGGGAGGATTACCAGAAGGAAGCAGCGGCGTCGCGGGAGCACCTGGCCTCCCTCAAGACCAGGCTTGCAGTTGTGCTGCAGTGGGGTGGGACGACGCTCCTGCTCCTCAAGAGGTGGAAGAGGAAGATTGGGTGTTACTCTGTGGCTTGCGGTCCTTTTGGGTTCAACAAGCCTTCCCACAAGTTGCTCCCGGTGTAGTGTTCTTCGCCCGCCATCTTCCCCTATGTCGAAGACCGGATGTAGCTTCGTGAACACATGGCATGATCATGAATCTGTATGCTTGTTTTCAGATATTGTCTTCGAGGCTCCTTTTGTTGAAGTTCGATTTTTCTGATGCTTGCTGGCTCTCGAGAAATCAGTGCATGAGATGAAGACATGACAGAGTTCTAATCTGTGCGTAATGGCTGGGATTGATGACTGAAGGGATGATGATGATGATGATGTCGATGTGCAGAGACTTGTTCTTCTGCGACCACCTTCTTCCACCTGATTTGCCGTGTAGAGTTGACTAGCATTGACTTTTGGATCAGTTCTCCAGAATCTCTCCATGGCTATTCCGTCAGACCTACATGAGACAGGGAACAAATTAAAATCTACATACAAAGAAAGCAAGGCTCGTTAGTGAGCTAATCTTACAGGAAAAAGAATTCTTGAAACCCATCAATTAGATTGAGAATGAGCATGTTCACCAATTAGATTGAGTTTGAAGATAAACCAAACATTCCAAAGTTACTTGGATGATCTCCAGCCGGGGGAGAAGGAAAATCCTGTGGAGGCAGGAACAAGTTCCAGATCATGAACAAAGGAGATTCCATTAACATTTAAACAAACAACATCATAAAGAAGCTGATGAAAATATGTCACTGAACATTTTGTTATTCGATTCAAGTCTGAACGATATGAGACATATGATTGTTTTGTGGATGTCACCAGTATGGAGTTGGTAATGTTAAGGTAGTCCTCCATGGTAACCTTTTTCTTATAAGAGCAATAATACAGAGAGAAGAATAGCTTCTCCTGTTTTTTTCTAGAAAATAATGATAAAAAAAAGGATACTGGAATTTTCAGGTTCAAATAGCTACCCAGTTTCAGGTACTACCTTTGTCATAAACAATAATGATCCACACTTTGGTGCATAAAGGAGCAGATTATTCACACAATCCACTTACCATACATGCAGAACAAAGTTTACGATATTAATTCTAGATATCAGCAGCCAAATGGTTTGTTTAAACAGCTTGTCATGCCACAGAAACAAATCCATGCAGTACAACCTATCATGAAATGCACTGGATCAAGGTTGATCCCCTCCTGGATTTATCTCAGCCCCTATTGTTATAGAATTGAATGCTGAGAAATTTTCCATAGGCAGCATATGAAGTTTTCCAAAACACACAATTAACATTCCAGATTCGTAAAGCTGCCTCCCTACACATCTGAGGGAATATCTTACTGAGATACATTTGATCTTGATGAATCATCTGACATAGGTAACATGACTGCCAAAGATATGCTCCAGCAACCTCTGCAACCAAGAGACAACTTCCAGCGATCTATTTTAGTTCATCAAAAGTGTGACGTTATAAATCTCTCTTCTTGAAGGAGGCACAAGTGGCTGACAAGATGTGATTTTTTCAGCGCAAGGGGTTTGCTTCCCTCCATAGATTACCAACCATTTCAAGTGATGCTGATTGTATTAGCTACGGAATGGGGATTGATTGTCAAAAGGCAGCTCAATAGGTGTAGCGTTGCCATAAAATTCTTCCAAGTTGTAATAAGCTCGCTGCTGTGGAAGAAATATATGGACTACCACATCACCTGCGTGTGTAGTGAGAAGATCTGTGAGTAAGAAAAGAACCATCTCTCGAAAAGAAAGGAAGAGAGAGAGAAGGATTCAGGTAGCTAACAGTGAAAAAAATCAATAGATGATAAAAAATAATCCACTCAACAATGTACGTGTCAATCAGTGTCTGCTTTCCAGTGCATTGCAACACAGACATATATCAAGAACAGAGGTAAAAAGGCTTGGCAAGCAATTCAGAATTTACCAAGCCAACTCAATTTGGTAGGTTAATATGTACCCCCAACACATACTGGAAGTTAAAACACCTAAAATGGCATAAATCAGTGCAACAGACTTACCAAAGTCTAGTAAGGTCCATGAGTTGGGCTTGATATCACCGGATGCAATTTTGTTAAATTGCTTTTCAGCTGTGTCTCGCATCTTTGACCTAGAATGAAACACACCAAGAAAAAGGCTTAGACAGCAAAATTTACCTTCTGCAGAGGAGCTACAGATTGGATAAGCAAAACTAACTAAATTTACTTTAATTGTTAATATATATGCTTTGAAGAGCAAATTGTATAGTGCAAACACTCAGCTAAAACAGAAGTTGCAAGTATTCTAGGAGCAAAATAAGTACCCAATTGCATCAATTTGTGGTCGAGAAAAGGCTGTGACGATGATAAAAAATCGAGTCCAGTAAACCAGAGGCTTCACAAAGAGAACACGGATATCAGCAGCTTTGACCTCATTTGCAACTTTGGCTAGTGTGACCGCAACTACAAAACACATTTACCTCATCAATGCCGATTCATCCACATATTTATTGTAAAAAACATGGCAAAAAAAATTTCTATGATTCACTTCCACAATTTCTTTGTTGAATTCAGTTCAAGATAATACATACCAAACAATAAAAAGGAATTACATATCCATCTGTCACTTCACATAGAGTACAGTTTTGAAGTGTCCGAGTCAAGGATACGTGGGCATGTATCTCAAAAAGCTTGTGGGCGTAATGTGAGAGTCCATGGCAATTGGATCACAATACTACATTGTGTGATGTCATTTCAGGATGATCTCATATCATGTGAAAGAAATTATGAAAAAATAATAATAATATTTTAGGCCTAACAGGTGGTTTCAAATAAGAAACTTCAAAACATGTGCTCTTATACCTACCCACAAAAACAACATTTTGTGGTAACCATAGCAATGTTTTGCAGTAAGCCTCAATTTTACCACCACAATATTAATGCTTGTGATAGCTCTGGCCCAGACCTACTCCCCCGCATCCTGTTATGCTATTACTAGGAAAACTTTGCTACCTTACCCATACATTCTCATGAGATGTGATAGTTTTAGCAATTATATGACTTCCTAGCAAGTAAAGTTCTTGTTTTTACCCCCTTCCAAATAATGATCCCCTGTTCTTGACATTGTGAGGAACACTGGGGACAATTGACGCAGCTTCTAAGCATAGTTATGGGGTGGGCTTACAAGACAAGCTCTCGGAATCATCATCTGCCTCTGCGGTAGGCCGCTTTTGGTCGCCGCTTTTGTATACCACCTTCCCGTACTTCTTGAACAAATCGTCGAACACGTCGTCCGCATCACCCGCGCCCACTTCCTGCAAGAGAACACGCATACAGTCAATCATCAGAAGGCATATATACAGTGAACTAGCTCTCATTTTCTTTCTTTTCCTTCCAATAAAGTTCTTGGGACCATGCGTTCTCGCGTGAGATGGGAGAGAGAAGAGCAGCTCAGAGAGGGAATGGGGCGAGGGTGGAAACGGGGGGAGAAAGATGCGTCGTACATGGTCGGAAGGCCTCCGGCAGAGCGCGACATGGAGGGACGAGGGAGACCGGCGGTTGCAAGGGAGGCAAGAAGCGGGTCGCCCCCCGCACCAACCTGTTGTCGTCGTTGTCGTCCTCATGAGATCGAGGGTGAGAGCCGGTTGGAGCCGCGGGCAGGAAGGAAGCGCTGCTAAGGCATGCATATTTCTCGGACTTGCGTAGCTTGTTTCGAATTGTCCGGTAGGATGGCGGAGGGGAGGAGAGGAGGACGACGACGAGGAGACGGCGGCGGCGGAAGCGGAGTTTCTTTAAGCTGACCTGAGCAGAAGGCGCACGGGACGGGGATAAAGCGTCCGTCTTTATCTCATCTTTATCATGATATATATATATATATATATATATATATATATCAGCCTTACTTTCCTCAAAATATCTGCAATTATGGTCTAATTTAAGTAAATCATAGTGTATCAACATGTCTGCATAAACGTTTGAATTTATAAACATATTTTTAACACAATTATAAGGATATAAAAGTTAGATACGATAGTGATTTAATCCGACATAATTTATAAGGGTTAAATAAGTACATTATCATTAAATTAATTTAAATATTTTGAAACACCTTTTTTTATTATTAAGTTGATAAATCAACTTTCTTGTGCGATCTTAAGATTAAATTAATGCAAGAGTATCAATCTTTCCTTTTGTTCTAAATAGATCTCCAACTCCATGCCATCATGCATCTTTTGCCAACAGAAAGGGGTGGAGGAGGAAGAAGTTGAGAAGAGAAAAAGGTGCCGCCGGGTTCTTCTCTTCGGCTTGACCCGGTCTTCCGGCCACCACAAATAGCATGGAGGTCAAAAACCGGCCCAAGATTTGCAGCTGGCCATGCAACAAATGCAGAGGCCCTGATTTCTCGGTCCCATTACAATTACATCCGTATATCTTCCTCCTCTTCCTCCTCCTCCCTTTCCTCCACCTTCCCGAGCCCCCCTTCCGGGACCGGAAAGGCCGTGAGGGAGGAGACACTTCGACTCGCCAACCAATCCTTCACCTCCTCCATGGCGTAGTGGTAGATCGAACAAGAAGCGGCTGAGATGACCATGATCCCAATGAGCATGGATCGTCGGTTCGTCTTCCTCCTCCTCTTCATGGCCTTGGCGGCGTCGGCCTCCGCCCAACAACAGACGTCCGCCGTCTCCTTCACCCCCTCAGACAACTTCCTGATCGACTGCGGCGGAACCTCCGCTATCACTATGCCCGACGGCCGCCTGTTCAAGACCGACGCCCAGTCGGCTCCTTTCCTGTCCGCCACCGACGATGTCCACGTCTCGGTCACCGCCGTGCCCGGCGTCCCTTCCCCGCTCTACCTGTCCGCCAGGATCTTCCACGACGACACCGCCTACAGCTTCACCCTCGCCCACCCCGGCTGGCACTGGATTCGCCTTCATTTCTTCCCCGTCAACAACACCGACTTCGACCTCACCGGCGCCGTCTTCTCCGTCACCACCGATGACCTCGTCCTCCTCCACAGCTTCACCGTCAACGACCCTTCCAAGTGGGTGCTGAAGGAGTACCTCGTCAACGCCACCGCCCCGCACCTCACCATCCACTTCTCCCCTCTCCGCAACTCCGCCGCCTTCATCAACGGCATCGAGGTCGTCTCCGCCCCCGCCGCGCTGATCCCTGACACGGCCTCCACTGTCTCGCCCGTCGGGGAGGCAGCCGGGCTCTCGCTGTACGCCTACCAGGTGGCTTACCGGGTCAATGTCGGCGGACCGGCCATCACCTCCGCCAACGACACGCTCGGGCGCGCTTGGGAGCAAGACGCGTCCTTCCTGAAGTCGCCGCCCACCGCCAAGAACGTGTCCGTGTCCCCTGGCATCATCAAGTATCCGGAGGGAACCTCGCCCCTGATCGCGCCGAACTCGGTGTACGCCACCGCCGTGAAGATGGCCGACGCCGGCGTGGAGGGCGCCAACTTCAACGTCACCTGGTCCTTCGACGTCGACTTCACGTTCGGCTACTTGGTTCGATTACACTTCTGCGACATCATCAGCAAGGCGCTCAACAGCCTCTACTTCAACGTGTACATCAACGGGATGATGGCCATATCAGGGCTCGACCTCTCCACCGTCACCTCCGGCCTCGCCATGCCTTACTACAAAGACTTCGTGCTCAACGCCTCGATGGCCACGGACCGAATCACCGTCCAGATCGGTCCCATGAAGGAGGACACCGGTACCATCGACGCGTTGCTCAACCATTTTCTTTCTTTTCCTTCCAATAAAGTTCTTGGGACCATGCGTTCTCGCGTGAGATGGGAGAGAGAAGAGCAGCTCAGAGAGGGAATGGGGCGAGGGTGGAAACGGGGGGAGAAAGATGCGTCGTACATGGTCGGAAGGCCTCCGGCAGAGCGCGACATGGAGGGACGAGGGAGACCGGCGGTTGCAAGGGAGGCAAGAAGCGGGTCGCCCCCCGCACCAACCTGTTGTCGTCGTTGTCGTCCTCATGAGATCTATATATATACATACATCAGCCTTACTTTCCTCAAAATATCTGCACTTATGGTCTAATTTAAGTAAATCATAGTGTATCAACATGTCTGCATAAACGTTTGAATTTATAAACATATTTTTAAGACGGCGGCGGCGGAAGCGGAGTTTCTTTAAGCTGACCTGAGCAGAAGGCGCACGGGACGGGGATAAAGCGTCCGTCTTTATCTCATCTTTATCATGATATATATATATATATATATATATATATATATCAGCCTTACTTTCCTCAAAATATCTGCAATTATGGTCTAATTTAAGTAAATCATAGTGAATCAACATGTCTGCATAAACGTTTGCATTTATAAACATATTTTTAACACAATTATAAGGATATAAAAGTTAGATACGATAGTGATTTAATCCGACATAGTTAAATAAGTACATTATCATTAAATTAATTTAAATATTTTGAAACACCTTTTTTTATTATTAAGTTGATAAATCAACTTTCTTGTGCGATCTTAAGATTAAATTAATGCAAGAGTATCAATCTTTCCTTTTGTTCTAAATAGATCTCCAACTCCATGCCATCATGCATCTTTTGCCAACAGAAAGGGGTGGAGGAGGAAGAAGTTGAGAAGAGAAAAAGGTGCCGCCGGGTTCTTCTCTTCGGCTTGACCCGGTCTTCCGGCCACCACAAATAGCATGGAGGTCAAAAACCGGCCCAAGATTTGCAGCTGGCCATGCAACAAATGCAGAGGCCCTGATTTCTCGGTCCCATTACAATTACATCCGTATATCTTCCTCCTCTTCCTCCTCCTCCCTTTCCTCCACCTTCCCGAGCCCCCCTTCCGGGACCGGAAAGGCCGTGAGGGAGGAGACACTTCGACTCGCCAACCAATCCTTCACCTCCTCCATGGCGTAGTGGTAGATCGAACAAGAAGCGGCTGAGATGACCATGATCCCAATGAGCATGGATCGTCGGTTCGTCTTCCTCCTCCTCTTCATGGCCTTGGCGGCGTCGGCCTCCGCCCAACAACAGACGTCCGCCGTCTCCTTCACCCCCTCAGACAACTTCCTGATCGACTGCGGCGGAACCTCCGCTATCACTATGCCCGACGGCCGCCTGTTCAAGACCGACGCCCAGTCGGCTCCTTTCCTGTCCGCCACCGACGATGTCCACGTCTCGGTCACCGCCGTGCCCGGCGTCCCTTCCCCGCTCTACCTGTCCGCCAGGATCTTCCACGACGACACCGCCTACAGCTTCACCCTCGCCCACCCCGGCTGGCACTGGATTCGCCTTCATTTCTTCCCCGTCAACAACACCGACTTCGACCTCACCGGCGCCGTCTTCTCCGTCACCACCGATGACCTCGTCCTCCTCCACAGCTTCACCGTCAACGACCCTTCCAAGTGGGTGCTGAAGGAGTACCTCGTCAACGCCACCGCCCCGCACCTCACCATCCACTTCTCCCCTCTCCGCAACTCCGCCGCCTTCATCAACGGCATCGAGGTCGTCTCCGCCCCCGCCGCGCTGATCCCTGACACGGCCTCCACTGTCTCGCCCGTCGGGGAGGCAGCCGGGCTCTCGCTGTACGCCTACCAGGTGGCTTACCGGGTCAATGTCGGCGGACCGGCCATCACCTCCGCCAACGACACGCTCGGGCGCGCTTGGGAGCAAGACGCGTCCTTCCTGAAGTCGCCGCCCACCGCCAAGAACGTGTCCGTGTCCCCTGGCATCATCAAGTATCCGGAGGGAACCTCGCCCCTGATCGCGCCGAACTCGGTGTACGCCACCGCCGTGAAGATGGCCGACGCCGGCGTGGAGGGCGCCAACTTCAACGTCACCTGGTCCTTCGACGTCGACTTCACGTTCGGCTACTTGGTTCGATTACACTTCTGCGACATCATCAGCAAGGCGCTCAACAGCCTCTACTTCAACGTGTACATCAACGGGATGATGGCCATATCAGGGCTCGACCTCTCCACCGTCACCTCCGGCCTCGCCATGCCTTACTACAAAGACTTCGTGCTCAACGCCTCGATGGCCACGGACCGAATCACCGTCCAGATCGGTCCCATGAAGGAGGACACCGGTACCATCGACGCGTTGCTCAACGGCGTGGAGATTCTTAAGATGAGCAGCTCGGTGGGGAGCTTGGACGGCGAGTTTGGAATCGATGGTTCGAGGGCCGACGGCGGTGGCAGCTCGAAGCGAGTTGTAGCCGCCGTCGGGTTCGCCATGATGTTTGGCGCCTTCGCCGGCCTCGGTGCGATGGTGGTGAAGTGGTACAAGAGACCCCACGACTGGGAGAGGAGGAACAGCTTCTCTTCGTGGCTCCTCCCGGTGCACACAGGTAACTCCACCTTCATGACAAGCAAGGGGGGATCGGCCTACGGTTCGAACAGGAGCGGCCACACCTTCTCCTCGACAATGGGGTTCGGTCGGTACCTCTCCCTGTCGGAGCTGCAGGCGGCGACGAAGAACTTCGACGAGAAAGCTGTGATCGGCGTGGGAGGCTTCGGGAACGTGTACCTTGGCGACCTGGAGGACGGGACGAAGGTGGCGGTCAAGCGAGGAAACCCGCAGTCGGAGCAGGGCATCAACGAGTTCCAGACGGAGATCCAGATGCTGTCCAAGCTCCGCCACCGCCACCTGGTGTCGCTGATCGGCTACTGCGACGAGAACTCGGAGATGATCCTGGTGTACGAGTACATGGCGAACGGGCCTTTCCGGGATCACATCTACGGCCAGAACCTCCCTCCTCTGACGTGGAAGCAGAGGCTAGAGATCTGCATCGGGGCCGCGCGCGGGCTGCACTACCTCCACACCGGCACCGCGCAGGGGATCATCCACCGCGACGTCAAGACCACCAACATCCTCCTCGACGAGAACTTCGTGGCCAAGGTGTCGGACTTCGGCCTCTCCAAGGACGCGCCGGGGATGAACCAGACGCACGTCAGCACCGCCGTGAAGGGCAGCTTCGGCTACCTCGACCCCGAGTACTTCAGGTGCCAGCAGCTGACGGATAAGTCGGACGTGTACTCCTTCGGGGTGGTGCTGCTCGAGACCCTCTGCGCGCGGCCGGCCCTCGACCCGGCGCTGCCGCGGGAGCAAGTTAACCTGGCGGAATGGGCGCTGCAGTGGAAGCGGAAAGGCCTGATCGAGAAGATCATCGACCCCAACATCGCCGGCACCATCAACAAGGACTCCCTTAGCAAGTTCGTGGAGGCCGCGGAGAAGTGCCTGGCGGAGCACGGGGTTGACCGGCCGTCCATGGGCGACGTGCTGTGGAACCTCGAGTACTCTCTCCAGCTGCAGGAGGCCAATCCTCCCGACCCTCCGCCGAAGGCAACCGAGTCGGAGGGGAAGAGCGGCAGCAGTGCGGTCGCAGAAACTTCGCAGAAGGAGCACGACGGGGCTCATCCGGTGGAGGAGGCAACCACTCCGGTCGTCAACCGATCTCTGGACAACTCGAGCACGGATATGGCTGATGAGCTGCTTGCGCAGTTCGCGGGGATGAAAGGAAGGTGAGCGACGGTTAACGGCTATATGTGCCCCTGTGGGCTGAAATGATTGCTTTGATTTGATCATTGTTCCGATATATATACTGATGAAGATTTTGATTGGGTTACTAATAATCATACAAACAAACGAATTAAACAAATATTATTTGAAGTGCATTATAAATTAAAAAAAGATAATAATAGATTATCATAACATTTAAAAATTGAATCATATCTTTACTATGGAGCAATTATAAATTATCTTCTATAATTAGATATCTTTAATATTTACTTCAACAAAACTCTTCTCTTGAATTTGAACTTTATAAAATTAAATTTTTAATCTTATATAAAGATCAATATTTTACTTTCATAAATAAAAAAAATTGATATAATTTTTAAAACTATAAAAATCAAAATACTAAAAATAACTAATTATAATAGATAATATATAATTAATCCTTTACTATTTATCTTTAATAAAATTAAAAATAAAAATAATCCAACCTCGAAAGTTTAAGAGATTATATATGATTTGAGACTTCCACAGTCTTATTTTACCAAGCTAACAATAATTATAATCTCTTTTGCACCCTCTGAAGAGTCCCAATCTGATCTTTATTTAACATGACTGTAGCTAACACCTTTTACACCACTGGTTTGGCTGATACTGCTGATATGGTACAAGAGAAATGGACTTCTGAGCAGTATCTCCAAGGAACCCTACCACCGGACTTGGGGCTCTTCTCCTGAGAACCACAGAAGAGAGACTTCAAGCAAACAGCCATAACACTACTAAATGATCTTTAGCACATCCTCTGACATGTATGGTTTGACGATACATCTATCCCTATGATAGAAAAAAGATTCCATGAACAAAGACCACAAGATATGGGCATCTGTTCTGGATCTAGGAAAGTGATGCTGAATCACTATCGTTCTCGCCTGTGTCGGCCTCCTTCACTTCCTGAATCATTTTCAGCACCTGCCATGTGGTTGGCCGACTATCTGGGGAAGGCTGAACACAGGCTGCGGCGATGTCGATGATCATCATCAGGCGTTCATCATCCGCTCCATCTTCCCTTGTTGATCTAACCCAGGCAGGCAGATCGGTTGCCATTAGGAGTGGCTGTTGCAACGGAGGTTTCCCGGTGAGGAGCTCCAGCAGTAACACACCAAATGCATAGATGTCTGATCTCGCGGTTAGCTGGTCATTAGATTTTCTGGTTTCGGGAGCTCGGTATCCTGAGCTGTCTTGGCTCTCCGATGGTTCCACAAGGAAGGAGAGACAGTTGTCGGCCAGGCAAGCCTCAAACTCGGAACCGAGAAGGACGTTGGACGATTTAATGTTGCCATGCACTAATCGAGAGGCTTGGTGGATGTATGCAAGGCCTTGTGCAACATCTTCCGCGATCTTTAGGCATGAGGTCCAGTGAAGGGGCTTCGGCCGTGTGGATCTTGAGCCTATAGCGAAACGTTAGGACAACAAAAACAAATAATTTAAATGAAATGAGAATCAGCAGATACAAATCAAATGATGGCTAATTAATTCATTAGAGAAATGAAAATGAATTGCAATAATGATTTATGCAATTAATATTGTTATCCGCAACTCAAATTTTTTATTCATTGTCATTTAATAATAAGTTAACTAGCTTCACAATTGCTAACTCAAAATTGAGTGAATTAGCAATCTTCGTATTCATCTTTCCTTGCTATGCGCATGTCCCAATTTAGAAGATTTAGTAAAATATAACATCTTGATTTTGACTGAATGACATATTGTTAACATAATACTGCAATGCAAGCATTTGTCAAGTGCATGATGCAGCAAGGAAATTAACGAATGATATTAGGCACAAACACACAAATAACTCTTGTGGTCAATCGACGAAGCCATCGTGTCAAATGTAGTGCCAATGTAGAGGATTAAAGATGTGCATATAAGAAGCTACCAACACTTGATATGTATATCATGTGAACACATAGCCAACACAACCTGAAGTAGTTGATGGGAGAGTTCACATGAGAAATATTCAATGACATACACTATCTCTCTGATTAAAAATCAAGTTCGAAGATAGACTTTCTAGTTATTTATCATGTAATTTTCCTCTCCAATTAATCATGATAATTCAAGATAAACCTTTAGTTTCAAGATTCTATTTACCCAGTGATAGGTCACATAAATGTGTTGTGATCGCACATCTTCCACAATTCCTCTAATGTTCATATTTCCGAGTGACATACATAACCTACCAGACATAAATTTACAATAACAAATCTCAAGCAGGAAAAACAGTGCAGAGCAAGTTTTATTTTCCTTCCAAAATATTTGAAATGCTTCTTATTACGAGAAGAAGTTGTTGATGTCCTAGCAAGCCTCGGGAGCTCGACGTTTCCACCTCGGACAACCCTACCCATACGGGTCCGGACTACGTTGGACTAATCAAGACGTCAACGACTTCTTCCCGTAAGACTTCAAAAACTCGACCTGTTTCGTATAGTTTCTGTTTTGCTTTCTTTTCACATAAAGCATAGATAATAATACAAAAAGCACATTTGGTTACTTGATGATTCCTCTTTCTTCAATTCTGTTTCTTGCAAGTACCATTATCCGTGACAAGTTTCGCCACTATTTAAGAACCAATACAATATGAGCTGAGAGGTAATATATATACACACATGAGCTAATAGGTACCGCATAATAAGAAGAATGGCAACTGTTAGATTGTGCCCTTTTCAAATAGCTTAAGCTTTTGAGATTAGCAGCATTCAATCAAAAATGCTTATTATGGTGTTAGAGCAAGCTGGAATCCTAGTTTATGTTTCCTCTTTCCTCAATTCTGTTTCTTACAAGTACCATTATCCATGATAACTTTCGCTACTATTTAAGAACCAATTCAATATGAGCTAAGATGTGATACAGAACAAGAAGAATGATGAACTGTTAGACCATGCCCTTTCCTAATATCTTAAGCTTTTGAGATTTGCAGTCTTCGATCAAAAATAATTATTGTGGTATCAGATCAAGTTGTAATCCTACATGGTTCGGTGTCGAATATACAGATTGGAAGCTTTCCTAACATATTGGATCAGTTTCAATTCAAAACATTTATCAAGAACAGCACTGATTTCTGAATTGTGACAGTGTGAAAGACTGATCAAAAGGCTGAATTCATGGAAAACCAAGTAAAGGAAAAGAAGAAGAGAAGTCCATACCATGAATAAGGGAGTGAAGGCTGCCATTGGGCTGGTAGTCGTAGACCAGCAGCCTCTCTTCCTTGGCCTGGAAATAATGATCAAAGTGCTGAATTCATGGAAAACCAAGTAAAGGAGAAGAAGGAGAAGTCCATACCATGAATAAGGGAGTGAAGGCTGCCATTGGGCTGGTAGTCGTAGACCAGCAGCCTCTCTTCCTTGGCCTGGAAATACGCCCGCAATGGCACCAGGTTCGGGTGCCGGAGCCTCCCCACCATGTCCATGTGCCGCTCGAACGCCTCCTTCCCCGTCGCCCCCAGCTTGGCCGCATCCAATCTCTTCACAGTCACTATCAGCCTCTCATCCAGCACCGCCTTGTACGTCGTCCCCACGCTCCCCCTGCCCAACATCTCCGCCGACGCCTTCATCAGCTGCTCCAAGCTGTAGACCTGCGCCTCCCCGGCGCAGAACACCAAGCACCCGCTCTTGGCCAGCTTCTTCACCTTCTCTTCCGACATTGCCAGCGCCGCGGCCGCTATGAGCTCGTTGTTCCCGCTCTCGATCTCCTGGTTGTAGCTCTCCACGTTCGGCTCCGGGGAGGCGTCCACACCGCCGTTGTTGTTATTGTTGGTGTGCTTCACCGGGCTCAGGATCTCCCCCTGCTTCAACTTCCTTCGCCGCTTCTGCATCACCAGGGAGACACCGAAGATTCCGATCACGAGGAGCGAGCCGGCCAAGAACCCGATCGCGACGACGGCTCTTTTGTGCATCTTCTGCGATGGCGAAGCTGAGCCGGGGAGGAGTATCTCCTCGTGCTTCCCGCGCAGAGTATTCGCCGGCGGCGGGGCGATGCGTGAGCCATTGCCGCTGCCGCTGCCGCTGCTGCTGCTGCTGCTGGCGCCGCCGCCGCCCCCACCGCCACCGCCACGGTGAAAGAAAAGGAAATGGGAGCCGCACTCCTTCCTGACGACCACGCCGCACAGCCCTGGGTTGCCGGAGAACGCCGAGGCATCGAACGAGGACAATGTGGCCGTGACCGGGACTGCGCCGGAGAAGTTATTGTAGGAGACATTGAAGTTCTTAAGGGAGGACTGGTTGAAGGGCGGGATGGAGCCGCTGAAGCGATTGGACTCGAGGCGGATGACGTAGAGCCGGTCGAGCGCGGCGAGCGCCGAAGGGATCGGGCCGGAGAGGTGGTTATTGGACAAATCGAGGGTGCGGAGGCGGTGCAGAGAGAGGACGGAGGCCGGGAAGGAGCCGCCGAAGCGGTTGCGGCCGAGGAAGAGGGCCTTGAGGTTGAGCAGCCGGGAGAGGTCGGGGACGGGCCCGGCGAGGGAGTTGGCCTTGAGGCTGAGGACGCGGAGCTGGTTGAGCCGGTCGAGGGTGCCGCTGGCGAAGGCGCCATGGAGACCGGCGGCCTCGAGGACGAGCCGCACGACCCTGCCGTCACCGGAGCACCCGACGCCGGGCCAACGGCAGTGGTCGGAGGAGGAGCCGTTGGCGGCGGGGAAGAAGGCCAGGCGGTTACTGGGGTCGGCCTTGGCCTTGAAGGCCAGGAGAGCAGCGGCGTCGGAGGCCACCCGGGCGGCTGACACAGGAACAGCAACACACGAGAAGAGCAGCGCAGCGGAGAGCAGAAGTAGGAACGGCTTCTGCATTGTGCAGGGAATGACTGCCGTCTTCCTTTCCCTTTCCTCCTCCAGCAAGCCTTCTTCTAATACTACTCCATCATTACTTGTCACAGCCTCTTTATTCTGAGCTACAGTGACCGTGGCAAACCAAGGCAGAATGGTCCAAGGATCAGCTGTCTCGATCGAAGACAGGGTCAACACCTTCTCCTCGCATTCACCACCATTCCGGCCAGGAGAGAGAGAGAGACCCACCGAGGGAGAATCCTGCACCTCGGCCGCGTCCATGCAGCTGATCTTGGCACCGTAGGTGGTGGGGAGCATAAAGGGATAGCGGATGGGGAGCAGCTGCTCAGAAAAGCCCAGAGGGGAGCGTCACGTCGTCACGTGAAGACTGGGGAAAAAGTGCGAGGACCGAGGCGACATCGGAGTGAAGAAATTTGAACTGGTGCGTGTCACAGCAGCTGCACCGGCGGTAACTGAACGCCAGCCTCTCATTCAGCGAGCGGTGGAAGGGTTGGTGGCGCAATTTGTGTGGAGGCGGAGGCGGGGCAGTTGTGGTGGTGGTGCCGGCAGCCAGAGTGGATGATGGATGATGGGCTGCCAAGATTTGAAACGGGAGAAGGACGAAGAGTCAATCTCTTGGCGCAGTACGACGCTGTGCTCGGGCGGTGTTACCGCCTGCCTGCCTGCCGCGTGGGGGCGAGGCTCATCAATGGCTGCAGTAAATTAAAGGATGGAGACGTTGGGAGAAGGCTTTCAGGTGATCGGAGTTGGTTTCAAATCCAAATTAATGCGACCTTCTTCCATGGCATTTATTTATATGAAGAAACTAATTTTTAGAGCGAATTTTCGAAAAAATAAATAAAACTCTTTTTTAGATTTTTTTTTTCTTCTCATTTTCCGAATTCTGTGACTTTTTTCCTAATACCTGAAATATTTTTTTTATTTTTATGAATCGATTTATAAGATGAATCAATTTGATTATAATATTTTTTTATATTATATTATAATATTTTAAAAAATATCAAGAAAATATTATAACATAGTATAAAAATATTATTTTTTTTTATAAATTTATAAAAATAATATGTTTATAATATTTTTACAGTATTTTTTCGACAAAAGTTTTTAGTAATATTAGAAAAATACTATAACACAGTAAAAAACATTGTAACATAGTATTTTTATTTTCAATAATATTAAGGAAATACTGTAACGCATTATAAAAATGCTATAACATAATATTTTTAGTTTAATGTTTTTTTGATTTTACTAAAAATATATTAGAAAAATATACTGATTTATCCTTTGGATTAATCCATGGGAAATGACATTTGAGTCAACAAACTCAAGGGCACGAGAGCGTCTAAAGTAGTTCTGATGTGGCTCCGAAGTAGTTTCGATTTTGTTCTAAAGTAGTTTCGATATGGCTCTAAGGCAAAAGTGTCGAATTCCCAGGGTGCCAGCCAAGGGTTCATAATACAACCGTGCTTCCCTTACTCTCAAAGGCACCTTTTGGAGCTCTGTGGCTCCGAAAGGGCAAAATCGTACAGGTCGATCATACTCATTCAAAACGGATAATCTCTCGCACCCCCGCGGTGCATCGAGACAGACCAATTGATCCCCTATCACCACCTGCATTAAAACTAATGTTAGAGAAAATTTTCTAACTTGGTCCCTCCAACACTTAAGTTAGTCGTCGAGATCTTTTTTAAATATAACCATATAGGTCTTTCTTAAAAAGGAAGCCCAACAACGTAATGTTAGGGATTATCTTTTATATCTGATCTTGGAGGAGATAACTTGTAACCGCTCCAACGTTTCTCTCTTGGTGTTTTGTTTGTGTGGATGATAGAAGAGATATAATATTGAATGATTTATCTTGGATTTCTGTCCATACGGACAGACGAACAAGGTAACGATGACCTTTTATCTTCCACAATGATTTTATCTTACGTGTTGAATCGTTAATATATTTCCTATTAATTTATATAAAAAAAATAAAAAAAATATTAATGAATGTATTTCAGATATTAAGTAAAAAAAGGAATATTGCTTGTAAATTGTAAAAACGAAGAGTTTCTCTCGAGAAAAACAAAAAAAAAGAATTTATTTTAAAAGAATTTGCCCGATATTATATTTTATAAAAGCGCAATCTCGACTCAAATCTTTCGAACGCGATGACGACTAATCGAGAATCTAATATGACTTGCATCGCTCGTGCAAACTCCATTGCAATGGAGCACATGAAGTAGGGCACGGCACAGCGACGGTGCAACAGCGAAGCACAGCCGCCACAAGCATCGTCGTTATCTGCGTCCTGCATCCGTGGAGTTTTAATTCCTTTCGGCTTGTTGGAGACGAAGGTGTTCGCTGTAAAGCCATGGAAGAAGGACAAGTTGGCTGTAAAGCCATGGCAAGGAGGAAAGCATCACGTGAGACATGAACTCACTTATTATGTTCGAGGAGACATCCCAATGATTAGCGACTAGTTGGAGGTATCAATTATCACGTTGATTTATAATTTGGAATACTTATTTAGCATCTTATTTATTTTTATATCGAAAGTGGGGAAAAATCTAAATAGAAATCATATTCAAATTCTTTATTCATGATGGATATCTAAATAATATGATCGATATGATCATCCTTTTATATTCAAATAACAAAATAGAAAATTGGCAAGTTGGAGAAATACTTCAAAGAATTTTTTTTAAAAAATCCATGCAATCGTTTTATGTTGTCAAGAATTTGATGGTTAAATAAGTTTTTTGAGTTACAGAAAATATCATACCTTTTTTTTATATATACTGATAATATGACAAATGAGTCTACTCAAATGCAATAGTTTTATTTGTTTAGCATATATCTTAGGAGTATGGACTCTCAAGTTGAAAGTGAGTTTATTTCTTCATATTAAAAATCAAATTAATTTTTTTTTTGTTTTTAACAGATTAACTCATGTATTTATTGTCTTATATTAATTACTTCTATTTTTCTCTTAAGATAAAAATTAACAATTTAAAGTTACGAATCATCTAAGTTAGCTATTCCTTTTTCATCTCACTCCCTTGATGGTGGACTTTTTAAGTCGAATGATTATGCAAACTTATGCCAAAGGCTACTCGATAAAATATTTTTGATGCTTAATTTCATAAAGAAATCAAATAAATAAATAAATAAACGTAGTTCCAAGAATCCATATGTGAGTGCAATACTTAAAAGACCCAACATTATGATTTTATCTACTTATCAGTTTTACTTATATCATTTGTGTTTTATTATATTCCATGGCAAATGTGTTAGACCACAAAATTTAGTAACAATTAAGTGGTGTTTATTACTTAGCACACATAGGATGCATGGGACATATAGATGCTTAAGATCATCTGAGCTTGTTAAATTGAATTGTATACCTAGAAAGTATCAATGCATCAAAACTTACTAACTTGAACCAGAATTTCAAAAGTAATATATACTCAAGAGAGTTAGGGTGTCTAACGAGTATATGATGCAATAGATATATAAGGGTTTTGAAACTTAAATTATCCACGTAAAGAGTATCATATGTAGAATACGTGCGTGCGAAGATATCAAGGGCATGATAACTTAAATTGACCATACTAGGGAATCTAAAACATAAGAGACGTTTAATGATATCAATGCATATTGATTTTAACTCCTCAAACATAGAAGATATACAATAATATTGAGGCATGTTGACTTAAGCTATTCGTATAGAAAACATTGAGAATAGGAGATGCATGAGGATGTTAGGGCATATCAGCTTGAGCTACTTACACATAAGTTGAACTATCTATATAGGGAGGGTCAAACATCAATTACACGATTATGTCTAGTGTGATAACTTGAATTACTTATGTATTCGACAAGAAACACACAAGGATGTCAAGACATCTTACTTAAACTACTTATGTACGACATGTCGAATATAAATAGATACACGAGAGAATCAGAGTATGTTGACTTAAACTTTTAGTTTAAGGAGCATTGAATGCAAATAACTAACAAAGGTGTCAAAGCATGATGACTTCAACCCTACCCCTAGGGAGTGTTTGAGGAAGAATATGTTTGATGATGTATATATGAGGGCAACAATTAGTACTAAATTGAAATACCTAAATAGAGAGTCCTATAGATAGGAGATGCATGAGGTTATTGGGACATGACATGCCTTGAATTGTTTACATAAAGTATGTTGGATGTAATAGATGCATAAATACTTTTCTAATTTGAATTGCTCACGAGGAATGATACTCATGTATAGGCATTATCAAACATATCCAATATGAATGATTAAAAAAAAAAAAATCAAAGGAATCAACTTATACATGATAAATCCATCCATTACAAAAAGTATCACTTAATTTTTTTAATATAGGAAACAATTATCAAGATCCCAAAACAAATAATATGACTCATGATGGATAAACCCTTAACCCGAGTAAATAATATGATTATTATTTTTAGTGTAAAGTTGACTTTTTGTTGACCAAGTTTGATCCACGCAAATAACTTTTGTTTGCCCAATGTTTTAATAGCAAGACACTCTTCTTGCATAACCATATCTATGTTCACCTTAACTTCTTATAGTCAGAGAAGATATTTTGTATAAAAAATATTTTAAAAAATATTTTCTTTTTAGATTCTACTGATAGGTTAGGTTAAGATCTTTGGTCATTTTAATATCATATGTTTATCAAATGTTAAACTCTATAGATGAAGACAAATATTCTTCCATAATTTAACGATAATTTTTTTATTTTTTATTTAATAATTAAAAAAATATAAAGTTTCCTCATAAAATGAAAGCTTTTATGTCGACAAATTCTATCTCATCACTCTACAATTTCAAGTAACTCAATTCGCTCACTTATCAGTAACCTTCGTCACTAATTTTCTAATTATTTTCATTTTTTTTCCTTTAAAAGCTGATATTTCCCACGCATAATAAGATGGTAAAGAATGGGGTTCTCACTCATGCTAAACTCGTCGGACCCAAATCCGACCCGATTCCCGTTCTTATCCTATTCGAATCCAAAATCCGATTTAGCACAAATAATTTAATTGGTTTTGCGGATCTCCTAACCCTGACCCGACCCGATTCGACCCGAATTCACAGTTTTAATCCAAAACCAAACCCGCATTTTGTAGGACTCGTGATCCGATCCAACAAACTTCGCCTCCCCCACCGCGGACGGCCAGGCCTCGTCGATCCGACGGCTAGGATAACACGGGGCTCTATGACAAAAGCCTGGTCCGGGCGACGAGGCCGAGCGCGGTGCAGTTCGGGCTGCTCCTCCCAAACACACACACGCACACACACACACACCGTCCCCTCCTCTCTCCCTCTCGGTCTTGACTTCGTGTCCTTTTCTATCCCCGCTTGCCTTTCCCTCCTCCGATCAAGAAAAACCCCTCAAAAAAATCGAAAAAAAATTCTAAATATCTGAGATCTCCCCCCGGATCCCCAGTACTTGTTCTCGTAACTATCCTTCAAAAGCTCACAGTAAAAGAGGAAGGTCTGTTGTTGTTGTAGTCGTCGTCGGTGTTGTTGTAACCGCTAGGGTTTGGACTTTTGCGAGACGAGAAGGGGAGGAAAGAGCAGAAAAGGAAGGTAGCATAAGAAAAAGGTTATACTTGGTCTGAACGATGGCGCAGTCTCCGATGCAGCAGCAGGCTCTGAACGGGACGGTCAACAACGGCGGAGGCGGCGCCGGGGGGAACCAGTTCCCGACCACGTCGCTGTACGTGGGGGACCTTCAGGCGAGCGTGACGGACGCGCAGGTGTACGATCTGTTCAGTCAGATCGCCCCGGTGGTGTCTGTTCGGGTGTGCCGCGACGTCAATACGCGCCGATCGCTCGGCTATGCTTATGTCAACTACAGCAGCCCCGTCGATGGTGAGTCGAATCGTTGCTTTTCTTCTTTCAGGGAGCCTTTTTTGTGCTTTTGCTTTCGATTACAGCTGGTTCGGCTCGGTCATTAGTTTTGGGAGTTCATTTTTTATGCATATGATATTTCACTGGATGGGGTGTTCGTTATGTTAGTTCTGGAATGTAATTTGTTAATAACATGCTATTTTTGTCCATTATTACTCCTTGCTCCCTAGCGACACACAATTTCATAGGGAATTCTTATCATAGTATGATTAACCTGATTAGAATATGTTAGTTGATGTTGGGCTTCAGGATAGATACTGAGGCAAGAATGTTCCTCCCCCTTACTAATTCTGGTGAAGGTGTTGTACTTTTTGTGTGATCTTAGGATAAAAGAAGACTTCTTGATGGACTATTGGCTCTTGGATCTGTATGAAATAAGAGAACAATATAAAAGATATTTCTCAACTATCTATATGAAACAAGGATTTTGGGTGAAGTGGATTAAGAAATTTCCACCATATAATACATGGAAAATATGCTACTTAGCTTTGCAGAAAATCTTCTTGTTCTTAAGAAGGAATATACGTATGAAGCAACAAATGTTACATAACTTTTGGCTCCATGCTGCCCATTGCTACTGGGGCCGTGATCGCTATTAGGGTTCTTCATTCCAGTGTCTATTCTCTTCAATTGTTCACATGTAACTATCTGAGGAGCTTGACTGGGAAGCATGATTCGGACAACTAAGTTTTACTAAAAGAGTGACCATGCCTTCTCAATTCATTCTCTATAAGATTTGCTTGCATGACCATCCAGTCAAACTAGCAAACTAGTCGTCACCCTTATCTCTCCATCTATGTTGTTGTACCAATAGGCATTCTGAGTACGTGGAATCCTATGACCAATTAACAATATTCACAAAAAAAAGGAAAATTATTAGCTTCTTGGTTGCTCCTCTTACAAGTGCTATGTTAATTCAAGGGAAAGTAAAAGCCTCCAAAAGCTTTTGAGCAGCAACTAAAATAAACTAATAGCATTGTTGAAGCTGATTTATAACCCATAATTAAAATAGGAAACAGGTTTAAGGATGATGTTATCCTCAGTTTAGTGATTTTTGAGTCTCCATCTATCTTGAGAGTAGTTCCTCTATCAATCTTTGTGGTCTCCAATTGTTTTTGATAATTGAACAACTTAGGAGATGGTCAAACTCCCTTTCAGATTAGGATAGGGTTTGCAAGTCATGTAAGACTCCTGTACTGGTTTCTTGGGTGGTGTGGAACATGCCACTAATAGGGGCTGGGGATTGCGTCACATGGAATGTACAACTGCTGAGTTGTGCATTATAATCCCTACTGAAAGAGAAGCGATGTGGGACAAGATACCAATCATGATGTCAACAAGCTTGTGGCAAATAGAGACAGCATATTCTTTTTTACTTGAGAATAAGGGGAAGAGAGAGAGAGAGAGAGAGAGAGAGAGAGAGAGAGAGAGAGAAAGAGAGAGAGAGAGGGATAAAATCATACCATCATGAAAATAAAAGTATGTTATTTTTTATTTGTGAATAAAACAAAGGAAAGAGAAAGGAAGACAAAGATAAATATCGTGAAGATAATAGAAAAAATTGATAACTACTGAATTCACTCTGATTTAGAAAAGTAATTCGTAGATGATTGAATCATACTGTTGGCAAAATAAATATCGTCTAATATGAGAAAATAACGTTAATTCATTAGATCATTTTGTTGTCCTCCATTGCAGTCACTTTCCTCCTATTTATATGAAGAGAAGGAAAAATACAAAAAGAAGAAAAAAATAGTTGCATCATGTCAAATCAATTCCTTATTATTTTCTTCTTTGAAAAAGCTAACATTCCAAATTTTATTTGGGAAATGATCTCTTTTCGGTGGTTTATCTGATTCATATATTATTTTAATCTTTATGGAATGATGAAACTTTATTTTAGAGATAACAGGTTTAATTAAAATCGAATTTTGACCTCATCTATTTTTTCTCATTTTCTTACTTTCACTTCTCCCCGAGTAACCTAGGAAATTATATAGTCATCTATCAACATATGGCATTTGCAAAATCTTTCATAAACTAATAAAATTTATTCAATTTAGAAATAAATTAAGATGGTCTTGCATCATGAAATCAATGACATGAAATTGTGGAATTACCATAGGTCAATCGGACTTTGGCTGGTGGTGTTCCAGATACTCAGGGCTGAAGACAATCTCTTGATTTGCTTGCCTGGTTTGACTGCTGGGGAATAGTGTAGGAGATTATTGTTTACAGTTTTGTATAAGTTATGCCAATGCATGAGGTGGTCTTCATAGTGTACCTCCATTCAACATCAGTGTGAGGGAATCATTTTGGTACTAACTTGCATTGAGGGTTCATGGTGTTACAAACTCATATAGGAAATTGAGTAGGGTAACTAACCATGATGGACAGTGGCAAGAACCATCTTGTTATGTCCGATATTGATTGGAGGCATATTGACATTAACATTGCTGCAAGGTTCAGTCTATTCTCGCATCAAATCCATGTAGTAAGCATTCTAATGTATAATTTGGTTGGAGTTCAGAAGTTACCTTATAAGTTTAGGAATTCTTTGTTGAGAAATGGATTTCTATAAAGTATAAACTAGTATCACAATCAATATGCATGTCTTTATTGTGGAATATTTAAAATTAAATAAAATTACTCATATTAAATGGGCACCTTTTTTTCTTTTAAAGTGACTTTGAAATCTGTATTCACTGCTTTTGAACAATTTGGTATTTCATTGCTATTAAATATTAGCATCAAAATATTCTTCTTCGTCATTAAGGACTTTTAGTAAGTGGAAGCTATTTGGATGCAAATATCAAGTTGTCTTTTCATCATGGCATGAAAATTATACAGTGCAATGGCGAAAATTTAATGTTTTATAGTGCAATGGCCAAACGTTGAAACGTAGTTGCATCTTTTTTTTCTGATGCTCCTTTGATTAACAGCTGCAACGGCATTGGAGGTGCTGAACTTTACCCCACTTAACAATAAGCCTATTCGCATTATGTATTCAAACCGTGACCCTAGCATCCGCAGAAGTGGGGCGGCCAATATATTTATTAAGGTAATGCATCAGTTGTTTTGCTGTTGCTAAGATGTTTGTTTCCATCTAGATCATGGATAACTGGTCTTTTGTTACTCATATTTTTTTGGTACTTCTAAGTTTGATTTGCACATCGGTGATTTGTTCTTTATTTTATTTTCAGAATCTAGATAAAACGATAGGCAACAAAGATCTACATGGGATCTTTTCATCGTTCGGCAACATTCTTTCTTGCAAGGTTGCAACAGATGCATCTGGCCAGTCGAAAGGCTATGGTTTTGTTCAATTTGATCAAGAAGATGCAGCACAGAATGCCATCAATAAGTTAAATGGCATGCTTGTCAATGATAAACCAGTTTTTGTTGGTCCATTTCTTCGCAAGCAGGAAAGAGAAAACTTCTTAGACAAGACAAAATTTTCTAATGTCTTTGTCAAAAACCTCTCAGAGTCAACTACAAGGGAAGATCTAGAAAAAATATTTGGCAAATATGGGAAAATTACGAGTGCTGTTGTTATGAGGAAGGAGGATGGAAAATCCAAATGCTTTGGGTTTGTCAATTTTGAAAACCCAGACGATGCTGCTCGAGCAGTTCAAGAACTCAATGGGCAGGAATTTGGTGGGGAGGAGTGGTATGTTGGAAGGGCACTGAAGAAATCTGAAAGGGAACAAGAACTGAAGGAATTTTTTGACCAGAGGGCAAAGGATACAATGGACAAATATCAAGGACTTAACTTATATTTGAAGAATTTAGATGCTAGCATTGGAGATGATAAGCTGAGAGAATTATTTTCTGGTTTTGGTACAATTACTTCTTGCAAGGTAATGTTTCATATCTTTCGAGATAGTTTGCTTATTATTGTTTTTTGATTTAGTCATAATGGCATTCTAATGGATGTGGTTGGTATACTTATGTGAGTAACAGGTTATGCGGGAGCCCAATGGTATAAGTAAAGGTTCTGGGTTTGTTGCTTTCTTGGCTGCTGAAGAAGCAGCTCGAGCTGTAAGCTCTCTCTCTCTAAAACTTCTTTTGATGGCCATAAATGAATTTTTTTGTTTTTTTATATAGCTTACAGAGATGAATGGAAAGATGGTCTGTGGGAAGCCACTTTATGTTGCACTTGCACAACGTAAAGAAGATAGAAGAGCTAGGTTGCAGGTACCACTCTTTATCTAAACTTATATTAGGAGCCATTCTATCAGTTTTTCTTTCATATTTTTAAGTCATGGGAGGAACTACTGTACGTGTTTTGCAGTTGTCAATTGGAGCTTTTGAAAAATATTGCCTTGAATTTTGTGCATAGTTCCCCTATAGAGGACCTTAATTAGGAGACAGAAATGGTTGCCCGGATTGGGAGTATGTTGAGTTAACACATCAAATGATGCAGGATCATTTTGATTTATTTTTCCTTTCAATAAATGTTTGATAGTTTAGGTTCCTTTTGAAATGTCAGAAGTATGATTACTACATTGTTACTAAAATTGATCAAGAGAAGAAAAAAAACAAATAAAAAGGGAAGAAGATAAATTTTAGGTTTAATTAGAAGTCTTAGTGAAAAATGAAGGAGACAAATCTTGGGCTTGATTGAGGAATTTATCCCTATATATGTAGGACAAGTTTCACTGATACTATATGATATAGGACAAAAGCATGGATGTATACAGAAATTATTTTTTAGGATTTAATAGTTGTGGAGTAATAAAATATAAGAAAGAAAATCATATGGCTCTAATTAGTCCCACGAATATGATCTCATATCACTGGCACATATTACAAAAAGGAAAAAGAAACTTTTATAATCCATCATAGATTCCTATGTACGAGAAGAAAAATGAAAACTATAAAAATAAGAAAAGAATATAACAAAAAATTGTATACCATAAATCAAAGCATATCAATAATTTATTCTTTTATTCTTAAGGAAACAAATATTTTTATATTTGTTTTGGAAAATAACTTTCATTGTCAATAAGATAATTGATAGATAAACTTCCATATTTTTCTATTTAATTTATTTGAAAGGTTTGGTTCATCATCCACTTTCCATTGGCTCAGTGATGTCAAGAGATGTTTGGATACTCTCTTTGATGTTTGAGCTTTTGCTTAGCTGTTTTTATACATTGGATCGCTACCAAATCCACTGGTTAATGATCATGTCCTGTTCTTTGGAGTGATATGACCTTGCAAACATCTAATGTTCTTTATAACTTGCCAGTTATTCGTTTACAGTTAGATTGAGGCTATGAACAACATAAATGGTCAGTTTATATTGGGAAACTTGACAACTGCTTTGTTTCGTGTGTATGCTTGACCGAGGTCAAATTTTCTTTATGAAGACGTGTTAAGACTTGATTTGCATGTGAACCTCTTAGTGGCGAGAAGTAGGTGGCTGTTGTAAATGTGTATTTGTATGCCCATGCCGTCATGCATTCCTTGTCATTTATTGTGGAGATGAAGCAGATGGTCAAGCTTGTCTTGTATATGGTGGGTGTTGACGAGTTCTTGGATGGAATGTATCACAAATTTGAGTACTTAGACTTATGTAGCACACATTGTTGACTGAGAGTTTTCTTCATGTAAATGAGGTCGAAATTTCTAGTTTAGATGTCATTGAAAGGAGTATAACAATGAGTTATTTAAGGTGAACTTTTATTTTCTCTTGGGATGAGATCAAATGATTGCTAAAAGATATTTTCTTCCTACAGTAATATTGAATGCAGAAGAATCATTGATTTATATGGTTACATGCAAGAAATCAATAACTCCTGAGAATATATAAGCATAAAATTATTTTCATGTATAGTTCTCTCAATCTTCATTAGCCAGTTGTCTTGCATTAGTTCCACTCAGGTGTTGACTTGCCTGACCCTGACCCCCCACCCCCCCTCTCTGTGTGTGTGTGTGTGTGGCTCGATCGAAAATGGTATTGGTTTATAGTTTAACATGTGCTGGCAATATACTCTTCCATGGCTCATTGTTTGTTTCTTCTTACACTGGAGTTATTCTGGAACTAGAGTACTATATCTGCATTTACTTTCAGTTCTGCAATATATCATGTTGTGATCAAATTCTGAAACTATTCTGCTTACATATGCAGTTTGTTATTTATGTGTTGCAATTGTTTGTCCAATTTACAGGCACAGTTTTCACAGATGCGGCCTGTACCAATGGCCCCTACTGTTGGTCCTCGTGTTCCCATGTACCCCCCTGGTGCTCCTGGTCTTGGGCAACAAATATTTTATGGTCAAGGACCTCCTGCCCTTATGCCACCACAGGTAACTATTTTATTGTTATGTTGTACTTTAATTTTACTTATTCCTAAATAAACTATGCTTGATGAATATATAAATATCTTTGTTTCGTAGACAACTATTTATTGCAAATTTGCAATACATAGTGATTGACTGTTGAGGATGGTCTTCATCATTATAAATTGAGTTATATTATTTCATATTCTAGCATGTTGATGCTTAATATTATGGTGAAAACTTACAATTTTGTATTTGGTCAAAATATATAAGCCATGTGACACAATAGTATTTTATTTGTTGAGTGTTATCAAACTCGATATTGGTTGATAGTGTTATATATAATGGAAAATAACTGGATATAATTGGAATTGACTTTTTGTGCAATTAGCATTTAGTCTCCATAGCTTGCTGTTGCTCTATAATCAAAAGGAAAATGTGTATGTGGGAAAATTGCAAATTTGGTATGTGCATTGCATGTGCGAGAAGTATAGTTTAAAATAGCTTTTTGTTTCAGACATTGCATTGATGCATATCAATAAGATTGAAGTTGTCATGATAGGAAGCAGGTTTAATTGTAATGTGTACTTTTGCATTTGTTTTTCTTATCATATATAACCTGATTCTTGTATATTTACATGTTGTAGATAGAGTTCATCTTTGTTTCCCCAGATTCTTTGTTACTTTTTTTTAATTAACATTGATTGACCTATGTCATATTAAATCTTGAGTACTTTTGAAAAACTCTTCTTGATTGGCATCAGAAGGACTCAACAAAAATCATAAGCTGCTGTTGAATGCAGTAGAATTTAGTTCCTAAGATTCAGGTCCAAGAATACTGGGACCTGCAGATAGAATCTACTTATTTGTTCTGGTGCTCAAGCTGGATGTCCTAGTAACATGTTAGAAACTATAAAGTATGTAATGGAACTCATCGGAAACAGTACATACGATGCTTACCTATTGTAATTGCTGCAAGAAATTCCTAGTTACTTGAAAGCAAGGTTTGTTGTCAGAAAGGACTGTTCAGGACACTTCAAATAACTATTCTGCACATGTAACTTATGGAATGGTGCTAGAAAATGCTCAACTCATGATGGAAACCAAATTTTTGTTATTTCTTAGGGAGAGTTCAACAAATCTGCATAATCTGTGATACTCACATGCTTAATTTTGGCACAAGGCGCTAATTGAAAAGTATTTATCATGCCTTTGAAATGTGTTCTAGGTACTTGTGTAGGCACAGGAAGGTGTTAAACTACTTGTCATAATGTTAATAGTGTCCTTGTGGAGAGAATAGCAGTTTGCCAATGCTTATCTTTTTCATGCTGGATGACTTTTGGCATGTGATTTTGCAATATTGCCAAAATATTATGATACTATTATGCAACTGATCTTATCTGGCCACTGTCCTGTTGCATTTTAAGTTCATAATCATGACATGGTGTTATTTATAGTTCATCATCTTTAGTTCTTTGTTTGTTTGAATTAGCTTATTACTACTTATGATATTACCACCATGCTTAAGTTGTAGTTGCATAAATCATTCAATAATTTCTGAAGTTTCCTCTACAGCCAGGATTTGGCTTCCAGCAACAGCTTATCCCTGGAATGCGGCCTGCAGGGGCACCTATGCCAAATTTCTTAGTGCCCCTTGTCCAACAGGGGCAGCAGGTGCACCGTCCAGGGGGTAGACGAGCTGGAGCAGGACCTGTGCAACAAACACAGCAGCCAATGCCTCTAATTCAGCAACAGGTCTGTAATCATCTCTCTTAGCTTGGAGTTCTCTTTCTTGCCCTTTGGAATTTGCAATCATTTTGTAGGTTTAACTATCATTAACAAACACAATAAATTGCAATCGGTTGGAAGCAGGAAGAACAAAAGAGAAGCATTTAAAAGCACTAAGATCCTTGTTATTGGAAAGAACAGGTGGTGAAATGACATTGCATCAGCACACTTCCAATGATAGGGTGAGAACCATGATACTAGATGGTGAAATACTCTTGGCAGCATGTTTTAATTTTTGGAGAGACCAAATGTTGATTACCACACCACATTACCAATCAATTTGAGCACAAGCTTGTTGGTTACATGTTGAGTTGTGTGCATGGCAGCAGATCCAATGTGTTTCCTTGTCGTTTCACATTAATTAATTTTGAAGTCCTTGCTCATGATGGTCCTCTGCTTGGTCATCGATAGCTGGGTTGGCATGCCATGGCTTCCATTGCTCTACCACTCCATGTAAACGAGCTGTGCATTATATTCTGATGCTGTTAATGCAATCTGTTCTTTTCTCGGTTTATAATGAGATTATCTACATAGCCTTGATTGATCGGATGTGAACTGAACCTTGATCTAACTTGTTATATTATTAATTTATTTTTGTGGAGAATGCATAACAGATGCTTCCAAGGGGCCGTGTCCAGCGCTACTCTCCTGGCCGCAACATGCCTGATGTTCCTATGCCTGGTGTTGTTGGCGGTATGCTCTCTCCGTATGAGATGGGAGGGTTGCCTATGCGAGATGTTGCCATATCACAACCTATTCCCATTGGGGCGTTGGCTTCTGCCCTTGCAAATTCTACTCCTGAGCAGCAAAGGATGGTATGTTTGTCACTCAATATATGAGTGTGTGTCCTGTTAAAGGTGTGTTACTCATGTACTTTTTTGTGTTTTTTTTTCTGGGGGCCTCTTTATGCCTTATTACATTAACGGAGTTCTTTTCTGGTCCTCCCGAAAGACTAGGACCACGTAGGCTAATGCCACTAGGGTACCTTCCGAAAGACTAGGACCACGTATGGCCCATCTTTCAGTCACTAGATGATTTTTTCATTGTTACATTAACCGAGTTCCTTTCTGGTCCTGAAATCCTCGACACTGACCTGGTCCTGCTACTTATTTCTAGCCAGAGACTATTCTCATCATATGGATCGTAAGCTAATGAACTTCAGTTATATCACCTTATGTACTTAGTGGAGCTTTCTGACTTATTTATTTGAAGGGTACCGGGTCAGCTCTGTGGAATGATTGATTGATTATTATGGTTCACGTATTCTTCCTCTCCAGATGCTCGGTGAGAGTCTGTACCCACTCGTGGAGCAACTCGAACGTGATCATGCAGCCAAAGTTACAGGAATGCTACTGGAGATGGACCAGACTGAAGTCCTGCATTTGCTGGAATCTCCGGACGCCCTGAAAGCCAAAGTTGCGGAGGCACTGGAAGTTCTGAGGACTGTGGCACAGCAGCAGCAGGCCAATGTTCCCGCCGATCAGTTGGCGGCATTGTCGCTCAGCGATGGCCTCGTTTCTTGAGGCAACAGACAGTCTGAGATTTCACTTGAAGCTGTTTGGTTGTGGAACCCACTAGTGCATTTGAGTTTGGTTTGGTTTCTGGTTGGAACATATGTTGTGGGATTGGGTTTCAGATTATGCTTCCGATGACTTGGTCTTGGTAGAATTCTCGACTGTATCACCATAGACTGGTGCGCGTGTCTATTGTTGTGGGATTGCGGTTGCAGGCTGACGTGATGATCAAACGCGGTTGGTAAGTTAGTGCATCGCTCTCATTTTCTGATGGGATTTGTGATTGTTTAATCTTGTCCATGAGTTATTAATCGACAGTGTTTCATCAGCAAGAATGTGTCCTCGTGATGTAGTGTCCATCATCTTGCAATGTACATTTCTAAATGCTGGGTTCATCGATGTCGGGGTCTTATCCTACGATGAATCAGCCATGGGGAGCACTGATTGTTTATGTCATTATTTTAATGTCTTGAAACATGAAGCTTACGAGACAAATTGCCAACTGAGAGGATAGCCTGTGCTTGATGCCTCATGGATTATCGAACTTGTGGCCGATTAAGAATTATTGGAACTAATAAGAAATAGTAGTAGCTGATAGATCTAACGTATGATTGATCCACATGAGATGAGAGTCACCGATTACATTAGTTCTATTTTCGTGCAAACCCTCTTTACATCTATCTATAGGCACCACCACACTGCATAATGTTTCCAGAGATCAGTAACATCATAGACCTGACCTCAAAACATAAACAAGAGGCCCATATTTTTTCATTACAACTCAATTATTAGTATACATACATACATATATATAATATGACATAATCAACCCAACTATAAAAAGCCCAGGTCAATAGATGTCTCCTTTAATGATGAATGAATGATGGTTAGGCTCTTAATTATATTTCCTTAATCTGCCAAGACAGGCAAACATGAGCTCATCCCTTCATTGACCCAATGGGATTTGTACAAGTCAACACTGTTCTAAAACATGGTGACCCGAACTTGTCATCAAGAGAAGAAGGAAAACAAACGCAAAGGTCTTCTCCCCAACTGGCACTTGCTGAAGGCTCGAAAGAAGGCCTGTTTGCCCAATGCATTGTTATCATCTGCTGGCCACACACACGTTGTGCTGGCACGTAAAAGACGGAGGAGAAAGACTTTAGGAGGACCACTGAGGCCCCTTCCATTTTCCATTTCTTTAGCACCTTGACCACCAAGGCTGAGGTGCAATTATGCCCAGTGGATCATACTATTCCTGTGAAAAGATTGCATCAACTCTTTCATGCTGCTGCATTTGATTTGCCTCTCTCTCTCTCTCTCTCTCTCACCGACCAATTTGGAGTAAAAAGTATCCACCGGCCACAACAAATTAAAGCCAGCTCTCCACCAGCTGCTCATGTGTTCTTATTTCTTTATCCCTGTACCCAAAAGGAGATGAGTTGTAATAGCACTCTCTTGGGATCACCTCCCTTTGTCTTGAATCCTCCTCCTCCTCCTCCTCCTTTAGAACAACATCTTTGTTAGATTTCGTCCCAGCTGGTTGCCAAGCAATTAATAATTTTCCCAAGATTATTATCGTTAATTAATCAGTATCCTAAGGTATTACTCTCATCTTTCTTCCTAAATTACTCATAATTATGAGGACCGAGACGATGATCCAACACCAACAAAGCAAGTAACCAACCCACAATAACTGTGGAATCTATCCGACGAAAAACATGGTTAGAATCTTTATGTTAAACAAAGAGAAATCAAAGATGACTTCTGTAACTACTGATCGGACTTATCCCCTAAGAGAACGTTGGATAAGCTTCAATGGAATGCCAGTGATAGAAAAACACGTCTTAGCATGACATCATGCATGGAAGAAATCAACAGATAAATGACCGTCAAGTTGCAGTGAGCAGATCAACCTAAATCATCGCTTCTGTCTCGTATAGGTTGGCAAGAGAGAGAGAGAGAGAGAGATGAGACTCAGACGAAGGAGATACAAAGATACAACTCTTCATATGTTTATAGTTTCTTGCGAGGGTCAAGATACACATAAAAGGGCTCACATTTATTGTCATCTACATCTCATTTTCCTAAACCATCTCATGAAGTCTCCTCTCCAAATCAATATATAAAAAGAATCTCCATCTATTTATAAGGGTTAGGATACGCATCATCATATGATGTCTCTTTTCAATATAAAATCCAAGATAAATAGATCAAGTTTTATGTTTCAGATGAGTGCATGTTCATTTACATCCCACAAAGAGAAGTCCGCATGCCGACATCGAGGAGGCCAATTCTATATGCATATCCATATCACTGTCCTGCCTTCGTTCTCAGTAGTTTATGGCATTGTCCTCCTCGTTGCTTACACCCACCATTACTTAGATCCCTATTAGGATAACGAACGCACAGTAGCTATCTCTACCTTCTCTCTCTCAATCAATTTAAATCGTGTCCTTTTCTTCTCTCTCTTTCTCTCCAAACTCCATTCAATCCTCTTTTCTACGAAACCTTCTGAAGCGTCGTCTTCCTCCCGACCACCGACCTTCCTTCAATCCATCTCCACCATCCGTTCCTTACCGTCACTTAATCTCAGCCGCTGACTCAGGAAAATTCAAGTAGGAGGTCTCTCTCCACCTCCATGTTTGTGCCGATGCCGTGACATAGAGAGAGAAAGAGAGAGAGATAGAAACAGGAGGAGGAGTTCCGTAGGAGAGGCTGAAACGTCTACATCCGCCACTCCGACTCACGTCATGTAACATGTCGGTGAGAGAGTGAACGGTGGGATGGCATTTATAAGCGCTCGACGTGAGTAGGTGAAGAACGCGATGGAGCAGAGAAACCAGGGTGGTGTCTCTCGATCTCGATCTCGATCGACAAGGAAGGATCGCAAACCCTAATCCTAAACCCGAGTTAATCGGGAGTAATTAATTGGATATACAGGTTGGATTAGCGTGCGATGATCAGGTGGCCACCCGAGGAGGCAGCGGTAGCGGTGGTTTGTTTGAGGCTCGAGTGCCGACTACGTGAAAGATATCCAAGTTGGTGACGTTTTACGTCATTAGATTTTGTTGCTGTTGTGGAATGAATTATTAGCGTCTCTTTCCGCCACCAAAGAGCCGCCCTTAGGATCTGTTTATATCAGGTAAAACTATATCTATATATAATATTTACATATTAAGATAATTATCATTATTAATGTTATAATATGTTATTTTGAGGATTATATTATAATATATCTTATTAAAAAAAATAAAAGGTAAGACACGAGCCTCATATGTTGGACACTTTTTTGTTTATATATATATATATACATAGGTTTTTTTTTGAAAAATATATTTATTTTTTTTAAAAAAATCAATAATATTTTTATAATATTACTAAAAAATATATTATAATATAGTATATAAGTACTTTTTGTTTATATATATATATATATATATACATAGGTTTTTTTTTGAAAAATATATTTATTTTTTTTAAAAAAATCAATAATATTTTTATAATATTACTAAAAAATATATTATAATATAGTATATAAGTACTATAATGGGATCGATTCATGAGGAAAAGAAAAATAAAAAATTAAATATGTAGTTAAGGATGTTTTAGATATTAAACAAAAAAAATGGTTAGGAAATTATGAAAAATGGAGGAGACTAAGAAAAGGCCAGAAAAGAATATTTGAAGGGGCAGATATGCTATTTCCGAACTTAAAGAGGGATGAATGTGTAAGACACATCATATTGTTCTGACAGTCGTCGCTAATATAAACAGTAGAAGAGGGATGATTTATGGGGGAGAGAGAGAGAGCGAGAGAGAGAGAGAGGAAATGGAAGGGCAGTGCTGCTCCACCTCCACCAGCGAGGATACGAGGATGCCCCCGCCGCCAGCGGTTGGGCAGAGGGCTGCGGCAAGCGGCGGTGGTGGCAGCAGGGAGAAGCACTACAGGGGAGTCAGGATGAGGAAGTGGGGGAGGTGGGTGGCGGAGATACGGGAGCCCAACAAGCGGTCCCGGATCTGGCTGGGGTCCTACTCGACCGCGGTGGCTGCTGCAAGAGCCTACGACACCGCCGTCTATTACCTCCGGGGCCGCTCCGCCCGGCTCAACTTCCCGGACGAGATCCTAGCGGAAGACGTGGACGGAGAAGGCTTCGGCGTCAGCGGTGTGGCCTCCATGTCGGCCGCCTCGATCCGGAAGAAGGCCACCGAGGTGGGCGCGAGGGTGGACGCTCTCCAGACCGGTCTGACGTCGCGGCCGTCGCCGCATCTGCGACAACAGAGAGGACACCAGCTCGAACAACAGCAGTTGCCATCTCGGCCTGCCAAGAATCCTGATCTCAATCAGGAGCCGAGCCCGGAGGACTCCGATAAAGATTGAAGTACTAGTCCACTCTATACTAGGCTCTTTTCGATAGCTTCTGGCAGGCATGGACGCCGGTGGCGGAGGATAGAACAAAGAGAAAGCTATCTTTTGTTTGATTTGTGTTGTTTTCGCTCTCTCTCTCTCTCTCTTTCTTCTTTCTTAGTTGTATGAGTTTACTTCCCATAATTCTGTCTCCGTTGTTTTCGTTTCTGTTTGTTTGCTTTTTGGTGTTTAAGCGTAGAAAGAGTGAAGAAGAAGAAGGTAAAGGTGGTTGGCCAACTTCTAAGAGAGAAGGCATGGAGGGGTTGGGTGGGCGGGTGGGTGGGCGGAGATGGGACAGATAACAAGTCGCTATACATGACGAGAGAGAGAGAGTAATGGTGAAATGAATGGTACGAGTGAAATCGCAATCTGGTGGAGTTCACAAGCTGAGACAGATCACATCAGAGATATCAGAAAACAGCAGCAGATCAGAGTTGTCAAGCTGCTTGATTTGCTTCTTCAGCGTCTGTAATCTGCGCGAGGAGAAGGGAGTGCCACATACCATAGCAGAAAGAAAGAGTTCTTAAGCTGCTTGATTTGCTTCCTCAGAGCCTGCAATCTTGTGTTAGAAGAAGGAAGTGACAGATACCAGAGAGAAAAGCAGCAGTTGCCGTCGCACTGTAGTTTTAAGCTTCTCTATAGCCTGCATGTAAATGTGTGCCAAAAGAAAGGAAGTGATGGATGAATCGATGGGTATGAGTTCCATTAATACAAAACTTAAGCTATCAAGTTATGGATTGAATTTAATGTATATCATTTGCCTGTTTCAATCCTTGAACACCTTTAATCTTCATCTGCATACGCATACCAATACTGTAGTACTGTTTCCAACATCTTATACATGCATGGATGAAGAAAACATATCATACCTAAAATTTTCCAGCTGCTATAGCAGTCATTCTAGTGGGTGCCATATTGGGTGCGATGCTCTTCAAGATGACAAAAGAAGAGAGAGAGAGAGAGACTGGAAATGAGTGGGATGGCTGCTGTTTCCCACCAGGAACATATGCTGCCCCAAAACATGGGGTTGGGTTCCCTCCACACACACACACACACACAGACACAGAGACACACACAACCTTGTGCAAACCACTCCAATTCCTCCTCCTCCTCTTCTTCTTCATGGTGCTTTGAATTAGTGCATAATGCTACCATAGAAACCAATGCATAAGCATCCATTGTCATTATTAGTACTTGAATGATTACATTCATCCAAAGAAAATTTAATTGGGAGCTCCTCTAAGCGATCCACAGAAAGAGTCGAAAGGAGATCGCACATCAAACTACTGGACAAAGGACACTAAATAGAAATGATGAGATGGACGATGAAAGGTATGGTGATGTTGAAGCTGAAATCCAAATTATTTCATGATCACAACACGTGCAAACACATTGCGATTGTTGACAAGTCGGGTGGGAGTTGTTTGTGGAGTGTGGAGATAGAACGCATTCCTCTCAACTTGTGAACCCAAAAAGAATGCGAATGCGAGTGCGAGTGCGAGTGGAAGGCTGGTCGCCTTTGCATTACAACATCGGGTAATGAAGTAGTCTTTTCATTTGGGGTCTCCGTCCTCAACCATATGACCACCGAGTGGGGAACCTCCACCGATTTACACATTAGGGTTTCAAAGGGATCACGACAAATCCATTCACGCACAAAATATGGATCCTTTGTCGCAGGATCGTTCTAAGTGAGAAACATATATTCATTTTAGTTACTAAATAAAATATTTTATGAGTTATGCTTGTGTAATCTTAAATTATATTTTAGTAGTGAGATGATGACAGTTTATCTATATATTTATTTATTCACTAATTTATTTTAGATGACCGTATATGATTTTAAAGTGACTAACCTTTTACAAACAAATAATTATAAAAGTGTAAATGATTTAGACAAAATCATTAAAGTTCATGAGAAATGGTATATATATATATAAACTTGTAAGGATAAATTTACTATTTCCAAACTTTAAAGGGAATGTGTGTAAAGAGTACGAGTAGAATGTGCAACACAGAAACCCATCACTGTTGCTATGAACACAAGAAGCGGAAGGCGATCTTCTTCAACCCTTTCAGACGCTGGGATGTTGATCGTTGACTTGGAGGCAGCGTATGTCCTCACACTTGCGACCTTCGATGGCTGGTTGACCAAATAGGAAGGAGATGTCTACTCGGCTTTCACCTTGCGCCGTCGTGGATGTCAAATTGTCAATGAACTCCCCACAAATCGGTTTGGCTGCTGCACCAAACGGTCTCCAACGTTGGACGGTTGAGGAACGACCGTGATGTGAATTCACATCACCTAAAAACATGAAAACATTATTGTCGTCCACTTTAATGAGTTCGCACGGTCTTGACTTTTTATGATGAATTCTAGAAGATATGTTTGAGGCTACAAAGATGATTTAACACTTATAAGATCGTTATTCCTAAGTATATTTATCAGTAGTAAAAAAAAGTCGATATATTATGAGTCTTTTTTTTTTCTTTCTTTCTTTTGAGAAACACATGTTAAAACGGAATAATTTTTTTTCCTATCAAAATGAGTTCCTCGTCAAAATAACAACTTGATATCAAAATGAAAAGATCAACCAGAATAATATAAACAATAGAACAATAAATCAATCATACAATAAGACCAAATTTTTAACGTGAAAAACCCGAAAAAAACTACGAGACTGTAGTCCACCTCAAACTTCCACTATCAATAATAATGATAACATATTTATAATAAGTCTTCTCTAGAATAGCAAGAGAATCACAATAACATCAAGATCATATGTCTTAGCTCATATCTTCATCCTAAAGATAGATCTCATCATAAGAGAATTCTAGGTCTCACAAAGATGGATAGAATTCTAGGTCTCACAAAGTAGGTATAGCAGGAAAGTACCTCAGAGAGGGTAAACTGTAGATCAATACTATTAGGATTATAGAGCTTGCTGTAAGGATTTTCTGTATAAAATTTGGGACAAAACTGACAACGTTTGGCCACTGATCGTCAAGCAAAAAACTCAAGATTATAATCTCTCTCTCCTTTTTTCTCTCTCTGCGTGCCGTCGTTGCTGTACCGTTCGTGGCGCATGCTCGCATATCTCTACTCACTCTCTCTCTCTCTCTCACTTTTGCTACCTTATATCTCTTTGATCTTTTAATTAATGATTTAAGCTTAATAGGCCAAATTGTCCAAGCCTACATATGGGTTGGACCCAACAATTCTCTTCCTTCAGCTCATATGGTGGGCTATACCAAGCCCGCTCTTCGCCTACATGCTTTAAGCTTCTCCTTAGGCAAAGACTTTGTCAACATATCTGAACCATTCTCATTGGTATGCACTTTTTCCAATTGTAATTCTTTCCGATTGTAATTCTTACATCAATATGCTTGGATCTAAAATGATATGTTGAATTCTTGAAGAGGTGAATGACGCTCTGACTATCACAGTAAATAGTATATCCTTCCTGTTTCAAGCCCAATTCCTATATAAACTTTTCATCCATAAAGCTTCCTTGCAGGCTTCAGTAACTACTATTGTTGTGGGAAACAACTTTGGGCCGTGGCCTCGGGGTCGGCACGGCTTGGTTCGGGTCCAAATGGTCGGGGACCGGGCTCGGTGTCCTTCAGGGGTTGCCGGCGGGGAGCCGATCGCACGCGTCAGGATGGTTGGAGGAGCGTCGGGTTGTCTCCGGAAAGGGGTTCCTCGCCTCGGCACTGG